>JABMCL010002035.1:0-13069 GCA_018857735.1 Alviniconcha marisindica
GTTAGTGAACAGAGAAAAAGACCAAATTTGCCACCACTGACGCATCGCCGGCCTGTTCGGTACACGCACAAAGACCCAAAAAGGGTTTGCAAGCTAAGCAGAGTGAAAGTCTGCGTGCCCAAGACGCGGCCATACAAAAGATGGATCAAAACAGAAAAAACATGTCTCACAGTTTATACAATCACCCCTATGCATCATAAACCATATTCAACTATTAAAATGAACATTCGACAACTATGAAGTCAACATCTTCAAAGTGTTAGCCATAATATACCACCGATTTCATGTAGAAAAACACAAACAATGTACACTGACGCCGAAATTACCCACGTGTTCAAGAACCAAAATCAAGGCACGTTGTGAACATGGTAACATTATAAACATACATTATTTACATCAATAAGAAACAATAGAATAACAAGTCATAGAAAATAACTACTTACAGGCTCTCCCCTGAGATGAACACATGAACACCGGCCGCACTGACACACAAACAACCTGCCTCTGCAGGGACACTGGGGAAAAAGGACACTGCCGGTCAGCACACAGGTTTTAACACCTTAGGTAATTGGGGCCATAAAACCCCCACCTAATCAAAAAGGAAAAGCAACCGCAAAGAAAGGTTAAAGGGTCATGGCCCAAAATATGTATACAATACACTCGGTTACATTAATAAACAAGTATATTCATTACAAAAGCAATGTTCTTTCCACATTTTCTTGATTGGAACTGATATTGACCCCTGCTTTAGATACCGGGATAGCCAAGAGTGGCAGCAATCTAGTCCACAGCCCCCAGCCATATTCTCTGTCTCATGCCCTGTGCAAAAGCAAGAAAATATTTTCACGGTGTCTTCCCCCTGTCTTGTGATTATGTACCATCAAACTAATTTGGACTGCAAAAGTTCAGTATTTCTGAAGATCTAGTAGAAATGATTGTGGCTTTGACCTTGAACATCGCAAAATGATATTTCTGAATGATACTCTGGCTGATGATGATGCATCACCATACTAAGTTTGACCGATCAGAGATATTGTCCGGGCAAACATTCATGAAGTTCAGAACCTTCACTGTGACCTTGACCTTGAATACAGCAAAGCAACCTTTTCACAAGACACTCCCAGCTTATGAACATGCACTGTCAAACTAAGTTGGTCGCCCAACAAAATCAGCATTCAGAACATAGAAATAGTTGTATTTGATTGTATGAACCGAAATCCAGCTACTGTGACCTTGACCTTGAAGATAGAAACCCATTTTTCACATATGACGCTCTGGCTTATAATGATGTCTCACCATACTGGGTTTGTTTACAAATGGTTCAGCGATGCATAAGATATCATCCAAACTAACATTAACTGAAACTTTTAACCTTGGCTGTAATATTGACCTTGAACACAGCAATCCAACATTTTCACTGGACACTTCTTTGCTATGATGATCTACACTCAAATTGAGTTTGGTTGCAAAAGACTCACTGGTTTAAAACTAATAAAAGATAAGTAGAAACCGTCTTATTTTGTTTATATAAGCCTACACTTCGACCTTGAAGATAGAATCCCATTTTTTTGCATGACATTCCGGCTCATGGTGGTGCACCACAATACCAAGTTTGGTTCAAAAGTTGCAAAAACACTCAGCCGAGTGGGAACAAATATGTGTCATGAGCGTTACATCCCTCACCCCTGAAGACACCACAGTGCTTTCCCTTTTGTAGTAAAATAATACACCACACACAGAGCAAAAAGAGGTCAAACGTTGCTGCTGCAAGTCAGCTGATGTGGACTGGTACGTTGGGGTAGGTCGAAAGTCAATGGTACAAGCAGAAATAATCATTTTGTGTGCTCGCATGTTACACCATTGTAAGACACCACGTCAACCACCCCTGAAGAAATGACTGTAATTTAATTTTATATCTATCTTTTGTCATTAAACAAGCATTAAAAATAAGGTGAAATGTGGTTATCTACTAAGCTGATGAAAAAAAGAGTTTTTTTAAAATTTCCTTTTTGAACAAGTCACAAAATCGTGATACACACTCAGAAGACACCATCGGTAACGTGCGAGACACTGATTATCTTTCCTTTGTGTGGAGCTGTTAATAGCAAGCAATACACCATAAATACCATTTGTTTGTAAGAACTGGCCTTGTTTCTCATGAAACCTGTTTTTATTAAATCATGAACAATTCCAAGGAAATATCTGCGATCAGCTAACCTTCCCAAAGCCATGTCACAAATGGCTGCCATGAAAATGTCACGATTTTTACCAAAAAAGGCACACAGCGCAAGAAATAATGATGCATTGTGTGTTGTGGCATTTCCCTTATTTCTCTAAACACATTACATATAGCGGTAGTTTAAAAAGTTTCATGTTTTAGTTTAATTTTTATTTCATCGGGAAAGCGGCACCCTCTTTGGTCCAGTTTTCAGGAGAATGACCCATATATCCTACACAAATAGACAGATGTACATACAAATATAGTTACTCATCCAAGCATGACTGAAGGCAAGATTGACTTGGATAATTTGTTGTGCTTTATGCCACTCTCATGCTGTCTTAAACTTGCCTCACAGCAGATGTATCTGCAGATTTAACATTGACATAAATTGATAATTACTACAGTGCTCCTCCAACAGGCCTATGCATTGATGCTCTGAGCATGACCCGTTTTTCCACACAGGGCTCCCACAGTGGGATACTGTGGAAGCAGAAAATAAGATCCCCTGTTGAGAATCTAGAGCTGACAAGTAGGTTCCCCGCCCCAGTGAGTACCTACCGAAAATAAATCCGTACCAAAACGTGTGTCATTGTGCATTGGGAGATAAGTGGATTTAAAAAATAATAATTTTACATTGTATTTTGTCCTCAGGTGACCCTCTGTGGTTGACGGGATGTTTAAAATTCAAGAACTGTGCAGGCAGGGGCAGAGGATCTTCAGAGTGTGGACTCTGACATGACATGAACATGACGGACTCTTGGTGAACAGCCAGTGCTCTGAACACTCTGCAGACACTGAAGAGTACAGACGGAGAATGACCCATTGGACAGTAGCACACACCCTGAACGCTACATACACTGAACTGACACTGAATGCTATAGACTCTGAACCCCACTGACAACTGAATACTAGACTGAACATTACCGACACTGAATAATAATAGGCAGACCTTGAATGCCGTAGACTGTAACCCAGCTAACACTGAACACCACTATGTATGCTGCATACTCTACCACTGAACGCTTAAGAAACTGAACTGATGCTATAGACTTGGAACACTACTTGCATTGAACGCTATATAACTGAGCCGACGCTATAGACTGACACTGAACACTGTATACACTCCTGAATCCCCTACTAACACATAAACAGTACTGAACTGACATTATCCTGAACACTACATAATACAGAAAGAGCAAACTGCTCTGAACGCTACACATAACCTTGTATATCCATACCACAAAACATTTAAAATCACACCATGACATTCCACACCACATTGCAATTTCACACCACCATTTCACACCATACGCTCTTCTTCACCACACCATTCTTCACCACTTTACACTGTAGTCCATCCAGGCCACAAACACTCCACATCATACACATCCCATTCCACATCACACCTTATACCAAATATATATCTTCCGTAGTATTTAATTCTGCCCTCAGACCCCCCGGGCCCCCCCCCCCCCCCCCCCCTCTGGACTCTGATTACTTTGCCTGTGTGCGTGAAGTTGTGTGCCATTGGTTTCGTGCGTGTGTGTGTTCCGGCCACATTCCACATCACAAGTGCTGTAGTGTTTATGTAATTAGTAGGGTTCAAATTGCATTTCACATCACACTACTCAACTCCACACCACATTAAACGTTTTCACATCACACATCATTCCATCACATCACACCAAAAGATTTTACATCACACCACCTTTCACGTCACACCATTCCACATCACACCACCATTGCACAACATTCCACATCACATTACTACATACCACATGTTCCACGCCACATCTCGCAGACATTTAATGTTGCAACATCTCACCTCGGACCACTATATTCTACATCTGAGATCACATTACACTGCAGTCTGCCGCCTCGGCACCACCATTTCACACCACCACATCTCAAAGCACATGTTCCACATCACACAGACACAGTCCACATCTTACACCATTCCGTATCCACAACTATTCCACACCACACCCTCATTCAACATCACAGCCTATTTCTCCACACCATATTCCACATCGCATTACATCATCATCATCATACTCACTCGCCCGCCGCCGCGTCACACTCATTCACACCAGATTCCACATTGCATTACACCACCACATCTGACACCACACTACAATCACAGCACATTGCATAACACCACAATTCCACACCACCACTGACATTTCACATCGCATCGTAACCGTTTCCACATCTTGCATTATGGCAACATTTCCACATACCAGGACACCACATTCCACACCACGCCATATTCCACATCACACAGTTTGCATTTCAATCGCATTCCACACCATGTCTGAAATTGCAACATTTCACATTGCACCACATTTCACATACACTGACATCACACCACATTTCACATCGCACCATAATTCACAGCCAAATCACTCCACCACATCTCGGCACACCATTCCACATCACGCCCACATTACACCTCACACCACGCCATGCACACGCCACCACATTCGGATATAAATTGCACATCACACTGTCCCACAGCACACGTATCTCATTCCAAACCACACCACACATCCCACACTGCATTTCAACCTTCATTCTGCATCACCAGCACCGTCATGTCTAATAAAGTGTCGAACCATTCCACATCACTGTGTTCCACAATCGCATCTTGCATCACAGCACACCACCATATTCCACATGTACCGCCACACCATCGTTCCACATCGCACCACATTTCACACCTCATCTGACATTGCATGACATCACATGTAGTATTACACCACTGATATGGCATATAATTATTCAACATTGCACCTCATTCCACATCACAGCCACATTAGCCGAATAAGGCACAACATCCCACATCTGCATTGCAAAACATTTAACATTCCACATAACGCGGCCATGTGATGTGTGATCTGGTGGTATTAAATGTGTGGTATGGTGTGCTGTGCCGGAAATGCCACGGTTGGATGTGAAATATTGTTAATCGGTGGTGGTGAGATACGGAATGTATAACACATGGCCATTGCATCTCGCACCTCGTCACATCATTACCACCATATTTTACATTGCATCATTCCACATCAAACACCATCTCTAACATTGTTCCAAGCCACACCACATTCTAAATTACACCGCCAACATCAGTCTCACCATATCGCTCATCGTGTCTCATATCGCACCAACACCTCTCGCAGCACACTATTCGGCCACTTCGCAATACCGTGTCGGTTTCAAATCGCACCATATCGTCTTGCACTGCACCCCATTTTCACATTCCTGACGTGCCACATTCCATGTACTCTACGCCACATTTCCGATCACACCCATATACTTCCGGCCACATCAATTATGCATCGCATCACACCACATTTTACACAAGACATTTCACATGCTCCACATCTTGCATCATTCCACCCCATCTGACCGTGATCACACCCATAGGCAATTCCGCATCCCACTACCATGTTTCGCATAACATTCCACATCACCCATCAGTACACCACCACTTTCTACATCCCACCACTTATCACATCTCGCACACCACCACCTCCACTACCACGTGTCGCAGCCCACACTCTAAACCAAAAAGGGAAAAAAAAAATTTTTTTTTTTTGAAAAAAAAAATTTTAAAAAAAAAAAAAAAAAAAAAAAAAAAAAAAAAAATTTTTTTTTAAACCAAAGGGAAAAAAAAAAATTTTAAAAAAAAAATAAAAAATTTTAAAAAAAAAAAAAACCCCTTTTTTAAAAAAAACCAAAATTTTTAAAAACAAAAAAAAAAAAATTTTTAAAAATTTTCCCCCCCCCAAAAAAAAATTTTGCCCCTTTCCCTTTTTCTAAAGGGGGGAAAAAAACCAAAAATTTTTTCCCTTTTTTGGGCCCTTTCCCCCCCCCAAATTTTAACCCTTTTTAAAAAAAAAATTTTCCCCCCCAAAAAAAAAATTTTTGGGGGGAAAAAATTTTTTCCCCAAAAAACCGGGGAAAAAAAATTTTCCCTTCCCCCCAAAATTTTACAACCCGGAAAAAAGGGGCCCCCCACCTTTTTTTCCCCCCCTTTCCCCCCCTTTTCCCCCCCCTTTTTCCCCCCCCAAAAAAAAAGGAAAAAAACCCCCCCTTTTTTTTTCCCCCCCCCCTTTTAAACCCCCCCCCCTTTTTTGCCCCAATTTAAAAAAAAAACCCCTTTTAAAATTTTTTTTTTTTTTTTTTTTTTTTTTTTTTAAAAATTTTTTTTTTTTTTTAAAAAAAAAAAAAAATTTAAAATAAATTTTTTTAAATTTTTTTTTTTTAAAAAAAATTTTTTTTGGGGGGGGGGGGGCCCCTTTTGGGGGCCGGGGTTTTTTTTTGGGGTTTTTTCCCCCCGGGGGTTAAAATTTTTTTTTCCCCAAAAAAAGTTTAAATTTTCCGGGGGAAATTAAAAAAAAATTTTTTTTTTTAAAAAAAAATTTTTTTTAAAAAATTTTTTTTTAAAAAAAAATTTTTTTAAAAATTTTTTCCAAAAAATTTTTGGGAAAAATTTTTTAAAAAAAAAAAAAGGGGGGAAAAAAGGGGGGGGGAAAAAAAATTTTTTTTTTTTTTCCCCCCGGGGGGCTTTGGGGGGGTTTTTTTTTGCCTAAACATTTTTTTCGGAAAAAAAGGTTTTTAAAAAAAAATTTTTTTCCCCAAAAAAATGTTTAGGCAAAAAAAAACCCCCCAAAACCCCCCGGGGGGTAAAAAAACCCCCCCCCCCCCTTTTTTCCCCGGGGGGGGAAAAAAGGGGAAAAAAAGGGGTTTAAAAAAAAAATTTTTAAAAAAAGTTTTGTCGCGACAAAATAATTTTGTTCCCACAAAACACGGTTTTTTTTAAAAAAGGGGGTTTTGGGGAAAAATTTAAATTTGGGGGTTTTTTAAAAAAAACCCCCCCGGGGGCCTTTCCCTTTTTGGGGGATTAAAAAAATTTCCAAAAAAGGGGGGGGAAAAAAAAAATTAAAAAAACCGGTTTTTAAAAAGGACCCCCCCCCCGGAAAAAAAATTTTTTAAAAAAAAATTTTTTAAAAAAAAAGGGGGGAAAAATTTTTTTTTTAAAAAAAATTTTTTTTAAAAAAAATTTTTTAAAAATTTTTGGGGGAAAAAAAAGGAAAAATTTTTCCGGGTTTTCGGTTTTGGGGAAAAAAGGGGGGGGAAAAAAACTTTTGGGGGAAAAAAAGGGGGCCCAAAAAAAAACGGGGGGGGTTTGGCCGGGGTTTTTTTTTTTGGGGGGGGGGGGGGAAAAAAAAGGGTTAAAAAAGGGGGGGAAAAGGGGGGTTTTTTTTTTTTTTAAAAAGGGGGGTTTTGGGGGGGGTTTTTTTTTTCGGGGGTGGAAAAAATTTTTTTTTTTAAAAAATTTTTAAAATTTTTTTGTTTTTTTTTTTTTTTCCCCCGGGGGTTTTTAAAAATTTTTTTTGGTTTTTCCCCCAAAAAAATTTTTTTAAAAAAAAGGGGCTTTAAACCCCCTTTTTTAAAGGGGAAAAAAAGGGGGGGGGGGAAGAGGGATTTGGGGTTTTTTTTAAAAAGGGGGGTTTTTGGGGGGGAAAAAAAAATTTTTTTTTTTTGGGGGGGGGGTTTTTTTTTTTTTTTTTTAAAAATTTTTTAAAAATTTTTAAAACCCCCTTTTTTTAAAAAAAAATTTTCCCCGGGCCCAAAAACCCCTTTTTTTTTTTAAATTTTTTTTTTTTTTTGGTTTTTTAAAAAAGGGGGGAATTTTTTTAAATTTTGGGGGTTTTAAAAAATATTTTGGGTTTTTTAAATTAAACCCCTTTTTTAAAAAATTTTAAAAGGGGGGTTTTCCCCCCCTTTCCCTTTTTTGGGGGGGGGGGGGTGAAAAGGGGGGGGGGGTTTTTTCCCCTTTTTTTTCCCCCTTTTTTTGGGGGGGAAATTTGGGGTGGGGGGGTTTAAATTTGGGGGGGGGGGGTTTTTTTCTTTGTGGGTTTTTCCCGGGGGGGGGGGTTTTTTTTAAAGGGGGGGGGGGTTTTTTTTTTTAATTTTGGGGGGGAAAGGGGGGGGTTTTTTAAAATTTTTGGGGGGGGAAAATTTTTCAATTTAAAAATTTCAAAATTAAAAGGGGTTTTTTTTTTTGGGGGGTGGGGGGGTTTTTTTTTTTCCTTAAAAAAAAAAAAAAATTTTAAAAAAAAACCCCCCTTTGGGGGGGGTTTTTTAAAATTTTTTGGGGGGGAAAGGGGGGGGTTTTTTTTGGGACAACTCCCCCCAAAGCCCTTTCCGACTGCCCCCCCAACCCCCTCCCCCCACCCCCTCTCCCTTACTGTTTTTTAAAAGTTTCTTTTTTCGGGTTTTTTTTTTCAATCTAGCCCTATAAACTGATCAATGTTCTGTTTGCTTCTTTTGTCATAAATGTTTGTATGCTAAAAGAAAACTGAATAAATGTAGGGCATTTTGTTCATTGGCGCTGTGAGAAACCCTATGTTTTGTATGGAAATTCTCTGTTTAACTTTTTATTTCCCCTATTCATCCCTATATGTATATAAAAAAATGCCTGTAATTTAAATTTCTATTACAGTAGCTTAGCAAGGACTATTGTTAGGTTTTTAAATAAACCCAAAACTAAAATTTCCTTGTAAAAAAAAATTTTTAAAAATTTCCCGAGTTCCCCTCCCTCTGCCACTCTCCCGCCTCCGGGGTGGAGAGGGGTGTCAGTCTGGGAGACACCGGGTGGGTCTCTCCCCTCCCCTTTTCTCTCTCCCCTCCCCTCTCTCTCTCTCTCTCTGCC
The DNA here is from genome assembly GCA_018857735.1 of Alviniconcha marisindica. Taxonomy (NCBI): domain Eukaryota; kingdom Metazoa; phylum Mollusca; class Gastropoda; family Provannidae; genus Alviniconcha; species Alviniconcha marisindica. Next base: position 8,943 of record JABMCL010002035.1, read on the forward strand.
TCTAGGCGCTTCCGGGGTGGAGAGGCCGGTGTCTCAGTCTCTCGGCCGAGACACCCGGCCGGGCTAGATCTCTCTCTCTCTCTCTGTGCCTCTATCCCGCTTCCGGGGTGGACAGGCCGGTGTCTCTCTCGGAGACACCCGGCCGGACCAGATCGCGATCTGTCTCTCTCTGCCACTCTCTCGGCCGAGACACCCGGCGCAGGGGTGTTCTCTCTCATATGCTCGCGGATGACACCACACTTCGTACAACTGGAAAAAGCATTGTGCAAATTCAAAAGACGCTACAGCTTTGTCTTGATTATTTCAGTGTGGTGCAACACTAATCACATGCTCAGTCATTAATCCTGTAAAAAACAGTCAAAGGTAATTACTACCAACAAAAGAAACCACCTCGGGGGGCAGCCCGACTTGTCATGGGGCCGTCATTGGAGGGTCAGAATATTGAAAATGTAAACATTGTGCTTAACATCCCCCAGAAACCGCAAGGTTATTAGGGACGGGGGAAGTGTGTGTGTGGGGGGGGGGGGGGGGGGGGAGGGGGTATGGAGATGGGGGAAGAGGGATTGATTGAAAATGTAAATAAAAATTGAAAATGTAACTGAACATTGCCTTATATACTAGGTCCATTGTCGACAACAAATTTCGATGGCAAGCCCAGAGTCGAAAACATATGCAAAAGCATGTCCAGTTTTTTTTTGTTTTTTCTTCTTTCTCAGCTGCAACATATCATGAACATCGAACCAGAAAATTTTCCCCAACGCTCACATAAAACCTCACATAAATTTAGCGTAGAAAGTTCATAGTTCGGGAAATGTGTGAGAGTCGAGGGGGGCCGTCCTGAGGCTGTCCTTCCAAAACGAGCCTTCGGGTTTCCGTGGACTAAAAAAATTTAAATTGAACCGTGCTTCGGCTTTGGTCACAACTTGCCCCGAATATGTCAGCTAAACATCTGAGGACAAAGCTTTCCACTTTATCATCATCATGCGTCAGTAGTGTGGGATGGCTGTGGCGAAGTACACTTAAAAAAAATTTGAACTCCCTACTCGAAGGGCAGGCAAATTTAAACCTTTCCCGATCCTTCCATTTCTCCCAAAACAAAAAAATGCCCCTTGGAATTTTAAACCTAGCTCACTTACGGCAATAAGGGAGTATCTTTATGATCAGTAATTCCCCAAACCGCTACCTTGCACAACTCTTCATTAGTCACCAATCATCTCCAGGAATAACCTCTATGTGCCAAGGCCAAAACTTGACTTGTTTAAAACTAGCACGATGTCCGTCACTAGCACGATGTCCTTCACTGGATCGTCCCTCTGGAAGTCCCTGCCTCAAAACATAAAATCCTGTATTTCTCTTCCTTGTTTCAAACGTGTCAGAATCGATAGCACGCGAAGTGTCAAGCTGAACAAGACCGCAATCAAAACATGCGAACTGGACCCTCTTCCGTCGTCGTCAAGTTACTGGCTGAACTCGTTGATGACTTTCTCCCGTCTTTTACTTCAGTTATTAATGACTCTCTCTTGACAGGCAGCTTTCCTTCTGTGTTCAAATCCGCCGTTGTCAGGCCGCTGCTGGAAAAAAACAAAAAAAACCTCTCTTGACACTGAAAATTCAAAGAACTATAGTCCTGTCTCCAACCTGCCCTTCCTTTCCAAGATCACTGAAAAATTGTCCTCCTTCAACTATCCCAACATCTTGAAAGCAGTAATCTCCTTTACCCCCTTCAGTCTGCCTATCGCTTAGGCCATAGCACCGAAACTGCTTAAAATTCTGAACGATCTCCTCGCAGCTCTTAATGTCAACCACATTTCTCTGCTCTCTCTACTTGACCTATCCACCGCTTTTGGCACTATCGACCACTCCATTCTACTCTTCAGACTCCATCATACGTTTGGCATTTCTGGCACTGCTCTGTCTTGGTTTCAGTCATACCTTTCTGATCGAACTCAGGTCGTATCTGTCAATGGTGCTTCCTCCGCTCCTGCGGCCTTAAACTTCGGTGTCCCCCAGGGGTCAGTGCTTGGTCCTATTCTCTTTGTCATTTACACTCCCATTTCTGAAATTGTGTCCTATCACTCTCTTTCACATCATAGTTTCTCTGATGACAACCAGCTGTACAAATCTTGGGAACTTACTCAACTTCCTGAAATTATTCATTCAACTCAGTCTTGATCTCTGATGTAAAAGCATGGATGACAAATAATCAACTGCAGTTAAACAATGATAAAACGGAAATGATTCTTATTGCTACAAAGATGGTTCTCAACTCTGACTGTTCCACAGTCCACAAATCTGGAGGTTGTGTGCGTGCATGTGTGTGTTGCCTACTCCCTGTGGTCAGCGCTCTTTCTGTCTTAAACCCGGCTCCAGTTATCTGGAACCAACTTCCTGTTTCTGTCTGCCATTTTTTACCTCTGTAGCTCTTTTAAATCTTCCTTTAAAACCTTTCCCTTTTTTAAAAACCTTTTTCCCCAACCAGGCCCAAGGTGGTTGTGTGGGTTTTTTTGGCTTTCCTTTGGGGTTTTTTTTTCCCCGGGGTTTCGGCCCTGGGAAAAAAAAACCTTTTTTCCGGGAAAAAAAAATTTTCCCCCCCTTTTCCTTTCCCCCAAAAAATTTTTCCCCCCCCCCAAAAAAATTTTTTTTTCCCCCCCCCCCCTTTAAAAAAAAAAAAATTTTTTTTTCCCTTTCCCCCCCAACCAAAAGCAACCCTTTTTTTTTTTTTGGGTTCCCCCTTTTAAAAATTTTCCCCCCTTTTTCCCCCCAAAAAGGGGTTTTTTCCCGCTTTCCCTTTTTTTCCCCCCCGGGGAAAAAAAAATTTTTCCCGGGCTTTTTTTCCCCCCAAAGGGGGGGGAAAAAAATTTTTTTTAATTTTTTTTAAAAATTTTTTTGGGGGTTTTTTCCCCCCCATAAAAAAAAACCCAAAAATTTTAAACCCCAAAAAATTTTTATTTAAAATTTTTTTTTAAAGGGGCCCCCAAAAAAAACCCCCCGGGGGGCCCCAAAAAAATTTTTCTAAAAATGGAAAAAAAAATTTTCCCAAAAATTTTTAGGGGGGGGTTTTTTTTCCCTTTTTTCCCCTTTTTTTTTTTGGTAAAAATTTTAAAACCCCTTTTTTTTTTTTTTTTTTTAAATTTTTTTGGAAAAAATTTCCCTTTTTTTTAAAAAAATTTTTTTTAAAAAAAAAATTTTTTTTGGGGGGGTTTTTTTTTTCCTTCCCTTTAAAACCCCCCAAAAAACCCCTTTTAAAAAAAATTTTTTTCTGGCCCTTTTAAAAATTTTTTTTTCCCCCCCAAAAAAAAAATTTTTTTTTTCCCAATTTGGGGGCCCCCCCCCCCCCTTTTTTTTTCCCGGGAAAAAAAATTCCCAAAAAAGGGGGGGGGTTAAAAACCCCCCCAAAAAAAAAAAAAAGGGGGGTTTTTAAAATTTTTTTCCCCCCAGGGTCCCCCCTTTTTTTTGGGGGAAAATTTTTTTTGGGAAAAGGGTTTTTTTCAATTTAAAAAATTTTAAAAAGGAAATTTTTTTTGGGTGGGGTCCCTTTTTTTTCCCCCCCCCAAAAAAGGTAATTTATTTTGTTTCTTTTTTGTCCCCCCCAAAAAAATTAAAAAAAACCCCCAAAAAATTTTTAAAAAATTTTTTTTTTTTTTTTTTTTTAAAAATTTTTTAAAAAAAAAAAAAAATTTAAAATTTTTCCCCCGTTTTTTAAAGGAAAAAAAAATTTTTTAAAAGTTAAATTTTTTTAAAATTTTTTTTTTTAAAAAAAAAAAAAAAAAAAATTTTGCTAAATTCCCCCCCAAAAAAAAAAAAAAATTTTTTTCACTTTTTCCCCCAAAAAAAAAAAAAAAAAAAAAAAAAAAAATTTTTTTTTCCCAAACCCCCCCAATTTAAAAAAATTTTTTTTTAAAAAAATGGGAAAAGGGGGGGAAAAAAAAAAAGGGGAAAAAAAACCCCCAAAAAAAAAACCCCCCAAAAAAAAAAATCCCGGAATTTAAAAATTTTGGGGGAAAGGGGGGGGGTTTTTTTTTTTTTTCCCCCCAAAAAAGGGGGGGTTTAAAAAAAAAAAAATTTTAAATTTTTCCCCCCTTTTTTGGGTTTTCCCTTTTTTTTCCCCCCCCCAGGGGAAAGGGGGG
>JABMCL010003460.1:0-14378 GCA_018857735.1 Alviniconcha marisindica
AGGAAAAGGGCCCCCACCTTAAAAACCCCCCCCCGGGGAAAACCCCAAAAAAATTTTTTTTTTTTTGGGGCCCCCCCCAAAAAACCCAAAAAAAAAAAAAAAATTTCCCCCCAAAAAAAAGGGGGGTTTTCCCCCAAAAACCCCCCGGTTTTTTGGGGGGGGGGGGTTTAAATTTTTGGGCCCCCCCCCCCCCCACGGAAAGGGCCAAAAAAAAACCCCCCCAACTTTTGGGGGGTCCCCCCATTTGGGAAACCCCCAAAAAAAGGGGGGGGGGGGCCCCAAAAAAAATTTTTTTTTTTCCCCCCCTTTTTTTAAAATTTAAAAAAAGGGGCCCCAAAAAAGTTTTAAAGGGGAAAAAATTAATTTTTTTAAAAAAAACCCCCCCCCCCCCCAAAATTTTTTTTTGAAATTTTTTTGGGGGCCCCCAAAAAAGGGGGCCCCCAAACCCCCTTTTAAAAACCCTTTAAAAAAAAAAAACCCCCCCCCAAAAAAAGGGAAACCCCCTTTTTTTTCAAAACCCCCCCGGGGTTTTTTTTCCCCCCCCGGGAAAAAAAGGGGGTTTTTTTTTGGGGGGGGCCCCAAAAAACCCCCCCCTTCCCCCAAATTTTCCCAAAAAAAAAAAAAAGGGGGGGTTTTTGGGGCCCCTTTTTTTTTTGGGGGCCCCCAACCCCCCCCGGGGGCCCCCCCCCCCCCAAAAAACCCAGCCGGGGGCCCCCCCGGGGGGAAAGGGCCCCCCCTTTAAAAAGGGGGCCCCAAAAACCCCCCCGGGGGCCCCCCAAAACCGGAAAAACCCCCCCCCATAAACCCCAAACCCCGGGGGGGCCCCCAAAAAAATGGGTTTTTTCCCCCAAAAAAAAGGGGGTTTCCCCCCCCCCTTTGGGGGCCCCCCCAAAAAATTTTTTTTTTGGGGAAAAATGGGGTTTTTGGGGGGGCCCCCCCCCGGGGGGGGGTTTTCCCCCGGCCAAAAAAGGGGGGCCCCCCTAGAACCCGGGCCCGGGGAAAAAAAATTTTAAAAAAACCCCCCCAAAAAAAAAAAGGGGGGAAAAAGGGGGGCCCCCCCCGGGGAAAACCCAAAAAAAAATTTTTTTAAGAAAAAAAAAAAGGTTTTAAAAATTTTTTTTTTCTTTAAAAAATTTTAAAAGGGGAAAAAAAAAATTTTTAAATTTTTTAAAAAAAAAAAAAAAAAAAAAAAAAAACCCCCCCAAAATTTTGGAAAGGGGGAAAAAGGGGGGGCCCCCCCCAAAAAACCCGGGGGGGGGGGAGGAAAGTTTAAAAAACCCCAAAATTTTAAAACCCCCCCCCGGGTTTTTAAAAAGGGGGGGGCCCCCCAAAAAATTTTTTAAAAAATTTTTTTCCCGGGGGGGAAAGTTTTCCCCCCCTTTTTCTTTTCCCCAAAAAAAAAATTTTTTTAAAAAAAAAAAAAAAAGGGGGGGGAAAAATTTTTTTTTAAAAAATTTTTTCCCCCCCCTTTAAAAATTTCCCCCTTTTTTTTTGTAAAAAACCCCCCTTTTTTTTTGGGGGAAAAAAAAAAAAGGCCCCCCACCCCCAAAAAACCCGGGGTTTTTTTAAAAAAAAAAAAAAGGGAAAAAAAAATTTTTTTAATTTTTTGGGGGGGGTTTTTTTTTGGGGGTTTTAAAAATTTTTTAATCCCCCCGGAACCCCCCCAAAAAAGTTTTCCCCCTTTTTCCCTTTTTTTAAAAAAAAAAAGGAAAGGGAAAAAAATTTTTTAAAAAAATAATTTTTGGCCCGGAAAATCCCTTTTTTTTAAAAGGGCCTTAAAAAAAATTTATTTTTAAAAAACCTTTTTAAAAATTTTTTAAAAAAAATTTTAAACCCAAAATTTTTTTTTTAGGCCCCGGGGGGAAAAAAAAGGAAAAAAAAAAAGGGCCAACGGTTTTTTAAAAAAAGGTTTTTTCCCACCCGGGGTTTTTTTTTTTTTTTGGGGGGGGGGGTTAAAAAAGGCTTTTTTGGGGGGGAAAATTTTTTTTAAAAAAAAGGGGGTTTGGGGGGTTTTAAAAAAAAATTAAAAAAATTTTAAATTTTTTCCCTTTTTTTAAAAAAAAAACCCCGGGGAAAAAAAAAAAATTTTGGGGGGGGCCCCCCCCCAAAAAAAAAATTTTTTTTTGGGGGGGGGGGAAAAAAAGGGGTTTTTGGGGGGTTTTTTTTTCCCCTTTTTTTCCCCCCAAAAAGGGTTTTTTTTTTAAAAAAATTTCCCGGCCCCCTTTTTCCCCCCTTTACCCTTTTTTTTTGCCCAAAAAAAAGGGGCCCCTTTAAAATTTTTAAAAAACCAAAATTTCCAAAACCCCCCTTTTCCCCCCCTTTTTTTCCCAAAGGGGAAAAAAATTTTTTTTTTTTTTGGGGAAAATTTTTTTTAAAAAAACCCCCTTTTTTTTTTTGGGGGGGGTCCCTTTTAAAAAAATTTGGGGTTTTTCCCCTTTTTTTTTCCTTTTTTTTTTTTTCCCCCCCGGGTTTTTTTTTTTGGGAAAATTTTGGGACCCAAAAAACAAAAAATTTTTTTTTTGGTTTCTTGGCCTTTTTTTTGGGGAATTTTTTTTGGGGGTTTTTTGGGGGTTTTAAAACCCCTTTTTGGGGGCCCCTTTTTTTTGCCTAAATTTACCCAAAAACCCCCCAAAATGGGGCCCAAAAAAAGGGGGGGGGGAAAAAAAAAGGGGGGAAACCTTTTTTTTCCCCCCGGGGGTTCCCGGGGAATGGGGGTTTTTTGGGGGGGGGGGTTTTTTTGGCCCCCGGGGGCATTTTTTTTTGGGGGGGCCCCCCCCCTTTTTAAAAAAGGGGGGGGGCCCCCCCCCGCCCCTTTTTAAAAAACCCCAAAACCCCCCCCCCGGGGGCCCCCCCCCCGAAAAAAAAAAAAAAATTTTCCTTTTTTTTTTTTTTTTTGGGGGGCCCCTTTTTTTGGGGGGGTTTTCCCAAAACCCCGGATTTTTAAAAAAAAACCCCCGGGGGGGGGGGTTTTTTTTGGGGGGTTTTTTTTGGGGGGGGGCCTTTTTCCCTTTTTTTAAAAAGAAAAAAAAAAAATTTTTTTTTTTTTGGGGTTTTTTTTTAAAATTTTTTTTTGGGGGGGGTTTTTTTTTTTTTGGGTTTTTTTAAAAATTTTTTTAAAAAAAACCCCGGGGGGGAAAAAAAAATTTTTTTTTGGGTTTTTCCCCCCTTTTTTTAAAATTTTTAAAAACCCCCAAAATTAAAAAACCCCGAAAGGGGGGTTTTTTTTCCCGGGGTTTTTGGGGGGAAACAAAAAGGAGAAAAAACCCCCCCAAAGGGGGGGGAAAAAAAAACCCCCCGGGGGGGGGGGTTTTTTTTTGGGGGGGGGTCCTTTTTCCCCTTTTTTTGGAGGTTTTTTTTTCCCCCTTTTTTTTTGGGTTTTTAAAAAAGGGGGGGGGGAAAAAAATTTCCGGGGGGGGAAAAAAAGGGGGGCCCGGTCCCAGACTGACGTCACTTTGAGAAAAGTCACGTGACTGATGGAGACCCGAGACAGCAGTCTCGGCCAGCCTACAGAAAATAAAAATTGATTAAAAACCAACATAAATTTTTCTTCATTTTTTATTTCATTAAATCTCAAACTAGTGACTCATTTGTCAATCATTTCGATGGTCATTTTGCATACTTAAAAACCTTGGACTTTTCCTTTAAGAAAATGCAACAGATTCAAGAAACGAAACTGAAATGGTTTCAAATAAGACTAGTACATAGAATAATTGCTACAAATGTTGTCCTAGCTAATATGGGAATTGAAACTGACATTACTTGCTCTTTTTGTCAAAAAGAACGAGATTCAATTAATCATATATTTTGGTCATGGACATATGTAAGGTCATTTTGGGAACAGTTCCAGATTGTACTTATTGCTGGGTGTTCAAATGCAACATCAGTTACACTTAATGAAAATATTGTGCTGTTTGGTCATGACATCCATTTTAAATCAGATAACACCTTCGATTTGATTATTTTGCAAGCAAAGTTCTTTATTTACAAATGTAAAATTAACAAGACTATACCACAATTGCATTTGTTCAAATGTTATTTAAAAACTAACTTTGAGGTGTACAAATATAATGCAAAACTGAATATGTCACAAAATAAGATTGTAACTGAATGGTGTTCTTACCAGCAGCTGACAGACATATAGACTATGTCGTAGATGGTAAATGTTAGGTGACATAATATACAACACAGATACACGCATTCATGCATTTATACATTGTTCGCATGCACGTGTGTGGGTGTGTGTGGGTGTCTCTCTCTCTGTCTCCCGCTCTCTCCGATTTTTCCCCACAATACAGTTGAGTTTTGTTATGTTTATGAACTATTTTTTCTTACAACTACTTAGTTTATTGTATTCACTATCATAATATTGCTGTACATTGCACAAAAACTGGAATAAAACACGGAGGGGGAAAAAATTAATCCTGGCGGCGGTCATGGTGCAGTGAATTTGACAAACTGTTGCCATCAGCATCGCTCAAGTGTGAACGTCTTGTGCTGCCTTTGCCTGCAAGCCAGTCGCGTGTTTGTACTGTCACGCTCGTGTCGTCATGGACGTGCACTGCTAATGAGGCTGGTGGTGATGTTCCTCATGGGAGACAGATCCAGCCTCTGGGTGTGGCGTGTCTGACCCTGCCTTCACCCAAAGGTCTGGGTTCACGATTCATGGACACGTCATCAGTCACGGTTCACTCAGCATGTGGAATTCACATCAATTTTGAATTTGTCCACTTGTAGAGGGGGCTCGGGCTGGAGGGAGGGGGGGGGTGGGGTGGGGGGGGGGGGGGGGGGCTGGAATTGCTTTGTTTATTTTCAATTTCTTTGATTTAATCCGTGTTAGTCATATATTTTATTTATTTTTAATAAAAAAAATCAAGCTATTTTAATTCCATTTTGCACTATGCACCTGATATTGTGACTGTAAGAGCTCTGCTAAATGGGGATCAGTTGTGTGGACATGTTTACATAGCGTGACCTAATTACAGCAATCACTGTTGCAGACAACAGATAACGTTATCCTGAGATTAGTGGTATCTTTCTGGCTGAAAGTGTTCCCAGAGTAGCATTTTATCTGCCCAAAGTTCATGCTGAATTTCAAAACAATTTCAGTAACAGATTTTAATAGTCCTTGGATTACAAATATGTGTTTTCCATGACCTAATTATGGATATTGTTATAGCCTCAGGGAATCCAAGTGTCTGAATGGACCAAACAGGTCTTTCTGGAGCATAGTGCTTGTGTAAAAGATCACAATTGATGTTGATTACCAAAAAAATAGTTTAAAACTGTAGTTAGGTTATTCTGTCCGTACGTCTAGGTGACCTAATCTACAATTGCTAAATTATAGCAAAGGAGGTCAGTGCGCAAAGATGTCTGGTGTGCCTGAAAAGTGTTTCAGATAGGATCATAGTACCATGTGGCAAAAACATCATGCCTTTCACTCCATTTTGCAGTAAACACCTTTTTGGACCTTAGGATATATATATATATAACCTTCAATAATATAACTCTGCCTCATTCTTTCACATCAGATGACTTCTGAGAAGGCCAACAGGAAGTTACTGTTAATTTCATTCTAACACTGTAACAGTCCTAATTTAAGAATTTTAATTATTATTAATATTAATGGCCCAAACTGCCGTGCATACCCCGAGTCATGACCCAGCCTACCCCGGGCATGGAGCAACTTGGATAACATGATTGTGATTTTAAACACAAGGAACTGTGCCAAACCTGTACCAGATACATTTGTTTATTTTCTATGTTATTAAAGGATTCAGATTTATGCTAGTTTATTCCTACCTTCATTGTCTGCTATTTAAGAATTATTTAAGTTTTAGTCTTACTAGGCTAGCAGAATATGTGTACATGAACTTATTATAATTTATATTTATTATATAGTGTGTGTGTTATTGATAGTTAATGGACTAGGCCCACATTAGTTATTATTTATGTTTATTTATTTTGCTCATAACTAATTCAGATTTTCTGTGTTTACAGAGGACAAATTAAAAATAAATATTTTTAATTCTTGATTTTCATGGGTATTGAATGAACTACTAATGAAAGAAGTCTTCTTTTTTGTAAAAAAGTAGACAAGGGAGAAGTCTGTTTTTAGTGAAATTTTGAGCTTAAACACATTAGTTCAATCCACAGGTTTCTCACTAAGACGCAGTCAAGATCTTGTTAATCTTATAATATATCCTCACCACAGCTTGACGACTGCATCTGCCTCCTCATGGGTACACCTAATTCTGTCATCCAACCTCTCCAGAAAATTCAAAACTTTGCTGCAAGAGGTGTTCTCTTGGCACCCCACCACACCACTCAACACCTCTCCTGAAAAAAATTGCACTGGCTTCACATTTCAGAATGTATTAAATATAAAGTTGCTTGTATGTGTTTCAGTGCTATAAATGGGTCTGGTCCTGCTTACCTCTCTGAACTGCTACGTATCTACATTCCGTCTTGTACACTACACTCTTCTTCTGACACCCATATTAATGCTGAAAATCCAGCAATACAGACACAAGACTCATGGCTTTTGCACTTTCTCAGTCTTGCTTTGGACTCCACATTTGGGATTCACTCCCACAAGACCTTAGACACTGCTCAACGATGTCATCTTGAGTTCATGGGGAAAAATGCATTTTGGGGGCATCCTATAGCCAAGCATATTCTGACTATGGGCCTTAAAAAATGTCTTTAAAGTTGGCACTGTAATCTTCACTAATTCACTGTCAGTGTCCGCACCTTCCATTGTGAAGAAAGCATGCACAGGAAGTGAAGGCAGCCAAGGGACTTAAGCAGTGATGGGTAAAGGTCAAGGGAGTTAACAAAACCCTGTCTGAACTGCCCAATAGTATTGACTGATTGACTGGGACTGTTCTTAGAATCCTTTTTTCCAGCAATTTTCAAGCTTGGGTGGTGTGTTCAGTTTTGTCCCTTTAGACAGTCGCTGCCCTTCATTCATTAAAGTACTCAGGGGTATGGGCAGAGGGAAGGAAAAAACCCCCCCCCCCCAAAATTTTTTTAACTTTTTACGTCAGATTCCTCTTCTTCTTCTTTAGAAAAAAAAAAAAAAAAACAAAAAAAAAAAAAAAAAAAAAAAAAAAAAAAAAAAAAAAAAACAAAAAAAAAAAAAAAAAAAAAAAAAAAAAACACATTTCTCATTAAAAAACAACAAAATACTGGCTTTGCGGAGCAATGGAAGGGACAGTTCTGCTGGTCCTTTATCGTGAGCCAAACGTGTGCAGTTGACAGGATCTTAAAATCCAGTTACCAGTCTGCTGGTTCGATGGCAGTTTTAGTGGTCATGGACCACCAGACTGGTCAGTGGGAATTTTAAACCCTGCTTACTGGTGTGGTTTATTCCTTTTAGTTTTACAAAAGTTTAAGCAATGGGAACAATTGGTGACTTGGGGATGCAGACATTCATTTACCTGGTCTGGTGACTCCTAAAGGGTATTCACCTGATCTGGTGACTCCTGGAGGGATATGGACATTCACCCACCTGGTCTGGTGACTCCTAAAGGGATGCAGAGATTCATTCATCTGATCTGACAGGTGATTCAGGGATGCAGACATTCATTCACCTGATCTGACTGGTGACTTGGAGATGCAGGCATTCATTCACCTGATCTGGTGATTCCTAAAGGGATGCAAACATTCGTTCACCTGATCTGAACTTTAAAAGTTATAGATGTGTTTGCTTTGTGTTTTCAGTGCCTTTGCCTTTGCTTGCTGAGGTGACTTGCACCATACCATCAGTGGGACGCGGCAAGATGACCACATTGACCTGCCACTTTAACATGAACATGCAGGAGAACAGAAAGGGCATTATCGTGAAACTCAAGACCAAAGCCTCTGCAGAACAAAGTGACGATAATGGGCTTTGTTTGCACAACTTAGTTTTGTTTCTTTGTCATTTTTGCTGTTTCCTGTGTAATTTTTCAAGCTTGTGTATGTGATTCTTCTCTTTTTTTTTCTCTTTTTTTTTTGACAAGTTCATTCAGGTCCCAGTGATAAGCCAACAGTAACTTGGATTTGTTAAAGGACAAGTCCAAGGTTTGGGGTGATTTTTGACACAATTTTGGTTAAAGTTCGCTGAGAACAATGATGCAGGTGAAATTGTGATCTGAGGGTTATAAATGCACGAAAACAGGCATTTGTTGTCATACCGAAAGCGTCGCCATGATGCGAAAATCGTATGCACATGTGCGCACTACGTCACTCTGGGGAGTCGCTGCAAAATGGCTAGTAACCACAGGTTAACCGACCTTGAAAAAATTCCAGTTCGAATCTCCAAGGATGAAGCTCTGACGCCATTGTCAGTAGTTCAGCCTTTGTTTATTTCCTCCTTGTTATTCCATCTTTCTCGAACCTTGTTAGGTGCGTGTCGTTTCAGTCTTTTTCGTTCTGTTTACTCTAGCTTTGGGGAGGTTGCCCGGCTTTTATTGGGTGTTTTATTTTAATTTCCCAATTTATCCTTGTTTGTTTCATCACATGTAAAAATGAAAAAGGACTGAAACGACACGCACCTAACAAGGTTCGAGAAAGATGGAATAACAAGGAGGAAATAAACAAAGGCTGAACTACTGACAATGGCGTCAGAGCTTCATCCTTGGAGATTCGAACTGGAATTTTTTCAAGGTCGGTTAACCTGTGGTTACTAAGCCATTTTGCAGCGACTCCCAGAGTGACGTAGTGCGCACATGTGCATACGATTTTCAGCAACATGGCGCGCTTTCGGTTATGACAACAATGCAGTTTTCGTGCCATTTAAAACCCCAGATCACAATTTCACCTGCATCGTGTTTTGTAGTCGGTGCCAAAATTGTGTCAAAAATCACCCCAAACCTTGGACTTGTCCTTTAACAAATCCAAGTTACTGTTGGCTTATCACTGGGACCTGAATGAACTTGTCAAAAAAAAAAGAGAAAAAAAAAGAGAAGAATCACATACACAAGCTTGAAAAATTACACAGGAAACAGCAAAAATGACAAAGAAACAAAACTAAGTTGTGCAAACAAAGCCCATTATCGTCACTTTGTTCTGCAGAGGCTTTGGTCTTGAGTTTCACGATAATGCCCTTTCTGTTCTCCTGCATGTTCATGTTAAAGTGGCAGGTCAATGTGGTCATCTTGCCGCGTCCCACTGATGGTATGGTGCAAGTCACCTCAGCAAGCAAAGGCAAAGGCACTGAAAACACAAAGCAAACACATCTATAACTTTTAAAGTTCAGATCAGGTGAACGAATGTTTGCATCCCTTTAGGAATCACCAGATCAGGTGAATGAATGCCTGCATCTCCAAGTCACCAGTCAGATCAGGTGAATGAATGTCTGCATCCCTGAATCACCTGTCAGATCAGATGAATGAATCTCTGCATCCCTTTAGGAGTCACCAGACCAGGTGGGTGAATGTCCATATCCCTCCAGGAGTCACCAGATCAGGTGAATACCCTTTAGGAGTCACCAGACCAGGTAAATGAATGTCTGCATCCCCAAGTCACCAATTGTTCCCATTGCTTAAACTTTTGTAAAACTAAAAGGAATAAACCACACCAGTAAGCAGGGTTTAAAATTCCCACTGACCAGTCTGGTGGTCCATGACCACTAAAACTGCCATCGAACCAGCAGACTGGTAACTGGATTTTAAGATCCTGTCAACTGCACACGTTTGGCTCACGATAAAGGACCAGCAGAACTGTCCCTTCCATTGCTCCGCAAAGCCAGTATTTTGTTGTTTTTTAATGAGAAATGTGAAGCCTTTTCTAAGTCCCTATCACAGAATCTGACATAAAAAGTAAAAAAATGTCCTTCCCTCTGTGGCCCATACCCCTGAGTACTTTAATGAATGAAGGGCAGCGACTGTCTAAAGGGACAAAACTGAACACACCACCCAAGCTTGAAAATTGCTGGAAAAAAGGATTCTAAGAACAGTCCCAGTCAATCAGTCAATACTATTGGGCAGTTCAGACAGGGTTTTGTTAACTCCCTTGACCTTTACCCATCACTGCTTAAGTCCCTTGGCTGCCTTCACTTCCTGTGCATGCTTTCTTCACAATGGAAGGTGCGGACACTGACAGTGAATTAGTGAAGATTACAGTGCCAACTTTAAAGACATTTTTTAAGGCCCATAGTCAGAATATGCTTGGCTATAGGATGCCCCCAAATTTTTCATTTTTTAAACCCGATGACAGGGTTGAGCAGTGTCTAAGGTCTTGGGGGAATTGTTTTCCCAAAGTGGGGGTCCAAAGCAAGAGAAAAGTGCAAAAGCCATAAATCTTGGTTGTATTGTTGGATTTTCAGCTTTTGGGGTGTCAGAAGAAGAGGTAGTGTACAAGAGGGAAATGTAGATAGTAGCGTTCAGAGAGGTAAGCAGGACCGGGGCCTTTTTATAGAAATTGAAACACATACAAGCAACTTTATATTTAAAAATTTCTGAAAAGCCAGTGAAAGTTTTTTCCCAGGAGAGGTGTTGAGTGGTGGGGGGTGGGGGGGGGGAAAAGAAAAATCTTGCAGCAAAGTTTTAAATTTTTCTAAGGGGTTGGATGACAGAATTAGGTGTACCCATGAGGAGGCAGATGCAGTAGTCAAGCTGTGTGAGGATATATTATAAGAATTAACAAGACTCTTGACTGCGTCTTCAGTGAGAAACCTGTGGATTGAACTAATGTGTTTAAGCTCAAAATTTCACTAAAAACAGACTTCTCCCTTGTCTACTTTTTTACAAAAAAGAAGACTTCTTTCATTAGTAGTTCATTCAATACCCATGAAAATCAAGAATTAAAAATATTTATTTTTAATTTGTCCTCTGTAAACACAGAAAATCTGAATTAGTTATGAGCAAAATAAATAAACATAAATAATAACTAATGTGGGCCTAGTCCATTAACTATCAATAACACACACACTATATAATAAATATAAATTATAATAAGTTCATGTACACATATTCTGCTAGCCTAGTAAGACTAAAACTTAAATAATTCTTAAATAGCAGACAATGAAGGTAGGAATAAACTAGCATAAATCTGAATCCTTTAATAACATAGAAAATAAACAAATGTATCTGGTACAGGTTTGGCACAGTTCCTTGTGTTTAAAATCACAATCATGTTATCCAAGTTGCTCCATGCCCGGGGTAGGCTGGGTCATGACTCGGGGTATGCACGGCAGTTTGGGCCATTAATATTAATAATAATTAAAATTCTTAAATTAGGACTGTTAAATTTTTAGAAGAAATTCCCCTAATTCCTTTTGGCCCTTCCCCGGCCATCTGTTTAAAAAAGGGGCTTTTTTGGATTATATATTATATATCCTAAGGTTTTCCAAAAATTGGGTTTTTTTAGGCGGGGAAAAAGGGCAGATGGCAACGGTTTGTTTCCCTTCGCCTTTCGGCCCAAAATTTTGAGGCCCCTTTTTGGTTTTTGTGAATTTGGCCCCTAACGTTGAAAATCCCCCAAACTACATTTTAAAAACTTTTTTTTTGGTAATCAACATCAATTTTTATTTTTTACACAAGCACTATGCTCCAGAAAGACCTGTTTGGTCCATTCAGACACTTGGATTCCCTGAGGCTATAACAATATCCATAATTAGGTCATGGAAAACACATATTTGTAATCCAAGGACTATTAAAATCTGTTACTGAAATTGTTTTGAAATTCAGCATGAACTTTGGGCAGATAAAATGCTACTCTGGGAACACTTTCAGCCAGAAAGATACCACTAATCTCAGGATAACGTTATCTGTTGTCTGCAACAGTGATTGCTGTAATTAGGTCACGCTATGTAAACATGTCCACACAACTGATCCCCATTTAGCAGAGCTCTTACAGTCACAATATCAGGTGCATAGTGCAAAATGGAATTAAAATAGCTTGATTTTTTTTTTTAAAAATAAATAAAATATATGACTAAAAGGGGTTAAATCAAAGAAATTTAAAATAAACAAAGCAACCCCCCCCCCCCACCCCCCCCCCCCCCACCCCCCCCCCCAGCCGCCCCCCCTACAAGTGGGAAAAATTTAAAATTGATGTGGGAAATTTCCCCATGCTGAGTGAACCGTGACTGATGACGTGTCCATGAATCGTGAACCCAGACCTTTGGGTGAAGGCAGGGTCAGACACGCCACACCCAGAGGCTGGATCTGTCTCCCATGAGGAACATCACCACCAGCCTCATTAGCAGTGCACGTCCATGACGACACGAGCGTGACAGTACAAACACGCGACTGGCTTGCAGGCAAAGGCAGCACAAGACGTTCACACTTGAGCGATGCTGATGGCAACAGTTTGTCAAATTCACTGCACCATGACCGCCGCCAGGATTAATTTTTTCCCCCTCCGTGTTTTATTCCAGTTTTTGTGCAATGTACAGCAATATTATGATAGTGAATACAATAAACTAAGTAGTTGTAAGAAAAAATAGTTCATAAACATAACAAAACTCAACTGTATTGTGGGGAAAAATCGGAGAGAGCGGGAGACAGAGAGAGAGACACCCACACACACCCACACACGTGCATGCGAACAATGTATAAATGCATGAATGCGTGTATCTGTGTTGTATTTATGTCCCCTAACATTTAAAAACAAAACGAAAGCAACCCCAAAAGGGTGGGAAGAACACCATTCAGTTACAATCTTATTTTGTGACATATTCAGTTTTGCATTATTTTGTACACCTCAAAGTTAGTTTTTAAAAAACATTTGGAAAAAAATGCAATTGTGGATAGTCTTGTTAATTTTACATTTGTAAATAAAGAACTTTGCTTGGGAAAAATAATCAAACCCAAAAAGGGTGTTTTTCTGTTTTAAAATGGATGTCAGGGACCAAACAGACAATATTTTTTTAAGTGTAACTGTTTGTTGCTTTTTAACCCCCAGCAATAATTTACAATCTGGAACGGTTCCCAAAATGCCCTTTTACATATGTCCAGGGACCAAAATATATGTTTAAATTGAATTCGTTTTTTTGAAAAAAAGAGCAAGAAAATGTCAGTTTAAATTTCCCCAATTTTAAAGCTGGGGACAACATTTGTAGCAATTATTTTTGAAATAGTCTTATTTGAAACCATTTCATTTTTTTTTTTCTTGAATCTGTTGCTTTTTCCCCTTAAAGAAAAAGCCCAAAGGTTTTTTAAAAGTATGCAAAATACCACCCAAAATGATTGAAAAAATGAGTCACTATTTTGAGTTTTTAATGAAAAAAAAAATGAAAAAAAAATGTTTATGTTGGTTTTTAATCAATTTTATTTTCTGTGGGTTGGCGGTTGCTGTCTGGGTCTCCACATAAAACGTGACTCTCGAATTTAAAAAGTCAGCCCGGGGGAGCAGTGGGGTTGCCATATTAGATTGTTAATTAAAAATTTTATGCGTGTGGCGAAAAAAAAGCTTGGGGCCCTTTACTGTTTTTGCAGCAAACCGTAAAAAACCCACAAGAAAACCCCAAAAGCTTTAACTATGCATGATTTTCCCGGGGGTCGACCCGTGATAGGAGGAAAAAAGGGTCAAATTTGTACAATTCCCAACTGACTGCAGTTGATGCTCCCCCTCAGTCACGCCCATTTGGTGGGGGGCCCCGCTGGCGGAATTTTTTAAACTTTTTTTGGCGGAATACCAAATGGGGTTTTGCAAAACGGGGAAATTTTTAGGGCTGTCCACAGGGTAAACAACTTGGAAAAAATTCGGGTTTGAATCTCCCAAAGGGTGAAGCTAAAGAGAAACAAGCGCCAGCATGATACCCAAAAATTTAGATACACTGATACCCTGAAACAAAACGCTTTAAAAAGGCAAGACAAAAAGTCTAACACGGAAAAAAAAAGGAAAAAAAGGCCATGAAAAAAAGAGGCCGTACACAAATGCCTGTGGGAAAGAAAGAAAGAAAAAGACCCCAAAAATTTTTGTGGCAAAAAAAAAGACCAAACCACCCAAAAGGTGGTGGCAAAGAAAAAAAAGGCTGCCCCCAAACAGGCAAGCAAACAGCTGACCCAAATGAAAGAAAAAAAAAGCTGAAAACCCTTCCCCCTAAACAAAAGGTTTTGGGAAGGGAAAAAAAAAAAAAAACCCCCCAAAAAAAAACCAAACATTTTTTGTAATGGGTGGAGTGGTTGGGGGCAGGACACAGGCAGCGGGGTCAGTCAAAAAGGAGACCACAGCAGGGGGCGACGGCAAAAGGGGTTTTTTTCTACAGCAGCAGACAACTTTTTTCAGCACCCCAAAATCCCCCAGGAGAAAAAAGTTTAAAAGAACTCCGGGGCCCCAAAAAACCGCTTTCGCCCACAATGAAATCAGCCCTTTTGGGAAACCCCCAAAAAGGCGGGCAATTGTGTTTCCTTGGCCCCCCCCAAAAAACAGTTTCCTCAACAATAACT
>JABMCL010002227.1:10000-15466 GCA_018857735.1 Alviniconcha marisindica
CAACACACAAGGGACTTAATTAGCGCTCGAAACACGTAACACAAATACAACAGCAAAGATATGAGTCACTTACGGTAACTCTCACCTGGCATGCATGTACAAGGTATATAAACTCCACCAGATGTACATCCTCGAATTTTGTACCTCTGGTGGAGTAAAAATGGAGGAATGCTTGCGAGTGAATGGGAGTAGATCTATTGTACGACTGGATATAGTTCAGTCGTACAACAAATCCGGAAGGTTGGAGTTCAGGAGCTGTGTGAAAGTCGAGGTGGCCGTCCTGGGCTCCCCGTCCTAATGAGCCTTGCGGTTTCTGTGGACGTACAGCAACATTGAACCATGCTTCGGCATTGGTCACAGTTTGTCCCTAATATCACTTGACCCCTTCACTGCCATGATGTCATTTGAAAACGACCAATAAGAGTGCGAAATTTGAAACCCTTAAGCCGTTTTGTCTTCTTTTTCGCACTGGCATTTGAGAGGATTTTCATCAAAACTCATAACATTGAAAGTAGATGTGTTGTAGGACCGGAAAATATACTGTTTGCAGGCGCGTCCGTGCATCTTTCAGCCCGGCAGTTTTACAGGCTGGGCCAGCGAAGGGGTTTATTTCGGTAATGGATCAATGAAGCTGTCTTGTGTTAAAAAGAGAGAGAGAGAGAGAGAGAGAGAGAGAGAGAGAGAGAGAGAGAGAGAGAGAGAGAGAGAGAGAGAGAGAGAGAGAGAGAGCGTGTGTGTGTTTGCGAGCGTATTGTGTTGTATGTCTGCTTGCGCACGCGCGTGTGTGTGATGAAATGTGCACACCTGTAGGTGTTAACTGTAAACACTATGAGCTCTTTAGAACACTACAAACAGATAGGGTGCCACAAAACGATGGGGCGCTTGTGCATGTGTTTGTCACTATGCTTTGTATGACAAAATGTACTTAATAATCCATTTTCGTGCCATTCTTTTGTGTTTTGTTTTCATTATGCGTTCCATACGTTTCTGTTATTAAGTTATAAATCGCTTTGAGCCGTGAGAGCGCGCTATGTTATAACATACTGCTCCCTATCATTATATTATTAAAGAACCTGAATGGTTCGCAATGTTAAAGTAGGGGGCGTAAAAAACCTCCACACCTGCGTCTCATAATGCAGTTAACGGAGCGAAGAAGTACCAGGGACCTATTAATAGGGATGAAATTATTATATATTGATTTGTTGATAGACAGAGCAGTTGTTTTTAGCGTTTTGTTTTGTTTTTTTACTCCTTTGTGTTTGCTGTTTTTCGTTTTGTTTGTTCAACATCCGAGTTTGCAGATCGCGAGAACATGACTCACAGAGAATCGAGTAAATGCGCGCATACAATGGACACACACACACACACACACACACACACACACACACACACACACACACACACACACACGCACGCCACCACGCACGCACGCACACACACCACACACACGCACGCACGCACGCACGCACGCACGCACGCACCACACACACACACACACCACACACACGCACACACACACACACACACACCACACACACCACACACACACACACACACACACACACACCACACACACACACACACACACACACACACACACACCACACACACACACCACACACACACACACACGCACACACACACACACACACACACACACACACACACACACACACACACACACACACACACACACACACACACACACACACACACACACACACACACACACACACACACAGAGTCACAAGTTAGAATTACTGTAAATAATCGGATGTATAATTTGTATAGTGAATAATTGCTGTTGGTGGTGTTTTTCTTTCGTGGAAGCGTGTGAATGCATGCAGCTTTAAAATATGAATACATGATCGGTCACAGACCTTAGTGTCCACCCCGGGTGGACATTGTTACACGGACTTCGCGCCGCTGGGGTGCGGAACGGGTGGATTCACCTGAGTTCAGAAGGTGACGTCACGAATCGGTGGACAGTGCTTGATGTCAGTCCATTGCTTACTTTCGTAGCGACAGGTCGTACCTGACCCAGCCACCCAGTTGGGGTGTGGGACTGTCTCTCTCTGGTTTTTGAGTCAATTTCTCCAGAGGTTTAAAGCTGGGCTATATTAACTAGGTTCAAGGGGAGGGAGTTAAAAAATTAAAAAATAAAAAAAATAAAGCCAAGCAGACCGGGAACCACTCTGTGTGAGTGGTTCCCAACCTTCCTGCCTTTATCTGGTCAAGTGGGTGTTCCACTGGAACACACTGCCTACCACCAAAACCCCACAAACTGGTCAAGCAACTTCCAGTCTGCAGCGTCCGCTTGACCCGTCTACTTCCGGGCGGCTCTTTCTTCTGTTTCTGTACATATCCCTGATGGGGCCTCACCTCACACCATGCAACTGCAGCCAGTAGGCAAATTTTATTTGTTCTGACGCAAAATAAAACATTCCACAACGAAACAAAGCTCGTTTGCTTTACCAGCATGCTCATTTGTGCCATTTCCAGCCACCTCTGAAAATTTCAACAATTATTCACTTTTACAGAGAAAAGAAAGCAAAACTTGGCTCTCGGATATGATCTAATAATAGATGTGCATGGTTCTGAGTCACCAAGCACACACGTTTCTGTAGCAAAAATACTCCTCTCCATACGCTTTTTAGGCATACGTCTCAGCTTTTCAAATTGCTTGTACATTTTTTTTTACACCGCCGCATTACTGAAAAACAATTTCTACTCATCTCCCTAAGTCAAGCTAGCCGCCATCACACTGTTGCATGTCCATGTGGATAAAACACTATCTTTTTACCACAAACATTCAAACTGTATACAAAACAAGCAATATCTAATGATCGTCTCACCATAACTATGTTCATTGGGCGCAATAGATTTGTTCCATGTATTGTTGAAGTGAAGAAAATAATCACAAATTGTCAAAAACGAAAAACGAAAAACGTACGATTTACTGTCGCCTCTAATGCTTCTTTGGTCGCTTGCAGAATGACTCGACTGATAAGTGACGGTGCGTGGACAGAATGTATAAACTCCATTAAGTACTCGGTGATTAAAAATCATAATCAAAACCTTACAACTCTTATTTCATTATGGAAATTCCTCTCCCTTTTTTGTTTTGCTTTGTTGTTGTAAAACGCCGTGGGGAACACATTCGTACACTCTATATTTGTTGTTGTCTTCGGGTAATGATTTTGTGTTGGTAGTTTTATGTAAAAAGACAAAACAACAAAGTTCAAGGTCAGTTGCCTGGTTTTCCTTCGTCGGATTTTCAATCAACGCACCATGGCTCGACAAGTGCTGCGTGTAAGTATGCCTTGCAGTATGAATTTATTTGTGCCAGTTCCCGAGTAAGGAGATGCTTATAAACGTTTTTGTTTATTTTATTATTTTACGATATGTTTATTGCATGTAGGCGATTTGAGGGATTAGGTTTGTTTGCAATCTCAGAGTAAGGCTTGATTTCGTCTGGTTTTTGCTTCATCCCCTTTGCCGTTTTGGTAAAAGAATACATCCAGCGGAAATCTCACCGAAACCACGGTTTAGGTCTGGGGTGTAGAAGGTCCAATTTGCGTCAGTGGCTTGCTTCTTTGTGAATAGCAGGCATGCATTGAAAGGATGATTAATTTTATTTTTTATTTTTAACTTGTCATATTATAGTTATTAATTTTGGTCTCCCCATCAATGCAGCCGGTGTTCGTTCTTGCTAAAGGCAGGTATTGAGCATAGCCGTTTAGGGCGCAGTGACGGTATGTGTACATTTGGTAACAGCAACCAAAGCCACATGTAAGGAACATACCGTAATTGTTCAGTACAAGTTTGTTGTAAGTAAGCTTCATTGCAAAATCAATTTTATGAGTACTTTTGTATTAGAGGGTAACAGGGTAACAAATTGTCAGGTTCTAATTTTGAAAATAAACATGTCGTCATGTGTCATATTTACCCATAAATGTTTTCACTAATTTCAGTCATGATCTTTTCTTGATAAGTGAAAGAAACTTAGGGATTTAAAAAAAAAATGAAAACCATATTTTTGGTAAATGAGACAGTGTCTTTCCATCTTATTGTCTTTAAGCCTTCAGTTGTTACCAGATATTGTTACATCAGTGGATTAGCAAGTTTTCGTTGTTGTTGACTTTTGGTTAATTCAGTATATATATATATATATATATATATATATATATATATATATATATATATATATATATATATATATATATATATATATAACAACATCCATTCACATATGTGACCCTCTCTCACGAAACCCAAGATAAGTCGATTTTTACCATCCTGAAGAATATATATATATATATATATATATATTATATATATATATATATATATTCAGATAGAACAGAGAATGCACTTTAATATAATACAAAAATTATATCTGTAACTTAATAATTGACCAAGTTATTGGCATTTGAAGTCGGTAAGTACTGCGGTGGCCATTTTGAGAAAAACGGTGTCAAAGTTGTGGAACATGTAGCCCTAGTTTTTGCATAGCAACAAGACTTCAAACTTGGGGGGGCATTTTTTTAATTATTATAATTTATATATATAAAGCATTTTGAAAAACTAACACCCTGTATGTACACACACTTCATGCACACGTAAAATTGTAATGGATGAAATTCAAACAGTAGTACCAGTAGCATAATGATATTTAATCAGATTCATACACATACAGTACCTTGCTGGCTTAAACAACAAAAGCGTGCATGCTGGGGAGGGTAATGGGAGGCCTGGAAAAAAAACTTCATCACAAACACAACACACAAAAGATATGTACACACACTTCCTGCCCATTTAAAATTATTAATCACGAAAGAGTAGTAGCTTAACAGGTTTTAATAATACAGCACATTGTTTGCTTAAAGTTGTCAAAAGCACACATGCTGGGGGGTGGAGGGGGCACTTCAAAAGAGAGAGAGAGAGAGAGAGAGAGAGAGAGAGAGAGAGAGAGAGAGAGAGAGAGAGAGAGAGAGAGAGAGAGAGAGAGAGAGAGATACTGAATCACAGACACATGTGTACACATTACAAAAAAAGAAAAGAGGAAATAAAGAGAGAGAGAAAAAAAAGAAGAGAAAAAACAGAGACAAAAAGAAGAGACTGAATCAGTGAATCACAAACACATGTATGATACACACATGTAAAATCATATTTATCAGGATGTGAAAGTAGTACTAGTAGCTTAACAATGGTACCTTATTTGGTTGAATTCAAAAGCAATGTTGATTAATATAAATGATTAATCACTTCCTGCCCATTTAAAATTATTAATCATGAAAGAGTAGTAGCTTAACAGGTTTTAATAATACAGCACATTGTTTGCTTAAAGTTGTCAAAAGCACACGTGCTGGGGGGGGGAGGGGGCACTTCAAAAGAGAGAGAGAGAGAGGGGAGAGAGAGAGAGAGAGAGAGAGAGAGAGAGAGAGAGAGAGAGAGAGAGAGAGA
>JABMCL010001334.1:0-37500 GCA_018857735.1 Alviniconcha marisindica
CTGACAAACACGGCAGGCAGAAAGTGTGGAAGCAGGGCAGAATCTTGGGCTGACGTCCGCTGTAGGGTTCCAGGCATACGCTGCATGTTACTCTGTTGTCCACTTCGGTTTGCTTGCTGCAAGTCGCCATTTTCTCTGTGGTATGACATAATAAGATTGTGATTGGTCATTATTGTCACGTGGCCTTCGCTGACGAACTTTCGGTATCAAGTGTATATCTCACACTTGACCTTTGTGTTATCTTGCAACGTTAATAAAAAGCCAAGCTTCGGTTTGGTGTTTAGGGAATGTGAGCACTTACGACACGACAAATGAGAAAATGCTGAGCAAATCAATTCCAAGAATGAATGACAGTAACTTTATTTTGACAATGATTGTAGCTTAGGGCGTTCCCGGTTCGGTCAAAACCTAACGCGGAGAGAGAGAGAGAGAGAGAGAGAGAGGAGAGAGAGAGAGAGAGAGAGAGAGAGAGAGAGAGAGAGAGATAGACTGATTAAACGTTATTTCTCAACGGTGAAGATATTAGCACAAAGGCCGACTCACATATCTGCCGTTGCTACAGTACTACTAATAACCAAGACATTCACAGTCACGGTGAAATATTATGACAGAAGGATATAGACAAATAGAACATTAATAATAATATTAATAATAATAATAATAGTAGTAGTAAACGAGACAGCGACCGCAACGGAAAATGATTAAAAAACAAAAAGAGAGAGAGAGAGAGAGAGAGAGAGAGAGAGAGAGAGAGAGAGAGAGAGAGAGAGAGAGAGAGAGATGTTAATATTTAAACGGCACAACGGACAAGTTGTAGCAATCTAAGCAAGGCTGAAAGCGACCTGTGATCTGGTTTGTTCTAAAAAAAAATCTTTCTTTTTTCTTTCGCTGCCGATTTGATCTTTTGTTTCTTCTGAGACCGTCGGTATTCCCGGCTTTTTTTTTTTTTTTTTTTGACTAGTCTTTTTACATAAATGATATTAGACTGATCTTACAATTACAATGCTGACAACATGTATCAGCAAGCTGCACCAATATAAATTTATGATACAATTTTTATCTTATTTTTAATACACAAACAAACAAACTTAAACAACGACCTTTAGTCAAACGGTTAAATTTTGTTTATTACTCAGTGATTAATTTGGCAAAGCGTTAAACTGCGGCGAACCGGCATGGCTCAGTTTTGTATTCGGATCAGACTATGTTGGGAGCGTTCTGCAGCCGCCGCGGACTCATTATCATCATCAGCGATGCGTAGGCCCAACGTTTATTCTAAATCATGAGGCCATGCGATGGGGAAAACCCGATTCTGCAGGGGCGCTCAGTGTTGCAGAATGATGAGGTAACTATTGCAAGTACGTGTCAACTTGACATTGTCGTAAATTGTCAGCTGGCCTAAATGAAAAAGAGTAAATATCAAACTTAAGTGCTTAAATGAGAAAGAGAGAGGGGGGAGGGATGGAGAGAGACGATGGGGGGATGGGGGGGGGGGGGGGGGCAGATAGCCTCGAGACTGAGAGAGAGACTGACTTGCTGAGGGACATCCCGTCATGGGGAATTTTCACCATGTTAAAAATACATCAGTTTGTGTGGTTTTTGAGTGTCTAATTCTGTCAGTCTTGTCCAAACCTGTTGTATCACTGAGTCGCACGCGATTTCAGCCGGTTGTGTTGTTTGTTTTTTTTTTTTTTTTGGGGGGGGGATTTTTTCGCTCTCTCTCTCTCTCTTCCCCCGGAAGGCTATTTAAGGAGCTTAAAACTATGTTCGGGTATCATTTACAACTGAAGCGACTACTCGATACAGTCACGTCAAACCACAGCAGTGATTTGGAGTGGAATACGGATTTTCTGTCTCCTACTTGAAACTGTCTAATAAAAAGCATATAACAGAGGAATCACTGAGTCAGTGAAATACTGATATAGCTTATAATTATACTGATGTGCCGGGACTAATTAACTGAGTCAAGTGAACAGTGTGTTTGAGTCAGTAAAAGCTGATGGTGCCACTCACCTACGTGTGATAGTGCCTATAGTCCTGCCGTTCGACTATCTGATGCTAGCATGGAGTCAGAAGGACAAACCATTTTCACGACGTTTTTAAACAGTGGACTTCATGGAGCAGCGTGGCCGAAGGATGTGTATTCTGTGATTGGGTTCAAGCCTTGCAACAACCCACTTCAACTGACTTGTGCCGCTGTAATAAAGAACAACAGCGACTGCCACTCTGAGCAAAATGTTATCACGTCTCTACGACAGAAGCTACGACAACGTTCACTTCCTTCGCAGACAATCAGATGGTTCATAAACTACTCTCCGTGCCGAAACTGCAGCGATGAGATCATTCGGTTCATCCAGGAGGCACGAACTTTCGGTGTCGCCATTAAGGTCAACATGACATTTTCTTTCCTGTACAGAATCCGAAGCCCATCTTGCGAAGAACTGCTACACTCACACCTGCAAAGCGTCTCGCAATGGGAACACCAGAGAAACGTGGAAGGACTGGAGCAGCTGGAAAGGAATGGAGTCAGTGTCTGCACGTTCGGAGGAGCGGACTGGGAAGAGCTGTCCAGACTTCTGTCTGTGGAATATCATCCATTCCTGTACTACGGCAGCAGGCGGCAGACGGAAGATGCTGTGATGAGGACGGATTTTCATCGTCTTGTCCCGCGGCCTTCTTTTAAAGGTTATTACTGACTCTTTCTTTTTTTCATATCTAGAAAATAATGTGTGTTAATAATAAAATTTAAATGGTGTGTAGGCCTAATGCTTCACATTGCACGTAGATATGAAAAATATATTTATATTTTTCATATCTGCGTGAATGTGAAGCATTAGGCCTACACACTCTAAATCTAGAAGTAGGCCTAGTATTAGTAACACTTGGAAACGTTCCGAGGGAGAAGGGGGTGGAGGGGGGGTGGGGGGGGGGGCGGACGAATTGCCCCCCTTTCCCTCCCACCGCAACGGGTTATCTATTTTAAGCCTGTGAAAGTCAGATTACAGCTTTGGAGGCTTTGCCTACTGCCAGGAATTTCTCCGGTCTAACTTTTCAAAAATATTCTATCAACCTACTTTCAGTTTGTTGTTTGTTTTGTTTTGTTGGGGGGGGGGGGGGGGGGGGGGGGGGCTCGATTCTCTTCAAACATGAAACCTCGGGTGGTGTGTGTCGAGAACAGTGACTTGAATCAGACTCATAGTTTGATGAACCTCATTGGGAAGATGAGTGATGCAGTCACACATGATACGTGTGATAAACGTGTTGCTTATGGTGTATTCAAGCTGAGAAGTATTTCTGATTATTTTGTAAAGAAGATTAGTATTGACTCGAAGTTCGGTCAGTTGTGAACAAGCGGAATGTGTATACATGCATTCATACGTGGCCACTGTTGGCGAGCTGGACTTGATTGTATTTGATAGCGACTGCAGTCTTTTCTTCTTCTTCTTCTTCTTCTTCTTCAGTCTTGGCACTTTACAACGGTGTGACTGTAGACTACTGTATTCTGGATTCACACATATATTATAATTTGTGAATATTTATCAAGAAAGACTGACTTTCCACTTCTTCTTCCAGGTTATTTTAGACAATAGGTAGAATGGCAGAACGAACAAATGGCTTGATCACCTCGTTTGTCTTTATTGTCTGGCTCCCGACAACGCTTTGAAATCTGACTTAGACCGTTTTCTGTCTGTGTTGGCTGAGTACTTCATAGGCTTGGTGTTGTACTGTTGCAGAGAGAGAAGTCGCCGTGCAGAAGCTGCTTCAGGACCTGACAGAAGCTCTCACAGACATTCTGGCGCACCGGAGATTCTGAAGGATGTCTCAAAGGTGCAAGTCCCGTTGACAATGGCCCGTGGAACATCTCCTGTGTGACTGACCGACCCACTTGGACCAGGGAAGACAGACCCCTCGGTGGTCTGTGGAGCATCGCCTATGGGACTGCCCCCTTCAGTGGTCTATGGAACATCTCCTGTGGGACTGCCCCCCTTCAGTGGTCTATGGAACATCTTCTGTGTGACTGCCCCCCCCCCCTCCCCCAGTGGTCTATGGAACATCTCCTTGGGACTGCCCCCCCCCCCCCCCCCCAGTGGTCTATGGAACATCTCCTGTGGGACTGCCCCCCCCCCCCCCAGTGGTCTATGGAACATCTCCTGTGGGACTGCCCCCCCCCCCCCCCACCCGGAAGTGATCTATAGAAAACCTCCTGTGGGATTACCCCCCTCAGTGGTCAATGGAACATTCCTATGGGACTGCCCCCCCCCCTCCCCCAGTGGTTATGGAACATCTCCTGTGGGACTGCCCCCCCCCCTGCCCCCCCCAGTGGTCTATGGAACATCTCCTGTGGGACTGCCCCCCCCCCCCCAGTGGTCTATGGAACACCTCCTCCGTGGGACTGCCCCCCCTCCCAGTGGTCTATGGAACACCTCCTGTGGGACTCCCCCCTCAGTGGTCTATGGAACACTCCTGTGGGACTCCCCTCGGGGCCCCCCTCAGTGGTCTATGGAACACCTCCTGTGGGACTGCCCCCCTCAGTGGTCTATGGAACATCTCCTGTGGGATCCCCCCTCATGGTCTATGGAACACTCCTGTGGGACTGCCCCCCTCAGTGTCTATGAACACCTCCTGTGGGACTGCCCCCCTCAGTGATCTATGCAACATCTCCTGTGGGACTGCCCCCCTCAGTGGTCTATGGAACACCTCCTGTGGGACTGCTCCCCCTCACTGGCGTATGGAAGATCGCCTATGGAACTGCCCGGCTCAGCGGTCTATGGAACATCTATGGTACTGTCCGCTTCAATGGTCCACGGAACGTCTCCTGTGGGACTGCCCGCCTCAGTGGTCTACGGAATATCTGTGGGACTGCTCCTCTCCGTGGTCTATGGAACATCGGTGGGATCTGGATTCACACACTGCAGGGACAATTATTAGCCATTTTAGCAACGTAACTGGGAGAGAGCAATGCAAAATGAAACTTGTACTTCATAAGGAGTAATCTGTACAGTTTGTTATTGTACAGGTGTTATCAAAAACTGCCTAAAAATATTAAGTTTTGCTCTGGCTGCCTTTGTGTGGGAGGCAGCCCCTTGTATCAAAAACTGCCTAAAAAAAATCAGTTTTGCTCTGGCTGCCTTTGTGTGGGAGGCAGCCCCTTGTATCAAAAACTGCCTAAAAAAATTCAAGTTTTGCTCTGGCTGCCTTTGTGTGGGAGGCAGCCCCTTGTATTCACTCTGCCGGCTGCTGCTGATGAAAATGCAGTGACAGAGTCTGCAGTGACTACAGTCTTTCCAGCTTGTTCCAGTCAGCGACAGTTCTTACAGACAAAGAATACAATTCTACAGCTTCTTAATAGCTGCGTGCCTTAACAAAGTAGCAGACTATCTTTTTGCATGTGATCTCAGGGGGTTGTCTTTGGTAACAGTTTACCGCCTTGTGTTTGCAAAGCCAAGTTCAGCCTTTTTGCCTATACTATTCAATGGTCCATTTAATTATGTACCCGTTTTAAATTATTGTAACGTCTCTATGTTCTCTAACAGTTGTTTTATGCGCCATTTTACAGGTATTTGTTTTATATTAGTGTAATTTATTAAGTATGTATTATGAGATTGCTTGTATATGTTATGCTAGTAAATGTAAATGGTATATATTATGTACAAGTACTTGTTTTATATCAGTGTAATTTATTAAGTATTATGAGATTGCTTGTATATGTTAGTAAATGTAAATGGTATATATTATGTACATGTATGTGAACAAGCGCGTTGAGCTCGCTCAGCGGGGAATAGCGCTATAGAAAATTTATGTATTATTTACATGTTATGGTGACGTAAGCAATTTGTGTTCTGCCTTTTTGCCTGCTGAATGGCCCCGTTATACACGTTGTGCTGACGTAACCAATTTGTGTGGGGGCCTCGTGCTAGATTAGATCAGAGTCGACTGTGAAGAAAATAAATGAACTGGGTTTTGTTTGATTGTTTGTTGCTGTTTTCTGTAACAACGTACGCCAAAGCCCGACAAGTTGATGAAAGACAACCGCAACGACTGTACCACCTCGTATCGAGACTTTGATAACGGGTTACTGTCAAATCTTTGCAAGGCTCGCAGGCTGTTAGCCATTTCAGTTTATAACTAACGTCCTGTGTCAACTTAGTGATCAAGATGAGACAATAATGAGACGAGGAAACTCTTGCCCAACGCTACAGTCACTACCAGACTGGATCTACATTAACACGGGCAGCGGCGTAAGTTCCTCGAACCCGAGAATAATTTACATGCAGAGCACGAGGTTGTAAGCTGCTTCATTCATGTTCACAAATTATTGCTTCTATGTCCAGGTTTCTTTTGTAATCATGTAAAACATTTACAATGTTCAAAATGTTTCGTCTATTACGTTCGGATTTTTGATGGAAAACAAACGTTTGCGTTCTCTTTCCAAATCATGTCTTCGAACACAGCCAATCAAAATAAATCATCGTCCAAGAGAGTGGATCAAAGCAGTGTAATTCTCGTAAATCTTCTGTATCGTAAAATCACACACACACACTGAAACACAAGCCACACTCGTAAAATCACACACACACACACGCACACATTGAAACACAAGCCATACAGAGATTGAATTATGGTTCAATATATTTAATGGTGACATGTACGTACAGACAGGACTACTCGAAAGAGCCAGGATGAGGCTATTATAAGACGATCCATGCGTGTTGTAACAGTGACACAACGTACAGTATGCATATTCATCTTCACACCCGCTAGTACACCATTACCTCTATGACTTTCCGCCGCATGACCGCTGAACCAAACACTGCACAACAATTCGCTCTCCACTTTCTCTGATATTCTTTTTTTTAGTTTCCTGTCATTTGGGCTAAGCACACCCTCACAATATTGTTGTAGCTGTAAGGTTCCTGCCTATCTCAGGCCTAATTGATTAACAAAGTGCAAAGGTAGTTGCTGTTGGATCCAAATTAAAAGAGGAAAAGTAATTTTGGTCACGGAAAAAAAATCATTGTTAAAAGAATCAACAACAGAATGAAAATAGTTTGGACACACACAATCAGTAACTGTATACAACTTTATAATTACAATCATTACACTGAAATATATTCATTCTGTTGACCAAAAAAAGGACAATAAATTTTCCACCAAAATCAAAATTGATACCCAGACACTAGGTAATCGACGACAAAATGTTACACACAAAACTTACCAAGAACGGGACAAAAACCAAACAGTAAAAATGTTTTTTCATTCTCTGCAACTTCACACACAGAGAAAGACCAAGAACATATTCTCGTGGCCTAAAAACAACCGATCACTCACGACATCGCCCATCCTTTCCTTGTGACAACAGCATGCATAATTGTACAATGAACCCAAGACACCCACTCCAAAAGCGAGAACAAGGCTTGCTACGATGCTGTCAAAATGGGCAGGCTTCAAACAACACGGGGGAAGGCTGAAAATGACCACACCGAAAAGATGAAAGCTAGCAGCAAACTACAGGAATACGCTGGCCCAGTTTGGATGGTGAGGGATGGCATTATAAAGAGCGATAACACGTTGACACCTGTATCTGAAACTGGAAGCGTCTCCATAAAAATGAGAGCTTGATGATGCCAGACAAGAATGAACACAGTGTTTCCAGGGTCACCTGCCCACACCGGCTACCTCCACCTTTCCTTCCAGCGATGCAAATAGTCAGTTGTGGCCATTACCCTCACTTCATTCTCTGTGCTAACTGTAGCATCACATTCAAATGTGCAGACAACAACCTGAAGAGTTCAAGCATTGCAGAAAGGCAAAACAAATACATATAAATACTAAATTCAACCAACAACTAAAATGTAAATTAAAAAAATCCCCAAAAAACAAGTGTAAATAAAAAATAAAATCAGAATACCAAAAACAAACATCCAACATCCTACCACTTCAAAATTGTCTCCTTCATGGTCTTTCCATTTGCTCTGATATCGATAAAAAGCATCGGTATCAAGCTCAAAACTTTTATCACCTGACCATTACATTAGAACTAATCATACTGCACGCTTTTTTTTTATGTCATACACAAAACTACGGCCACACTGCACTAACCCATCAATAACTCTTCTTGTGATAGCTAGTCCTCTCTCGGTCTATATTGGACAAAATGAGTAAAATTCTTTACAGCCAATAGTAGTTATACACGCAAAAGGATGATAAATGATGCACATAATGTATCTAGCTATACATTTTAACACAGCTTTCATAAACAACTCAATCGCAATCAGCCAGTTGTCTAGGGACTACATACAGCACACGTTCACTTCACTCCTAGGTTTCCACGCCCTCACACTGCAAGTTCTCAGCACTAGGTATGCTCTAGTCTTAAAAGGGACAAATGTTGCCGAGCCCTGCTTACTATCTACAGCAATTCCTCAAGGAACAGAGGACGACCGGTCAACGCATCAACACTAAAACACTGTTGCTGTTTTCCCCAAACAAACTGACATGGTTCACACTGATTAAGACGGCTAGAACCAGACTGATGTAAGATGAAGGTTTGATTTACCCTTCCAAACATGAATCACCTCTGCTTACTTTCTCGCATGAGAAAATCCCATGCGAAGCAATCACAACTCTCGCAGACTAAGATGCGCTTTGCTTGGGAGGGGAGCCAATGGGATGAGGAGGCTGGGGGCAGTGAAAAACAGAGTATTTCAATGCACAGTGGAGGACAGACCAAACAACTTGCACACAGACTTGATTACAGTAATTGGTTTCCATTTGATAAGAACAGTATGCAAAGTCAAAAAACAAAACAAAGAACCTCTATGCTTGCAGCTATGAATGAGGGTGAGGTGGATGGTGATTACCTACTAAAGCATGCAGCCAAAAGTTACATAATAAGTGAATAAATAAATAACTGCATCAGTCGACGACCCCCAGCTCTGCCAATCAGAACCAAATGATCACGATCATGATGCATGTGTCTGTTGCACCCAAAAAAGAACCAACCTTCAGACAGAAGGCAAGAGAGAAACGTGTTGATGTGTACACACTTTATACACACAAGCTAGATGAAAAATGTAGAAGCCTCATGTTCTGTGAGGATAAAATGAAGACGATCCACTACAAAGCTAGTTCACTACACACCAATCAGCATAAAGCATTGCAGAGTGATCAGGAATGTGTCTTCACAGAACTGCTCAAATTTTCTCTGTTTTCCCCATTCACAATTCAGCGTATAGCATTCATATCACTCAGTTACAAAGACAAAGAAAAAAACTGTAATGATTTGAGAGAAAAAAAAATCATGACTGGCTGACTCAATCATACTCATAAGCCTGGAGTCAATGCAAATCAACACAGACAAACCAATCACATTTATACATAACCTCCTCTTATGTTCTACTTCCAGGTTTCAAATATTGCTGCAAGTCCTCTACCACACAAGTGACGTACAGAGCATTATCTGAAGAAGAAAAAACCCGCCCTGCCCTTCCTTGCCGCCAGCCAGACCACGGACGCACAGCTGAAAAAGAAAAACCACGCCCCTTCCTGTATTGGCTTCCCGTTCCCGCCATTCCGGTCCCCTCGTCTCCGTTCCCACAGTGTGGATAAGGCAGTGTGCCCTGAGCACCACACCACAGCCTCGTAATGTCCCCGCTCACTTTTCCCGCTGATTCTGCTAGTCCGGCGGACAGGCTGGAGGAGCAAGAGTTGCAGCCCTTTACATGCTGTAGCCGTAGGCAGGCATTCCAGCCGGCATCCCAGCAGGTGGCATTGGCCCAGCGGGCATGGCGCCAAAGCCAGGTGCGGCTGCATAGCCGGGCTGCACGGGTGGCACCACGCCCATGCCCATTGCTGCGGGTCCAGCAGTCAACATCAACTGCGGCTCACCTGCAATGTGCATAACAATAAGAATGTTGGCCGCTATGGACTGGGCTATGGTACGTTGATGATGCTTGGAGTGTGTGTGCACTGACACTGTCAGTGAAGGCCATCAATGCAGTCAATGTTCATGGTCAACACTGTCAACGTCTACGATCAACACAATGTCCAACAAATGACAGTCCACATCTATGATCAGCATAGTCAATGCCTATGGTCAACACCATCAATGTCTCTGATCAACCCTGCCAATCAACATCTCTGAGCAAAATTCAATGTCTATGATCAACACTGTCAATGTCTATGGTCATCGATGTCTCTGATCAACACCTATGATCAACACTGTCAATGTCTGATCAACACCTATGATCAACACTGTCAATGTCTATGGTCATCAATGTCTGATCAACACCTATGATCAACACCGTCAATATCTATCATGAAAAATATCTATGATCAACACTGTCAATGTCTATGGTCCAAAATTTCTGATCAACACCATCATGTCAAGATCAACAACTTCAATGTCTATGGTCATCAACATCTCTAATAACACCAGTGTTTATGATCAACACTGTCAATGGCTACGGTCAACACAGATCACGACGCCATGATAAAAACACAGCAACTGCATCAAGTCCTTCAAGTGGGGCTGACAGAACATAACTGAAAGGACCCCTGCAGTCGTCACTAATCTCATTCTTCCGTCTTGTTAACAAAACACAACCAAACCAACAGAAAGAGAGACACAGAGAGACAGACAGAAGCCATATGAATTCTAAGAACAGCTTGCGCCTGCAAGAAAACAACAGCCAACGGTGACTGAAGCAAGCACCGTAAAAATACCAAGCTTTCAGAAGTTAGCCACGCTGTCTACAACACTTAGCACCAGACAACAACAGGAAAGGAGTGAACGCAGTTGATGACACGTGTAATGCCGACTACGGCTGAGTAACGCAAGCGGAAGCCAGGACAAAGCCAAGCCACAGTACTCACCCAGGACGATGGGCCGGTCCTCTGCTTTTTGTTCCTCCTCGCTCCTCACTGCCTCCGACTGCTCTAGTTTGTCCACCTGCACCACAGCAGTCACAATGTCAACACAGCACTCTGTGTCATCACAGCAGTTACAATGTCAACACAGCACTCTGTGTCAATCCAGCACTCTGTGTCATCACAGCAGTTACAATGTCAACACAGCACAGCACTCACAATGTCAACACAGCACAGCACTCTGTGTCATCACAGCAGTCACAATGTCAAGACAGCACTCTGTGTCATCACAGCAGTCACAATGTCAAGACAGCACTCTGTGTCATCACAGCAGTCACAATGTCAAGACAGCACTCTGTGTCATCACAGCAGTTACAATGTCAAGACAGCACAGCACTCACAACATCAACACAGCAATAATCACAGAGCCACAATGTCATCACAGCAGTTACAATGTCAAGACAGCACAGCACTCACGTCAACACAGCAATAATCACAGACCACAAGTGTCAACACAGCAGCTGTCACAGTGTATCAACACGCGGTCACAATGTCAGCAAAGCTGTCACAATGTTAACACAGCAGCAGTCTTCAACACAATGGTCATCATAATGTCAACACAGCAGCAGTCTTCAACACAAAGGTTGTCATGTCAACACAGCAACAGTCTTCAACACAAAGGTTGTCATAATGTCAACACACCAGCAGTCTTCAACGCAATGGTTGTCACAATGTCAACACAGCAGTAGTCTTCAACGCAATGTCAACACAGCAGTAGTCTTCAACACAATGGTCGTCACAATGTCAACGCAGCAGTAGTCTTCAACACAATGGTCGTCACAACGTCAACACAGCAGACACAGTGCCAACACAGCAGTATGTCAACACAGCTGTCCCAAACACAATAGTTGTTGTCCACAATGACCATGTCCACTCACAAGCCATACACCGTCGACAAGCCCAACAACAGCCACACCACCATCACAGACACCACCCACCCACACACTGCCACTCCATCAACTGCTCTCATCAAGCATGTGACCTGCTGAATCTTTCTCCCCACCCACTCCATCCCAGGGAATGATGACCTCAACTGCCCACCTGAGCTAAGGGCTGCAGCAGTGAGCCAGCACGTACCTTGCTGATGTACTCCCTCATGACCTGGATCATGTAGGGCATGGCGAAGTCGATGATGTTGTGTCTCCAGGCCAGCTCCAGGATGACGTCCGGGCGCAGCAGGTCGTAGCACTGGAAGAGGCAGGCGGCGAAACACTCATGGTTGTTGCTGTCCAGGAACCACTCTATCAGGTCCTCAGCAATCTCCACTTGCCGAGACTCACCAGCGTACATCATGGCGTCCTGGAAAAGGAGTTAACAGTCCATGTAGGGTGGCATCATGGGAAACGGGCAACAGAATATCCCTGGTGATCTCCCCTTGAGGAGTCTTGCCAGTGTTACGACAGCCTAGGAAATGATCAGACACAAAAGAAAGTACAGTTAAGGTAGTAGCGTGTGTGTGCATGTGGGAGGGGGGGAGTTGATTGAAATCAAGCCAGGTGATCACCCCATTGGGTCTTTGAGATTTGTCCCCTGTTGCCAAAGCCCCACAACTGGAGTGTGTCAGCCCACCAGCAAAAGTCACGGTACCTTGCTAAGGTGTCTGCTGTGGAGTTTTAGTACTGTACTGTTGTGCAACCCCTTGCTCTATTTGCACACTCTCTAACCACCACCATGCCCTCCTGGGAATGCAGTTGTGCTGATTAAAATTTATAACGTTACACAGTCCCGAGGCTCATACAGCACATGCTGCTTTTTTGGTGTGCACCTCTCATCTGCCATTTCCAGCGCCGTTTTAGCCAGAGAATAAATACCAAGCCATAACTGCCAGCCTGCCTCAAGCCCTTGTGCCTACCTTGAACAGTTTGTCCTTTTTGCACAAGTCAACAGACTGCTTCCAGCGGTTGTTGCCCTTGTAGAGGTAGGCGGCAATGCGGCGGAACTCAATCAGCTCGTGCTTCTCGAGGCGCTGCGCAAGGGAGATGTTGTCAAAGTTGTCGTAGGCATCGATGGAGGCGCGCAGACTCTGGTAGTCCTCCTCCTCGATGAAGAGGTTGTTGAGGGCCTCGTTGATGGCCTTGTTGTTGTTCTTCTGTACGGAGCGCAGGTACGGCTTCACTAGCGGCACCTGGTTAGTCTGAAAGCAAAATCAGAGAATTGTGGCACACTGTGAATGCTTCAAAACCAAGCTTTTATACTATGTCTAATCCTTGACAAAAGCAACTGCTGGTTATGTCTGTATGTACTGCCAGATAAATGCAAGTTACTATACAAAATGATGAGTAAATGTAATACCTTACATTCTATTAAAACATAGCAAAAAATTCACTTGCACAACCTCAACACAAATTTGCATATATATATATGATCTCACAAATCTTTTGAGTTTTCATACGACCTGCTACTAAAATAAGGCAAACACATGCTTGATTCTGCCTTGAATTCTGACCCTAATGCACTGCAAAACAGACTCCATAAAACTATCATTCTGTCAAGTGACTACACTCGGAGCTGAATCTGAGAGGACTTTTTGGCTGTCAGTTCATTAGAACCAATGCACCCCCTTCCAGCCACCAACACGAAAATTCACTGACCTTGAGGAAGAAGTTGACGGCTCGCGTGTGGTCGAGGCGGGGCGTGAGAACCATCAGCAGGTCGTTCAGCAGCATGGGTCGGAAGTCCAAGTAGAACTGAATGGCTTTGTAGTACAGCTCAATGTTGGCCACCTGTCAACACATAAAGCACACATCAGTCATCCTTGGACAAAGGTCTGGGGACTGGACACTAAAAAAAAAATTAAAGACCTGAAAGGAAGAGGAGGAGAAACTGCACGTGATTGCTGCTTGCATAAATGATGGGAGTGAATGCGATTACATTTAAATCTGTATTTTTAACATAAGGAAAGAAAAAAAAACTGCTGCATTTGCCAACTCGTGCAACAAAAGCAAGCTTCAGCTCAGTAACTCTGGCACAAAAATTGTGAATCTACTCAGCCTATGTCTACACAATAAACAAATCAAAGCAAAAAAGTTTCTGTGGCTGACCTACAGCCATTACTCATGTCTGTCACCTCTCTGACAACCTGTTCACATAGGTTGCCAGGAAACAACTGACCTTGGTGATGATGTCCTTGAACTGGCTCTCACGCCATGCCTCTGTGGGGTGGGTCATGATGGTGAGGATGGCGTTGTCGTACTCTTCATACTTGTCGTACAGGAAGACCAGCTCCGGCCACAGGTGTGCCGACTCTGCTGCCCGTAGAACCTGACACAGAAACCACTCCATGCAAAACCTGTGGGCAAGGATGGCACTGGACACCAGTGACCATGGAAATCACAGGTGTGCCAACTCTGCTGCCCGTAGAACCTGACACAGAAATCACTCCATGTAAAACCTGTGGGCAAGGATGGCACTGGAAACCTGTGACCTTGGAAATCACTAAAATGGACTGACTGCACGGTAACATTTCCTAGCTAGCTTTTATTTATACGAGTACAACAAAGCTTTTTTTGTGTTGTGATGTTTGTCTGTATCGCTGTCAAAAATCTTTTCCTTTCAAATCTGCTTTGCTTTCATTCCAGTCACACTGTTGCTCATTTTGCCTTTTAACACTGCAAGGCATCTCAAATTACAACTTAGAAAAGGACTTTTCTACTCAACCAGACCAACCGAAAATGGAACAGGTGATGTAGCCCAGCATTACCTTTGGAATGTTAACTCTGGACCAGAAGAGCTCCAGGTGTTCACGCATCTTCTCCGGCTTGTACTTGGAGTAGAGGATGCCCAGCTCCGTGAACATGCCCATGTGTGCACGCTCCAAACCTGTTGGCACAGTCCCAGTAAACAGCGTGTGACCCTCAGCTCTTTCATCAAAATGCATGATGCATGTGCTGTGCCATACACATGGCTCTTGAAGTTGTAAACCAACAAGAACAATATCATCAGTTTTCAGTGGGACTAAAATTCAAGCGGTACCCTGCAGCCTCCTAACCTCAATCTTGCTTTCAGTTTCACTTACAGTTACGTACACTATAAAGACAGGTAGGCAGGTACCATGTGAGAACAGCAAAAATAGTAAGCCAAGACAGAAAAAAAAATAAAGGAAAATAAAATTACTAATAATCTCACCCCTGACCAAAAGACCACCCCTCTTTAAAGACCACTTTACCCTATTAAGACCACTTTCCCTCTAATATCACTTTACCTGCTATTAAGACCACCTTCCCTCTAATATCATTTACCTGCTATTATGACCACTTTCCCTCTAATATCACTTTACCCTGCTATGAAGACTACTTTCCCTCTATCACTTTACCCACTATTAAGACCACTTTCCCTCTAATATCACTTTACCCTGCTATGAAGACTACTTTCCCTCTATCACTTTACCCACTATTAAGACCACTTTCCCTCTAATATCACTTTACCCTGCTATGAAGACTACTTTCCCTCTATCACTTTACCCACTATTAAGACCACTTTCCCTCTAATATCACTTTAGCCACTATTAAGACCACCTTTTAAGGCGGTGCTGATTGGGGTTCAACAAAGAAGTGCAAACAGTCCCAAAGGACAGCAAACAATGAAAGAAGGATACCAGAACTCACCTAGGGCTGCCTCTAGCAAAGCTATCAATTCTTCAAAGTAGCCTCGGTCCTGGTAGTAGTTGATCAGTTCCTCTAGTTCATCCGCATGCACCACTATATGAAGACCGCACATTTGAGCTAACCTAAATTCTTCGTTATCTACACAAGCGAAACACACCTGAAAAAGAGGAAAAACAACAACATTCAACATAACCAGTCAATACACTGTCACAAATTAAAAGGCAGACAACATTTTTCTCTATGAGAAAGTTTACAGCAATTAACACTGTTTTCTTCCTAAATGTAATACAAACTTCACAGACCCACCCTTGAATCAACATCAAGCAGAGCTCCAGAGTTGGAGTGACAATGGGCGGGTGAGGCGGGGGTTTCAGGGATGAGTAGTAAAACAGACAAAGTAATTACTCGGATTCTACCAAAGGAGAACAGAAACAGACCAAGTCATTACTCAGATTCTACCAAAGGAGAACAGAAACAAAGTAATTACTCAGATTCTACCAAAGGAGAACAGAAAGTAATTACTCAGATTCTACCAAAGGTGAACAGAAACAGACCAAGTTGTTACTCAGATTCTACCAAAGGAGAACAGAAACAAAGTAATTCCTCAGATTCTACCAAAGGAGAACAGAAACAAAGTAATTACTCAGATTCTACCAAAGGAGAACAGAGACACACAAAGTACTCAGATTCTACCAAAGGAGAACAGAAACAGACCAAGTCGTTACTCAGATTCTACCAAAGGTGAACAGAAACAGACCAAGTTGTTACTCAGATTCTACCAAAGGAGAACAGAAACAAAGTAATTCCTCAGATTCTACCAAAGGAGAACAGAAACAAACAGTCATGCCAGAACACACTCTCCAGACAAACCCATACCCTACAGGTAAAGGGTGTCAAGGAGCCAAACCAACCAGTAAACCCTAACTCACTTCTTTCCATGTCTTTGTGCTGTTGGCTTTGCGCGCTCCATCAACGGCCCCCTGGTACTCCCCGAGGTGGACAAGAGTGATGGCCAGGCGAGCGTAGTTGGATACGTTGTTGTACAGTAACTTGGCAGCTTCATACATCTTGTTGTCAAAGCATCGGTCAGCCACCTGCAGCACAACACCACAGTCATCAATTTAGACACACGGAAAAGACATAAAATAGACTGCAAAGGATACTGGCAGTAGAGCAGCTAACTGATACATCTCCTGCATGGACAGGGGCATAAATACTGTAACACACCAATATGCCGTCATTAACTAAATACGCAGGAAATCAAAACGACTACTTACACAGACCGCTTGACCTGCCCTGACCCTGAGGGAACAGGTCACCTCTCTCATGACAGAAACAACCACTCAAACAAACCTGCCATTTCGTCAACTTACACCAAGCAACTCTCTCAAGACATCCACTAATTCCCCTTAAACAAACCTTCCATCCATCAAAACTTACGGTAAGAAAATATCACCCAACATCAATTCTCTACACAGCTACTGAAGTAACTGCAGATGAACCCAGACTGATCCCACTGCAACAGACCTGAGTGATGTTTGCATGGTTGGGCCCAGAGACAAACTCCTCCATGTCCGCCAGGCGGTTGGTCTTGGCAAAGGCGAAGACCAGCTCGGTTTCCACGAAAGTTTCCCGCGCCTTTTTGCGGGCCATCTGCAGGAACTTGACCAGGTCCTCCCAGTTATCTGCAAATGAGCAGTGTGCATGTGAGAGCTCCGGTCATGTCTGTTCTGGGGTTCGTCCATTTCTGCTGCTGCAGAAGGGGGCAGGACAGGCACCCCGTCATCAGCAGGGCTGATCACCACCCAGGTAGGTGCATGTGGGGGAATTTATGCAGTGAAATCATTACCACACACAAAAACCTCATGGACCAGGGTTGATCACCACCCAGGTAGGTGCATGTGGGGGAATTTATGCAGTGAAATCATTACTACACACAAAAACCTCATGGACCAGGGTTGATCACCACCCAGGTAGGTGCACGTGGGGGAATTTATGCAGTGAAATCATTACCACACACAAAAACCTCATGGACCAGGGTTGATCACCACCCAGGTAGGTGCACGTGGGGGAATTTATGCAGTGAAATCATTACCACACACAAAAACCTCATGGACCAGGGTTGATCACCACCCAGGTAGGTGCATGTGGGGGAATTTATGCAGTGAAATCATTACCACACACAAAAACCTCATGGACCAGTGTTGATCACCACCCAGGTAGGTGCATGTGGGGGAATTTATGCAGTGAAATCATTACCACACACAAAAACCTCATGGACCAGTGTTGATCACCACCCAGGAAGGTGCATGTGGGAGAATTTATGCAGTGAAATCATTACCACAGGCAAAAACCTCATGGACCAGGGTTGATCACCACCCAGGAAGGTGCATGTGGGGGAATTTATGCAGTGAAATCATTACCACAGGCAAAAACCTCATGGACCAGGGTTGATCACCACCCAGGTAGGTGCATGTGGGGGAATTTATGCAGTGAAATCATTACCACATGCAAAAACCTCATGGACACCCCTGTAGGATTTGAATGAGGAAAACTTTTCCATCTATTTTTGTAGGTATTGGACTGCCTAAACCCAAGCAGTGACATCCATTAGGATTACATCAGGACAGGATAAGTGGTTAGCAAGTCAGCTATCAGCAACACTGTTAAAGTTAATCAGGTTAACTAACACCATCCTTATTAACTGCCCCCACATCCTTATTTACTGCC
Source organism: Alviniconcha marisindica (assembly GCA_018857735.1). NCBI lineage: Eukaryota > Metazoa > Mollusca > Gastropoda > Provannidae > Alviniconcha > Alviniconcha marisindica. The sequence goes on from JABMCL010001334.1 coordinate 18,264, forward strand.
CCCACCCACCCCTATACCACCTCCCACTCCACACCCCACCACTGGACTTACTGCTGTTGCTGGCGACCTGCACGACCTCCATGTATTGGGATGGGTCATCGGCCTTGATGTAAGAGTCGATGGCCTCCTTTACCATGCCCTGGTTGAGCTGGGCACGTGCCAGCTGGCTCCACACCGCTGGGTCATTGCACCGCTCTGCAAACTCGTATGCTCTGTCCAGGTTGTTCACGTTGTCTATCAACACCTGCAAAACCACCACCAATGGGTCCAGGCGTGAGAATGCAGCAGTGTGAAATGGTCTAAATCCCCTGTCAACATGCTCTGACAGTAGGACTGGGCAAGCTCTTGCAACAAAACACACGGTCCAGCTTCAAACGATTGACTGAAGACCTCCATGCTTAGCAGGTTCAATGTGATTTTCCAATGCAAGTATTTCTCCACAGACTGTTCTAATTCTGAATCTCTGCTATGCAATAGTGTTTTTCTACACCATTACATTCGTTAACACAAAGGTACATCACTAAGGTTTGCAGAACCCAAGTAGGTTTTTCATTTGATTCACAGTACCAGGCTTTGAAGTGAAAACTACACCGTTGGGACCAAAAAGAGCTGAACAGACACATGAAAGAAAGGCTGACCTGAATGGCTGAAGTGTTGACCTCAAACTTCTTGAAGATGGCAAAGGCCTCCTCATACAGCTCATTGCTAATGGCAATGTTGGCTATGTCTGGGGCATCGTAGTTGTCAAGGCGGTTGATGTACTCCATGACACGTGTACGGTCAGCCTTGATGGCGGTCAGGATCAACAGATTCTGCAGATTCCTGAAAAATGAATGAGAGGTCAGGTGTTTACAAAAGAACATGTGAAAGGCCAATTCATTTCCTGCAGAGGAAGACCGGTGGTCTCTGAACTGGGGTAGGCTGTTCTAACAGGATGCTATTAAACCATCTGAACAAGCTACAACCATAAAGATCACTAAAATATGAAGAGCTAACACTCACTGTCAGTTGCATTTTTTTATGGGTTTTGAGGGATGCAAAAATACAACATGTAAAACCTCTATGAACACAGTAAGTAAGTTGGTGTTTTACACCCAGTCAACCAGTACGGTTATATCAGGGCGACTCTATGAACACAATTTTCATTTAAAGTCTTTATACATGGAAATAAACATCAGTCCAGTTATGACCTTCTGGGGGGAATGGAGGAAGGGTGGGAGAAACTGACAGCAGACACTGCATTACTGGTCAATCCATTTTCACACCTGTGTTCCGAGAAAACGGAGCTTTCCAGGACAATCTTCTCCAGCAGCTCAATGAGCTCATTGGGCAGGTCGGCAGTCATGAAGGCCTTCACTGTCACCGAGATCTCCTCAGGGTCCTGGGTTTCCGACAGCGCCGTCTGTACAACCTGCAGCCACAAACAAGCATCTTCATGTCTGATCATGGGCCCAAACACAATAGTGATCTATCTGCCTGGCTTTATGTAGTCTGCAGAACACCAAGGCTAAGCTTAAAGACAGTCCAAGAAAAAGAGTGTGAATGAATAAAGTATTGGTCAGTCAATGATTACGACTGCCACATTCAATCTAGTTTCCTTTACTACAAACATTTATCACAAAGCACTTTGTTAAGTCAGCGTTTTACCCCATACTACCAAATTCGCACACCCATGATCAAATCCTGGGTTCATTAACATCTAACAAAACTGAAAAAAGAAATTCTTGTCCCCACTGTACACACCTGGTCTATAAGCTGACGACGGAACTCATTTTCCTCGTTGAGGACAGTGGCCCAGAGGTCAGGGTCACGGCGACGCACCAAGTAGCGCGCCTGGCTCTTGAAGAGGGAGTTTTCATTGCACACTTTGATCAGCTCCTCATCACACTGGCCTCGCTCGTAGGCTACACAGGCCAGGTGAGGGTCACGCTTCTCACAGTACTTGCCCACCACGCGACTGTCATAAAACTGGTTCTCCCTGTACACAAAGATAAAGTGAATGAAGCAGACTGGTGGCAACTCCCAAGCTTTTCCTGAATTTGGCCATCTCTTCCCCTTCTTCCTGACATTGCCAGTGTCACCCCCTTCCCCTTCTTCCTGTCACTGCCACCCCCTTCCCCTTCTTCCTGTTATTGCCACTGTCATCCCCTTCTTCCTGTCACTGCCTTCCCCTTCTTCCTATCACTGCCACCCCTTCTTCCTGTCACTGCCACTGTCACCCCCTTCCCCTTCATCCTGTCAATGTTGCCCCCTTCCCCTTCTTCCTGTCACTGCCAGTGTCACCCCCTTCTTCCTGTCACTGTCACCCCCTTCCCCTTCTTCCCATCACTTCCAGTGTCAGCCCCATCTTCCTGCCATCGCCACCCCCTTCCTCCTGTCAATGTTAAGCCCTTTCCCCTGTCAATGCCACTGTCAACCCTTTCTTCCTGTCACCCCTTTATCTTCCTCCTGTCATTGCCGCTGTAACCCCATACCCATTATCACTGCCTCTGTCACCCCCTTCCCCTTCTTCCCATCACTGCCACTGTTGCCCCCCTCCCCTACCTCCCGTCATGGTTATTCAAAGTCAGATATTGCAGGTTAGCACTGGTGTAGTTGCCTATCGTACCGGAGCTTCACAGAGAAGGGCCGGTATAGCGAGCCAACAGTTAGTGTACACAGTGATGAACGGTCAGTTCAACAAGAAACCATGTTGACTGAAGCTGGCACTGTGAGACTACTTCCACCTGTCATGGCTGTTAGCGACTGAGCTGGCTGCACAGCTTCCTGTCAGACACTGACCTGAGGAATCGCTCTGGGTTGTTGTTGCTGTCAATGTAGATCTTGGCCAGAGCATTGTGGGTGGCCGGCTCGTTAACGCCCTCGTGAACACGCGTCTCCAGCCATGGCAGCAGCAGCTTCAATCTGCACAAACAGCATAACATAGTCATTTGATCAGCACACACCTTCCCCACCCACAACTGTGGTTTGAATTTACTATCTCAATACTGGTTGCATACATTTTCTCTCTCTTAGTCTTACACTGTTTTACTATCCTTTCTTTGAAATAAAAGGATCACCCATCAGAAACCTATAAAACCCGATGTACCTGTATTTACACGGAAATGGTCCTGTGTCAGTCTTTCAAGCAGATGCATCCCATCCTCCAATGTACTCACTTAAAGCGGAGTGATGGACATGTGACATTAGTTGCCTGATTCCAAGAGGATGCTACCAGCAGTTCTGACTACAGATGAGGAAAGCTCACTCCCCCCCACGACCAAGTCCAGAACCTCTCAGTCACTGACCTGTTTCTCTTCTCCACCTCCTCCACAAGTTCATCAGTGCTGAACTGCCCCTTGACAACCATGATGAGCTGCTTGATGATGTCCTCTGCACAGTCCACATCCAGCAGGCCTCCCACCACCACAGGCAGACGAGCCGGGTTCACCTGACCACACAATGCAGCACAGTTCACAACAATGCAGCACAGTACCATCCCTCTCCAGACAACACAGATGCAAGGCTCTACATAGCCGATGTCAAGAAGATCTCATGGCACAACAGGGGGTGTGGCGAGAACTTTGAGCACATGAGAAAACTGCTGGTTTGTCACTGCTGTACGCACAACAAAGAACACAGCCCTAGCTTTGCTCTATAAAAAGGATTCTGGGCTTCCCCCTGGCCTTGTTTCGCTTCACCTCCACTACACAGGATATTTTTGCCTCCCTCTTGCTAGGAATTTATTTCACATACAACACTCCTGCAACCTTTGATGTCTACTTGCATATACAACACAAAGAAAGGAAAGGCCCTAGGGCTAACTATGGGACAGGTGCAGCATACCTTCTGTACATAGATCTCAATGTACTTCTGCAGGTTGTTGCGATACAGGTAGAGCACAAGGTCGTGCACAAAGTCAAAGCGGTCACAGACGATGATCAGCGGCAGTTGGTCAGTCAGCTTGGCTTCCTGCATGCACACAAACACAGACTGATTGGATGAAGATCAGCTGTCAAGACAAAATAATGTCTACACAAAGATACCCGCTTCTTCCCGCACCCCAACGCAAGACTGACTGGATGATGGTCACCTGCCAAGACAAAATAATGTCTATAAAAAAATACCTGCACCCCCCTCCCCCCTTCAAAATATTGACCTTCTGGGTTAATCAACACACACACCTTATACACCCACATACATATATGCACCCACCCACACAAAAACTCTGGAAATACCCGAGCAGATTGCAGGCAGAAAAAAGAGAGAAAAAGCCAAAACAAACATAGTGGTCAGAAAAAGAGAAAAAAGCCAAACAAACCCACAAACCTTGAGGAAGTTCTTGACACGCTCGGGGTCGTAGCAGTTGCTCTCGCGACAGATGCGCTCCACTTCCTTGATCTGCCCAGTCTTGCAGGCAGCCTGGATGTACTTGAAATGCACATCCTGCTCCTGGCTGAAGTTCACAATGGAGCCCAGGAAGTAGAACAAACCTGAAACAGAAGTCAACCCTTGAACAGCGCCTCACCACTAGCACAATGCAGGCCACCCTAACAGGGTTTGGTCCGTTTTTTACCCATCACCCAACCACTGAAAATATGCCATGGAGAAGCAACATGTTGGAGAGAAAAAATGTATACTATGCCACAATTCTGCCCTGTCAAATTACAGAACTGCTGAAGACAAAAAGTAGGATCAGAACCAATCTAGATCATCATCCACAGGGACCATAGTTCACACTAAAGACAGACAGCTGCTCAGTAACTTCTGAGATGATACACTGATGGGTTCAGACAAAGAGTAAATGATGGATGCTGACCTTCGTAGCTCTTGAAGGACTCAAACAGTTCAATGAGCGCATCAGTGGTGAGCTGCTCATGGTACTTGGAAGCAATCTGCACGCAGACCTGCAGGTTCTGGCGAATGTTGGCTGTCAGCATGGCCTTCAGGCACTCGAGTGAGTCCTCCACCGACAGCGAGCCAAAGTATGTCACCAGCCACTGAGCAACAGAATGGAAGTACGGTATGGGGTTACTGCGGCTGGCCATCTTGAAATGCAGTGCATCTAACCCAGAGAAAAACAAAAACACTGCAAGCTGCTATTCTTTCTGGATGCTTAATCGCAATAGCCTTCGGCCCCCATTTCAAATCCAAACTCTCCATGAACGGCTAAAGCACCTGTATCAAAACAGTGTTTCCAACTGAAAGAGGTAAAAACTCTCAGCCTGTTTTAGGCAGCAGAACTGCAGAAAACTGTGCAAGTCAAAGTACAGATCTATATATATGTATACATATATATGTATATATATGGAAACACATCTCAAACTAACAGCTTACCTCTGGGTTGAGAAGATGGGTGTGCACCACAGCTCGCTTGATGTCGTACAGGTCTGTGTAGTGCTCCAGAGCCTGCACAACAAAAACACCCCCACACACTGGTGAGCATCAAAAATGGTGGCAAGATTCTTGACCCTTCACACCTCTTCACCCGTGCGAGGCAAAGACCAGTTTTGTTTGTTCAATCGCGAAACACATGCCACACCAGGAAGCAGCACAGTTTGTCTGAAGAACAAGAGCCGTTTTCTCTAGGAGCTGAAGGTTTCCCATCAGAACATGGTCAAGTTCTGCAAGGTCATGCGTGACCAACAGTTCCATAGCATTGCAGTTGCAAACAAATATCCACGCAAAGTTAATGAAATGGCTGGAGTAAGTATATTTATTGCCTTCATTTTACCAAAATGGTGCAATACACATGGCTTCTTTGTTTTTTAAACACCATGCACAGGGACAGAAATCACCAACAATTATGATCACAAAAGTTTTTTAGATTACCGACACAAAAGTCACAGTGAAGTGACAAGACACACAATTTGCTTCTTTTTCTGCACACTGATCAAGCACACTAACCCTCTGGAGTAATCCGGCTTTCTCACACAGCTGGGCGATGTGGGCGCGGTCATAGTGGGTGAACATCTGGTTCCCAAGGATGGCATCCGCAACCTGAAACAGCCACAAACTCCATCATAATCTCTGAAGTTGTCATTTGCAAAGCATGTTCCACTGTTCACTCATGCATCAGAATGGTACAGGTGAGCCTCAATACAACAGACCTACATAAAATTCTCAACTGATTTCTATTTGATTCCCCAAGGTTGTCTACTCTCTTAGAATGTTTTCATGATGAACTTCATGAAGCAGTACAACCAGCAACATGTCACACACCCAACCAACCAAACTAAAGCATATACACAGAATTCCCTCTACAATGAGAACAGGCATTAAAAACATTTTTGGTTTGTTGTTCAAACGTGAAACTCTTGTCGCACTGGCAGTGGCAAGGTTTGTCCGAAGAACGGTTCTAGGTTTTTTATAGGAGCAAACCATTTCTGGCCGACATCAATGCGTCTGGGCAGACAGTACCTGCTCCATCTGGGGATCAACCAATTATAAACTGTCAATTCGTACTCTGTAAAACATAGTCATTCCCATTCTACTGGTTACACACATCATAGCCTGGGTCGTTCACTGCTGCCCCTCCATTTTAACTGGACATCCAAAGCTACCTGAGGTGCAGACATGAGGTTCATTTCCAGCAGGCGTGTTTGCAGGGGTCCTTCAGCCGGGCGGTTGTTCTTGAGGGCGTCAAGCAGGAAAGAGGTACACTGCTGGATCAGGTTGAACTCCATGAACACATCCACAATCTGAAAACACAAGTTGGTCACAATGTAACATGTGGACATTCTGCAAACACATGCTGGTCACAGTGGTATCAGCATGTTAGAATCTGCAAACACAACTTGGTCACAAAACACTGTAACTACACGTCCACAATCTGCAAACACAAGTCAGCCACAACACTGTAACACATCATCAACACTCAGCAAAGTCAGTCACTGTATGCACACATCAACTCCAGAAATGCAAGTTCACATGCTCTCCCTACCAAAATCTCAACACAAATCAGCTTTTATTTGGTGCTCTGGTACGGTGTTCTACAAACACTGCATCCAAGATTCAGACTTTCACTACCATTTCTTGCACAATTCAGAAACCAGATTCAATGGATTACTTGCTCACCCACCTTCAACTCACCACAGGTGATGCATATACGCTCACCCTGCACTTTTGATTCCCAGTATTGCCAGGTTGTGATTATAATGTACATCAGCCATGTACGAAACTATTTAGCTAGTTATTCATAAAGTTTTTGGATTTCCAGTTTGACAGGAGAGGTCCAAATTCACACACTTTAGAAACATTGCTAATTACTGATTTTTCACACACTTTCAAGGCCTTGAAACCAGCAGATTCCCCCCCCCCCCCCCCCCCCCCCCATTTCAAAAGCCTTCAAAGACAGCAGGGAACCCTGTGACATCACCCCGCCCAACATCCAACTCCTCCCCGCCCCCACTTTCACCTGGTTGAGGTCAGCCAGGGGCTCGTCGTCGCCCACCATCATCTGGGCAAACTGCAGCCCCTGCTCCGGGTTGATGCGCATGATGTTGCGCAGCAGGAAGATGTAGTCGGGCGTGAAGCCCACCTTCTTAGAGTACAGGATGATCTTCTGGAACTGCCCCGTCTCCGCAAAACATTGGATCACCTGCCAGGCGCAAATCAACAGTCATGACCAAGGCACCATTTGATTTCAGCAAATGTTTGAAGCGTTTAAAAAAAAACAAAAAACTTTGCATGCAGCCTAAACAATGGATCACCTGCAGGGGCAAGTCAACAGTCATGACAGAGGCACCATTTTATTTCAGTAAATATTTGAAGCGTTTCAAAAATATATAGAACTTTGCATGCAGCCTAAACAATGGCGTATGAAAAAAGCACATTGGAATCCTTCAATAAATCATCCACACCTGTAGTCTTTAACAAATGTTCATCATTACACATTCTAGGTACAAACAGTTAAGAGTATGGCAAAGGATGGTTTTTTTTAACAGCCTGTACTAACTCTGACAAAATTAACTTGGTTTGCACTCACTGCAGTAGCAAGGCAGCCAACTGTGCATACAAATGCTTGAAATTTCGACTGACACTTTCCCCTGTGGCATTAATTTAAATATGTCAGTAGGTTTGTTGGTTTTCCTTGAGAAAAAAATGACCACTACCCACATCAGACACTTCTGCAAGCTTGTTCTGGGTGTGTTCAAGATTCTGGATTCTGCAACCCCTACTTCAAAGCCTGCTGGCGATGCACACTCACCTTCTGGGGAACGTTGGCACGCAGGTAGACAGAGAGAGCCAAGGTCGGGTCTGCAGCCTTCACAATGTCACCCAGCTCTTCACAACACTCAAGCTGAAAACAGAAAGGTGGAGACCAAAAATGGTTACCTGCTCATTCAAACTTCCAGTGTAAGAGACCCCAAGAAAGACAGCCAGGTTACCCATGTCTTACTTCCCTGCCCCAGGCTACCCTACCCATTCCCATCATTTAACTGTAAGCACTGCCCAATTTCACCTTCTCCTTGAGGATGCCTGCAAAATAAGACTGATTCTCAAATATCTGCACAAACTGCCCAGCTCTTCTCCCATATGCAAGCCCACAATCTTTCAGTCAAACAGCACTGCAATGAACTGCAACATAACCAACTACAGTTCTGCCGAGCTTATTTCTGTAGTGTAAACAAAAGAGAGTCCCATCCCCATCTTGAAACCATGCCCCCTGCCCCAGCGACAAACCTTGTCTTCTTTCAGCCACTTCTCCAGCAGTTGTTTGCGGCCTTGCTGCAGCACAGGGCGGCACAGCTCCAGAGACTCATACTTGTTGAGCTGGCCCTTGTCCAACAGGATGCCAAAGTACTGCAGCAGCGGAGACGTGGTGCCCGCAGTGGACGGCACTTGCTGGAATCGCTGGATCGTCTGAGGGGTGCGCAAGATTCCCTGCAAAACCCAGACAGCCAAGTGTGTCGTACAGTGAAGTTGTAGGCTATCATCGGAAGAATGAGGAGTTTTACCGAGAGTTTAAGTACTACCACCACTCATCAAACAATGAGCTGCTGCTTTTTGCACAAATCTCAAATTAGGAGGCAGAAAAAACAGGCAAGCTGCACGTACGTATACATCAGTCTGTTAAATTGGTCAAGCAAATGCCACCAATAGTATCAATACTGGCTGCTAAAAAAGACAGAAAGAAAGAAAAAGACCAACTATGCTCCCCCCAACCCACCCCTGCCATTTTGGTTGTTGTTCATTCAGGTTTTTCCAGGTTTTTCAAAGGGATGGAATAACATGAACAGGTCCACATTTACCAAGAGTTCTGTGTGACCACAAATCACCCACACCCAGGCACCTGCATTCAAAATAACATACACATCCATCTTACCTTGGGGGCACTGGCGGCGACTTTGGCAGCCTCCTGGTACTGACCGCTCTGGAAGAGGTTGTTGAACTTGCGGACAAACAGATCCTCGGCTCCGGGCAGGTTGCAGCGCGATGACATCTTGAGCGCCAGGTCCGGGTTCTGCAGGGTGCTGGTGATGTAGGTGACAATGTTCTCCTCCTCCACGCTCACTGACAACACCTGTTGATCCCCCAAGAAAATCAAAACCCAGTTTTTATGCAGTGTTACTCATCACTCAAAGGTTCTCTCAGGAATGCCAAGAGCCAAAACCACTTTCCCACAAAAACATCAGGGGTCTAGCAACGTGCTGCCCCACCTCTGGAACTTGTCACGATCTGGAAGACAACTTACACTTATGCCTACCCAATGTCTTGAAGTTCAAGGTACCCAGGTACTTTATGCCTGAACCATATGCAAAGGTTCCAAAAGTTTGGAAGAACATTTGTCCAAAATGTCTGTATCACATGTGCCATCAAACCACTTTGTGCCACTGACATCTGGATGCACTGCTCACAGATGCTTCCAAACACATGTACATATGTGGGGGAGCGTGAAATATGTAATTAGATTGTGTATTGTTGTAACGTTTCATGTACAACGCTTTGAGCCTCATACACGTACAATAGAAGAATTTGGGTGCATTAGAAATAAACTGTCCATTTCACAATCTTTACCAAACCACCAATTAGTTTTTCACACCAGTACATTTTTTCCACAAAATCAAAGTGGTTTCTTTCCAAACTACTAACAAAGGGTTAGACTGCATGTCACACTGCCACTGTTCCCTCCTACCAGCATGGAAGAAAACGAGCCCCAGCCCCACCTGTCCTTTCCGGTTGACTCCAATGATGCCGCTAGTGGCCTCATGAGGGGCGGTGACAAAGATGGTGTCACCACTGATGCGGTTCATGTAGATGCAGGTGCCAGTCTCAATGTCGTACAGATGGATGTATCCATACTTGGTGATCAGGAACACCACACCATGCTTCTGGCTGGTCTGAGAACACAAATCAGAACAAAACCCAACTTGGCTTAAAGCTATGAGCAGAGACATGCACCCAACAGCATACCAAGAGAGGGACCATCAATATTAAATAATATATTAACTGTACTTAGTCTGTTCATTTTTGGACAGCTTAACTTACCTGCACTACCCCCAGACCGATGAAATCGTTTCAACATTCACAGTCATTAACACAACTTCAAATAAAAATAAAAAAGGGCAGAGGATCTCTGGCAGCTGCAGTGCAAACTTTTCCAATTTTCAGCGACATTTCCAACCGTTATTATTCCTTACCAGAGCCCAGGAGTACAAGGGGGCATGAAATCACCTACATTTTGCAATAATCAGTGACAGAAAGAGACAACGCAGACACTGTACCTGCATAGCAACAGGGAAGTCGTTCTGAGCCTCCACAGGGAAGAAGACGTCCACAGCTTTCTTGGTGAAGGGCTGGTTGCCTTGCGGCGGCTGTCCCACCTCAATCACATGCAGCTAGGAGAAGGAATAGGGACTTGTACATAATGCCACATAACCAATAAGTAGGTCATGGCCACCACTTCATGAACAAGGCATGTACCTGTGCTACATATGGAACTGCCATGTCTATACTATATACAGTAGTATTTGCGAGACATATGCTAATTACAACTGTATTCAGCTATATATTTCAGAACTGCATTCAGTTCTATGTTCATTGCCATTCTCATGTATGCATGTGCTGGACTCTGCCAACCCCTGCAAGGGTTGTACCCATTCTTCTTTTTTTTCATAAAAGGCATAAATAACCAAATGAATACTTTTGCTCACTGCTTCACACAGAAAAATCATCACGACAATGATGAAACAAAATACACACAAATGCAGCAACAAACCAAACAAACAAACAATCCCCATGCCAAAGAGGAATGAAACAAAAGTAAAACTCGCTCACCTTTCCACCCTGTGGCCCCCTAACCGCAAACATGAAGAGGGTGGAGGGGTGGGGATTCCCCTCCACAGTGAAATTGGCAAAGGCGGCAGCATGGCCCTCGATCGGCTGACTGACCTTGCGCTCCACAGAATACAGCTGCATGGCTCCCACAACACGGTTTTGCTGCACAACAAAGGAAGACAAAGTGAACTACTTCATCCCACAACACGGTTCTGCTGCACAACAAAGGAAGACAAAGTGAACTACTTATCCAACAACATGGTTTTGCTGCACAACAAAGACAAAGTGAACTACTTCAGCCTCAGGCGCCTGCACACAGCAGACCAAAATGTGTCAGTCAAACTGACATCACTGACCAATGAACAGCCTATCCTCGAACCCTTCTGATGTGCTTTCTTACACAAACAACATACACATACAAGTGAGTGAGCAAACGCACACAGCCAAAGGTTTCGGAAGATCACTTTAATTTATGCACCTGAAGGGATACTTCTTGGGTCTAGGCAACTACTGCAATCAAAGCAGGTCAAGAAACCAAACAATACTGATAAATTCCTAAACCAATGCCTATTTGACCCAGCATCAAAACAAAACTCGTCAAGAAACTAAAGCACACCACCTGTTCATGCCTAACCCGACACCCATCTACCAATCAAAAAACTCAACTATGCCACAGTCATTCCTAAACCAATGCCCATCCAATGAAAGGTTGCTGTTTACCTGTGCAGAGATACCGATCAACAGAAGCCACTGCTGCTTGGCATCAGTGCGATAGTTGATGATCTGACAGCCTGCCAGGTTGGAGTGACGCTCAAACACTTTCTGCGGCTGCGAGTCGCCTGCGGTAGAAGAAATTCCCTGCTGTAGCTTTCTAGATATGCCAAACCCATACCACAAACACCCACAGAAATACCAAACCCATACCTCAAACACCCCACCTCTTCTTCTGGGTATATATATCTCTTTCTGATTTCATTTATTCAGTGTTTTGTAAGACTCTGATATTAAACAGAAAGCTAGGTGCCATTTCCAGTTTCATAAATGCCAGTCAATATAAGAAGCAGAAACGCCAAGTGCTTAACATTACCCCCCCATCCCCACCCCACCCTCATGTCTGTGATAATGGGACCTACCTTCCATGGCCCAGTGGTAGCAGGCAGCGTCTGTGACCAGACCAATGATGTTGACCGAAATCCACTTCCAGAAGATGACCTCTTCAGTCATGGTGTGGGCCTTCATCTTGCTCTTCATCTCAATGTTGAAGATCTGCAGTGTTTTCCCCGCTGGACACAACACAAAGCATACACTCTGGTGACTCCAATGTATATTCAACAAATGGCTTGTTTTAAAATGGAATATGTGGCACTTCTTAAGTTCTTTTTAATGTAAGCTTGTTATAACGCTAGAATTGAACATTCCTCAAACAAAGCACCTGAGAACATCAGTCACTTCTTTGTAGTTGAAATAAGCCTGAAAGGACCTAGACACACATGGACAGAGGATATTAAATTACCAAGTTCCTCTTCATTTCTTTGTTTTAAGCAGAATTTCTATATTCTCTGAAGTTACCAACCTTCTCAAAGCATGTTTACTTTGGAGGGCTCAACAAGAAAAAACCCATTAAAATGACACAACAAACAAAAAAACTTTTTTGCAGCAACTAAAAGCACATCAATTACCATCCATCAACATATGCTGAAATGTACACTGTGTAATCTTACGGCAACACCATACAAACGTTTATACCTGATCAGACAGTATCTTTCGAACAGAACCTATTCCAACTGTTCCAATGTCTCTGTGACCTTGATATGAATTAGTAAGTAAACAGCACAATACAATGCAGGGCCAACTTAGTATTAACTATACAAAATATAATCATGGAATATGAAAGACCGCCCATGTCCAGGAAAAAGCCTCATTAACTCTTTCATCCCCGTTTCATATTTGGCATTACTTCCCCTTATTCCTATGTTCCTATGTACATAACACTTAACAGTCCTTTCATTCCTGGGTTTTCATAAGGAAAAAATGTATGAAAGAGGGTATGTGGGTTTGAGTCATCTGTGTCTGCAAGCTCTTAGTAAAACCATGGCAACCTATATATCGCTGTGTAGGTAAATGAAGTCAGAAGGCAATGGTCACACTTTCAGAGTCACTGTCACCAGGAGGGTGACACACAGGTGCAAATAAAGGTGACACATACCTTTTTTAAAGACAAACAGACGAAACCAACGTTTTGCAGGCCCACAGAACATGCCAAGAGAAATGGAACATGCTCCCTACTTACAGTCTGATGTCCCAGATAACATCCACATAGAAACTGTCTCCAGAAATTCCGTTTGTCACATTGTCTGTGTCCTTGAAATGGTGATAAAAATGTGACGGTTTGCACAAGAGTAGGAAGTATGAGTTCACAGTATGATTGTTTCATTTTAGTGTAATCCATGCGCCATCTTTATCATATATATACACAATGTTTGCACTGTAACTCTGTACAACTATATTTACTATGTCTATGTACACATCTGCACTGGACATCAGAGGTATGTCTCGTGTCACAGCAGTGTCCCCACCTGTCCACTCAAAACGTGGCTGAGTAAAAAACAATGGCAGGTTTTCATCATCCAATTCATCACCACTCTATCATCTTTAAATCATCAGGTCCCGTTACACTGGCCAGGGGGAACTGACATGCTGACCATGTGACAGATAGGCGCAGATTTCAAAGGCAGAACCGCTGCAGCGGCCGGCCGGAAGGAAGGGAGTGTTTATGCCTGCCCCTCTCTAGCAGTTCTCAGGAATGAAGGGAAAGATTCTCTCAACCGCTGTAGCGGTTTTCAGGGATGAAAGAGTTAAGATGTTTAACAATTAAAAACAGCAATAATAAGTCAACCAAAAACAGTGTTACATGCATGAACTAGTCCATGTGTGAGCAAGTGCTCTTTGTACGTTTTTACAATAATCCCGCCCCGGTTATCAGATCCATGTAATTTCATTACTGTACTGTTAGTAACCCGGGAACCGGAGCAGACGACGCTTTTGTTTTGAAGCGCTGCATGTTGCGTAACGCCACATGGCCTTCTCACAGCCAACCGGCAATAGCCGCCGGTGCGCGCCATTTTCAAATCTGTTTTCTCCCTTAATATTTTGACCACTTGTTTGTTTACCTACTCTTTGTTTACCTAGTCCTTTTTATGCACTAAGCCATGTGTAATATAATTTGGCATTTAGAATGTTTATTTAGATCTTATTTAGACGCAGGATCGAGCTTAATCAGTAGCCGATGCCTCTCTGGGTCCATTCTTTTTACAGCCGTCGTCTGCATGGTGTGTTCTGTTTATGAGTAGGCCTACTAGTGAATAGTAGTGAATCATTGTTTTGACTCAATTAAATTCTGTGTCGATCAATGCTTTGTTGTATAGTATTTTGCTTAGCTGACTTCATGTTTAGTGTTTATTTTGGGTTGAAATTAACTTATTAAGTATTGTGTACTGTGACTAAAATAATGCGCCCCAGGCAAAAGTTCGCACCGATTGTTTTAGTGCTAATCTTTGAGTGTCTTGCTTCTCTTACAGAGCGTTGTATTGTAATTGTTATGTACCATTTTACCCGTGGGAGCATGCACTTTATTCTGATGTAAGTTTTATTGACAGTTATATTTTGTACATTGTGTTAGTTGTGATTTAGTTGTACAGACAGGTGCAAGCCACGCTTCCCACTCTTGTTGTAAATTAAATAAGTCATGTGTGTACATTTTGTTTATACGGTTTAAAAGGTTGTAACTGTAGCTTTTATTTGATGTATTTCATGTTTTAATTAGTTTAGTTATTGTTGAGGAAACTGTATTTGTGCGGGCCAAGGAAACACAATTGTCAGGCATTTTGTGGTCCAGAGGGCCGATTTCATTGTAGCGATAGCGTGTGTTCCTTGCGGCCCGCACAGTTTTCTTATCTATGCATGCGCGTGAGGATTTTGGGTGTGCTGAGAAAGTTGTCTGCTGCTGTAGAATAAAGTCTGTTGCCGTCGCCGCCTGCTGTGGTCTCCATTTTGACTGACTCCGCTGCCTGTGTCCTGTCCTTCTACCACTCCACTCCATTACACATGCATTTAACAAACATGCACAGTTTGAACTTGATCAGATAACACTGTACACACACAACATTCAATAACTTTCACCAAGGTTAAGATCACTGCAAGATCAGTGCTGACAAAAGTAAGTACTGCCATCACGCAAAGTTTTCCCTTTACATAATAGACGATCTTCGGAAATCCAGGGGACTGCACTCGGTATGTGCCCACAGGCATGGCCTGTATATATAGGTCCAGGCCTGCAAGTGTAGCGCAGAGTAGGCACGCTTTTGTTGGGGGTACAGTGAGCACGTGGGCAAGATGACAGATACCCGTAAACAAAGGCAGAAAAGGCATCAGAAATGCTGATCAAGCACTCACTGTTCGTGGGGAACATTCAGATCAGACAGTAGGTTCCCCCAGCTGGTAGTCTAGTATAAATTATAACAGGTCCATGCCTGAAGATCTAAAACTGTCGCATATCGGCTCTTCTCAACTGCCGCCTCCATTCAGAGGACTTCACTCTCCCGGAGTAAGAAAACGCTGTCAAATTATCTTTGCCTGTTATTTCTGGAAATCGTCTATTGATCACATTTTTTTTTACAATTTGCAATGTAAGGTTTTGGGCATGGCTGCCTGACCAGGCCAGCGTTATGCACTGCTTATTGCAATTTACACTCAGATGTGAGCCAATGAAAATTTTATTAACGATGGTTTTCAACCCTCTAATTGATTTCTAAAGTTAAAAAACACAAACAAATCAACAAAATCAGTGAACTGACTCGGCAGACATGCATGGGCAACACGCAGACCATTCTCAGCAAAGGTATTATTGGGCCAGCTGTGGCACTCAATGGTTATGTGCACATCCTCCAAACTTCCAAGGATCCAAATAAATCATCTTTCAAAGAAGGATCCAATCAAGAAAAACCCAATTTAAGTCTTACAAATCTAAAATAAAATCATGAGGAAACTTCAAAAAAACAAAAAAATCAGGAGGAAACTTGAAAACAATACATCTTTAATCTGAAGGTTTACTTCAATCTCTCATTAGTTTTACATGTCAGAAGAGAAGGCATGCAAACCAGGCTTTGTTGTATTCCCACAGGCTGCAGATCTGTGAAAACTCTCCAAATTCTTTCATGAGCTTTGTTGTATTGCCACAGGCTGCTGATCTGTGAAAACTCTCCTAACTCTTTCAGGAGTTTCATGGCTCAACCCCACCCCCATCTTGATGATATTCTGATAAACACTGATCAGGTAATGCACTCCAAATCTAATAAACATGGGAACAAAAGGGAAATCACATTACTAAAATATACGGGACTAAACTTTGTTTCTTTCTCCTTTTCTTTTCACCACTATTTTTAACAAGAGCTTCTTCTGGCTGTATGACAGTAACACTGGCTTAAATAATAGTACCGGTAATGGAAGCTGAGTGGCACTGTGCAGCTTACAACTGAAACGCCAGAGTAGAATGGTGTGGCATACAGAATTTTAAAAAATGTGATACAACCATATTTCTCGATGCCTGTACTATTCACTACCAGTGAAAGAGCAGTGTGAATTTTAAAAAAAAAGCAAGTACATGCAACACAAAAATCAGTTTGTCATGCATACAGAACCACACCTATATCTATGGCCATCTCGCACACAACATGGACAACATAAATCAGGAAAGTTGATTAGAGGTGACCCATTGGCCCAATATGGGTTGAAAGTGTGTCAGGCCTGTTCAGAATTTGAAACCACCCACCAATCTGGCAGACTCAAGTTTTCATTCAACCCTCAAACAAACACTGAACCTTAGCAATGACATCATGTGATTGACATAACACCAATGAATAAAATATTTGTGCTTGATGTAGATTTTAAACATTAAGGTAATTAGCACAAATGACATGGTAAACCTATAGACAGTGACAGTCTGATACACACTGATCCTGATATGCACAGTGTTATCTATCAGTCACTGGTATCAGGAACTCGGTGTTATTTTTGGAGCTGGTCAGACTTTTTTCTTCTGGGAAAGGTCACTGGGTAGACTGGCAAGTGTGGGAAAAGAGAACATACACCCTTGATAACCACTGTAAACTTCACAGTTTCACCATGCTCACACAACATTAGTCATTAATGAAAAATAAACTGTGTATTACAGAATTAATAATTACTAACAGAAATGATGGCCAATTCTGCAGGCAGTAAAAACCCTGGAAACCACAGATGAGCACTGAAAATGCAGTTTTTGACATCACAGAAACTGCAAATCCAAAGATGTCAGATTAACATGCTGACCTTTGAGCGCAATGACCTTGCTGGTAGGGTTCATGATGGCAGAGTCAGCAGAGATGGGTCTACGGATGGGGTTGGCGGTGTCGTTCATGTCAATGATGACCACCTGTGCCGTCTCGCCCACCTTCTCACGGATACAGATGTACTTATCTGACTCCATGGTAAGGGTGCTGAACCCAATGTTGGCAGCATTGATGCCAACATTTTGGAGCTGCAACAGATTCACATAATATTTACAAACAGGAAATTAATTATTAACAAACACTGGCTATTTGGAGAGTTTTACACTATTAGATTGCAGGTAAAAGTTTTAAGCAATGGCATTAAAAATTACTGGTTTATGCTTTAAATTATAGCCACAAGTTATTTACTTTATTGGTTAGTAATTGTGATTTTAGCATCCTGTCAACCACTGAGTGTCATCTCTGGACAATCAATACTACTTTATTAGGAATTAGTATTGACACAACAGTTACACTACTCAGTAGATCTGATGGGTCCCATCATACTACCATTTGTCTTCATTTTGGGCCTGTCCTGGAAAAGCAACCGATGCCAATGGAAGAACAGAAAAAACCCACCACCAACATGGTAAAAGTACCACAACCATGACAAGTAAATCACTAAATGTGAAATGGGCTACCATCTCAAGTTTTTTGCCATTGCAGCACTTGTGCCATACCATTCTCAGAAGCCTTGCTTGCTCTATTCAAACTTTCCATGCGAAAAGTCTTTACCCTCAAATGGTTAGTTAATTCCTGGATTTTAATGTCAACCACATAGAATGACATCAGGATGAATTACAAAAACTACATTTTTTTATTTTTTTTAAACATCACTCTTCAGTCTAAAATACAAGTCACTACACAGGTTTGTCTAATTCACTGTTACACTGTTGAAAGCCAACCACTTTAGCATCTGCCTATCTATCAATGCACAGTAACACATGTTCTGGAACCTACTTTACTTAGTATTTATATATCTTAGGCATTCACCATGGGAACCGATTAAATTAAAATCACTTTTGACTATGAGCCGGGTGACCCATTTTATTCTGCAGTATGATTCCAACAGCCCACAACTTATTATATGCCTTACAAGTTTTCTGCTCTGCCTGTTGGGTTTTAAAACGTTTGCTGACATTTCAAATTTCTGACATTTGCAGTGGCATCACATGAGAAACACTGGACACATAAAACAGGGGTGTTCAGGCACATTATTTTCCTCTGTTGGCTTTTTGTTGCAGAAATGAACCACACATGAAAATATGCCATTCTCTGGGTGAAAACATGTGCAGTGCCGCTTACCATTGCCTCTTTGTGTCAGCACTAGCATCTTTGTGGTCTAGTCGCTAAGGCGGCCCACATAAACATTCCTACCTAAGCAATGGCTCGTGGTCATAACATTGCATTTGAAGTTTTGTTTAGTTTTCTCACTGTAACTACAGCCAAGGACTGCACTGCTTGCTCCACACTGCATACCATTTTTTCAAACCAGAAATTTCACCCATATTTTCTAATTTTAGTAACAGTTAAAGCAGCCTCCTGCTAGTGGCAAAACAGTGACTGGGAAAGTTACAATGAGTACATCTGATTAACACTGAGTAGTTGCAACA
>JABMCL010001334.1:42500-152500 GCA_018857735.1 Alviniconcha marisindica
GCAAACAGAGAAAGTGGCTGTTAACAGGAAAGGAACAACTGAAGCAAGGATACACACAAAAAAGTGATTTCAACCAGAAAGAGTGGGAGAGAAAAAACAAGCAAAAAAACTACTGTATATTATATTTTTCCATATTTTATTTGTCATATAAGCTGGACCCATTTCAAAAGGAAAATGGTGAGATTATTCATGATAGCAGTTCTATAACACAGGAAGCTAAGAGGTTTTATGAGAAATTGTATGCGTCACATGAGAATGATGTTGTCAACACTGATATTGGTAATATAGCCTTTCACAGGAGGAGATCAGTGACAGTCTAGAAGGGCCCATCACTTTACATGAAGCATCGTCAGCACTCAAGCAAATGAAAAATGATAAAAGCCCTGGTTTAGATGGCTATATAGCGGAGCTTTTTTAGTTCTTTTTCTCAGACTTGGGCATATTTATGATTCGCTCTATTAATTACGGTTTTTACTGTGGTCAAATATCAGTTACACAAAACATGGGGTTATTACTTGTATACCTAAGGAAGGGAAAGATAAACAATACTTGAACAATTAGAGACCTATTACTTTGCTTAATACCATGTATAAAAGTGCATCCTCATGTATAGCTGCAAGATTAAAAATGGTTTTAGCAAAATTGATAAGTGGGGAGCAGAAAGGCTTCTTGAAGATACATAGGTGAAAATATTAGATTGTTGTATGCTACATTCTTGTATGCTAACAAAACACCAAGTACCTGGCCTTCTGTTGATGGTGGTCTTTGAAAAGGCCTTCGATAGTGTCGCATGGTCATTTATTGAAAATTCTTTGAACAAATTTGATTTTGGACACAACATCAAAAGATGGATTTCAACATTTTATGCCAATATAAACTTATGTATGTATGTGAATGGTCAGTATTCTGAGTGGTTTGACGTCAGACGAGGTACGAGGCAAGGTGATCCCCTGTCTCCCTATTTCTTTCTTATTTGTGCCAAAATTTTGTCCTCAATGATACATCAGAACAAGAACATTCATGGTATAAAAATCCTTGATGAAGAAATATTGTTGTCACAATCTGCAGATGATACAACTGTTTTTCTTGATGGTAAAAAGGAATCATTTTGTTCATGTGTATATACCTTGCACCGTTTCGCTTCAATGTCTGGTCTTATGATTAATATAGATAAGACTGTTGCTGTTTGAATAGGATCACAAAGAAATTTGCAAGTGAAATTTATGCCAGAATTAGGTCTTAATTGAAATCCAGCAACATTCAAGGTTTTGGGGTCATGTTCTCAACCGACTTGCATGAAATAGTTCCAATAAATTTTGAGAACAAGCTTAATGAAGTGAGGAAAGTCTTAAATGCTTGGTCTAGAAGAAACCTTACTCCCTTTGGCAAGATAACCGTTATAAAATCTTTGGTCATCTCGAAAATAACCCACTTGCTATTGAATCTTCCTGATCTTGAAGATAACTTTTTGAAAGAATTAAATACACTGTTGTACAGTTTTCTGTGGGATGGCAAAACTGTTAAAATAAAAAGATCTGGGATGTGCCAAGGATATGAAGTGGGTGGATTGAAGATGGTTGATGTAAAATCCTTTGTGTCTGCACTGAAAATCAGTTGGCTTAGAGACATTTTATGTGACAATGGGAAGATTACTAAAATTCTACATGTGCCCATTAATTCAGTATATTAAACAATGAGGTGGTGAATTTTCAAACATAATAATACAAAGAATTAGAAATCCATTTTGGAGGGATGTATTTAAACATTACAACAACAACAAATCTCAGATAAATGCACACCAGTGACTTTTGATAATTTTGTCTCAAAATGTTTACATTATAATGTACATGTACGTAGAGGAAGAAAGACTGTGTGTATTAAAAGCTGGACGGGCTGTGGTATTGTTTCAGTTGGACAGCTTTTTGGTCCAGATGGGTATCTTACTTATAATGCTTTCAGAACAAGATTTCCAAATGCTGTGGCAGATCTTTTGTTGTATGAAGGAGTTTTATCTGCTATTAGAGGCTATCAAAGAAAATTAGGTCTTGGTGTAGAAGAGAACTTTGTTGTTGGTGATTCACGAGTTTGGAAATGTATTGGTAAAGGTAATGTAAAAGATACTTATGCTTGTCTTGTTGCAAATGGTGACACACCAAAATGTGTATAGATGGACTAAAACTTTGGATGTTGTAACTGACACAAAAGAAATTTTTGATAAAATCTTCAAGACTACTAATGTCACATCTCCAATGGTTTCAGTACAAAATGTTGTATAGTTTAAGACCTACTGGTCGTTTCTTATTTCAGCGAAAGCTTGTGGATTCCCCTTATTGTGCCTTTTGTAAAGATGCTGAAGAAACTATTCTGCACATGTTTTGGGAGTGTCCCAAAGCTCAAGACTTTTGGTTAGAGGTACAAGGCTCGCTCCACAAACATTTTGAACATTGTACAAATATTACCTTTTCAAAGGAACAGATTATTCTTGGTGTTAGAGCCAATTTGGTCACTGACAGAATTATTGATCTGTGTATTCTTATTACCAAGTATCATATCTTCACTTCAAAACTGCCATGCACCACACCACATTTATACCCCTTTGTGCAAAATATGAAGAATAGATCTGAAGTTGAAAAATATTATGACATAGTAAATAGCAGACCCAACAATTTTTACATTGATTGGATATTGTACAGATCATTACTTCCCCTGAAACTGGCCTGTATGAAAATGTTTGTTAATTTTTTTATTTTTTGTACACCATTAATTTGTATACTTATGGGTATTTCTACTTTTTGCACATTGTATGTTTTTCTTTAAATTATAAAGCACTTTGAGTTCCCAAAGGCGCGCTATAAGTACCCTATTATTAGATACTATAATATGTACTTTTTAACTCAATACGTATACATGATTTTAATTTTTATTATTATTATTATATATATATACTTTTTAACTCAATACGTATATATGATTTTATATCAGAAATTGATTATTAATTATTATTATATATGTACTTTTTAACTCAATATGTATATGATTTTATATCAGAAATTGATTATTTATTATTATATATGTACTTTTTAACTCAATATGTATATGATTTTATATCAAAAATTGATAATATGCTTGATCCCCCCCCCCCCCCCCCCGCTTCCCCCCCTCCCTTTTTTTGTCTTTGTCTTTTTCCCCCCTTCCCCATTCTTAATTTACTTTCATTTCACCTTTGTCTCTTCCTCATCCCTTCCTTTGTCCCTCTCTCCTTGTGTGTGTGTGTGTGTGTGTGTGTGTGTGTGTGTGTGTGTGTGTGTGTGTGTGTGTGTGAGTTTATAAAGGCGTACAGAGAAAATGCCCATTGTCATGTGTGTACAAATGTACCAAATATGATTAAAACTTGTTGAAGAAAAAAAGAGGAAAAAAAAAGAGAAGAAGACTGGAACAGAACATGTACATGAAATTTGTTTTCTCTTCTGCTGACAGACAGCGATACCATTACAGCGTATTGTTTTATAGTCACCAGTGACATTTTGAAAAATGCTTGGTCTTGTAAGTTAGCAAGTTCTGATGTACCAGGTGCGCTGAACAATGATCGTCTCGTCAATAACATGAATTACTACTACACTGTGTTTCTTTGAATAGCTGTAGGCAGTTATGTTTATACTTTGATAGTTTTTACATAGTAAGTGAATTGACTACCACCCCCATCTTTCTGCCTCTCTTTGTCTCTCTCTCTGTCTCTCTCTATCTCACCTTTCTTGCTCTCGCTCTTTCTCCCCCCCCCCCCCCCCCCCCCCCCCATTCTCTCAATGCTTTGTCTAAGTGCAGT
Organism: Alviniconcha marisindica; assembly: GCA_018857735.1. Classification (NCBI taxonomy): domain Eukaryota; kingdom Metazoa; phylum Mollusca; class Gastropoda; family Provannidae; genus Alviniconcha; species Alviniconcha marisindica. The sequence goes on from JABMCL010001334.1 coordinate 46,324, forward strand.
AAATGTACTTTTGTTGTTGTTGTATTTTCAGGTAAGTAAGTTGATGTTTATGCCCAGTCAACCGGTATGGTTATATCAGGGCGAGTATTGTCAGGTGTCAATATATCATTGTCAGTGCTTTCATATGTACATCCACATAACACATATACACACACACAGGCTATGAGGCCAACATGGAGCTCTCCAGGGCTTGACACTGAAGCTGGGCCTGAGCAATGTCCTGCAGGGTTTGCTGGATCTGGGCCAGCTTCTCCTCCCCTCTCTTAACCACCTCCTCCAGCCTGGCCGCTGACTCCTGGTTCTTCATGCAGCCTAGACAAAGGCAAATAATGAAAGCCCGCTGGAATCCTACAATAAATTATCCACAGCTGGTTTCTTTCTGTTTGCAGAGATCCATCATTATCAAGTGCTAAACAGAGACCCCTATTTCAAAGCCCGCTGGCGTTGCACACTCACCTCCTTGGGAACGTTGGCACGCTGGTAGACGGAGAGAGCCAAGGTCGGGTCTGTAGCCTTCACAAGGTCACCCAGCTCTTCAGAACACTCAAGCTGATAACAGAAAGGTGGAGAGCAAAAATGGCTATCTGCCCGACTGACACTTCCTGTGCAGGAGACCAAGAGAAAGACAGCCACGTTCCCGTACCTTACTTTCCTGTCCCAGGCAACCCTACCCATTCCCTTCAGTCAACTGATAGTTGAACGTTGCCCGCTTTCTCCTCTCCTTGAGGATACACACAAAACAGGACTCTTTTTCAAACATCTGCACAAATTGCCCAGCTTGTCTCCTACCATGCCCAAGCTGACCATCTTCCAGTCAAAGAGCCTTGTGTTGAACTGCAACACAACCAACTACGGTTCTGCTGAGCTTATTTCTGTAGTGTAAACAAAAGAGAGTCCCATCCCCATCTTGAAACCATGCCCCCTGCCCCAGCGACAAACCTTGTCTTCTTTCAGCCACTTCTCCAGCAGTTGTTTGCGGCCTTGCTGCAGCACAGGGCGGCACAGCTCCAGAGACTCATACTTGTTGAGCTGGCCCTTGTCCAACAGGATGCCAAAGTACTGCAGCAGCGGAGACGTGGTACCCGCTGTTGATGGCAGTTGCTGGAATCGCTGGATGGTCTGAGGGGTGTGCAAGATTCCCTGCAAAACCCAGACAGCCAAGTGTGTCGTACAGTGAAGTTGTAGGCTATCATCAGAAGAATGAGGAGTTTTACCGAGAGTTTAAGTACTACCACCACTCATCAAACAATGAGCTGCTGCTTTTTGCACAAATCTCAAATTAGGAGGCAGAAAAAACAGGCAAGCTGCACGTACGTATACATCAGTCTGTTAAATTGGTCAAGCAAACACCACCAATAGTATCAATACTGGCTGCTAAAAAAGACAGAAAGAAAAAAAACGACCAACTATGCTCCTCCCAACCCACCCCCGCCATTTTGGTTGTTGTTCATTCAAGTTTTTCCAGGGTTTTCAAAGGGATGGAATAACATGAACAGTGCTTTATTTGTCAACAGTTTTATGCAACCACAAATCACCCACACCCAGGCACCTGCATTCAAAATAACATGCACCACATCCATCTTACCTTGGGGGCACTGGCGGCGACTTTGGCAGCCTCCTGGTACTGACCGCTCGCGAAGTGCTCGTTCAACTTTTGGACAAAAAGATTGTCGGCTCCGGGCAGGTTGCAGCGCGATGACATCCTGAACGCCAGGTCACCATTCTGCAGGACATTGATGAGGTAGGGGACAAACTTCTCCTCATCAACGTTCACTGACATCACCTGCACACAAAGAGTCAATCCCCCCAAAAATCAAAACCTAGTTTTCATGCAGTGTTACTCATCACTCGCAGGTTCTCTCAGGGACGCCAGGAGCCAAAATCACTTTTCCCACAAAAAACTAAGGGGTCTAGCCACATGCTGCCCCACCTCTGCATATTTTTGAGGAGTAACTTGCTACAATCTGGAGACCACATACGAATATGCCTATCCAGTGTCCTGAAGTTAGAGGTACCCAGATACTTTATGCCTGAACCATACAAAAGTTAGAAAGAACATTTGTCCAAAATGTCTGTATGAAACACGTTACCATCAAACCACTAGAATGATATGTAATTAGACTGTGTATTGATGTAACGTTTTATGTACAGCAATCTGAACCTCACACATGTAGGATAGAAGAATTTGGTGCATTAGAAATAAATCATCCATTTCATGATCTTCTCCAAACCACCAATTAATTTTGACACCAGTACATTTTCTCCACAAAATCGAAGTGGTTTCTTTGTTATCAGAATGTAAACTTGCAGAACTCTACCAGATCATCCAGACTACAAACAAAGCGTTAGATCACAGGTCACACTGCCACTGTGCCCCCTACCAGCATGGAAGAAAACGAGCCCCAGCTCCACCTGTCCTTTCTGGTTGACTCCGATGATGCCGCTAGTGGCCTCATGAGGGGCGGTGACGAAGATGGTCTCACCACTGATGCGATTCATGTAGATAAACGTGCAAGTCTCAATGTCGTACAGATTGATGTATCCATACTTGGTTACCATGAATGCCACACCATGCTTCTGGCTGGTCTGAGAACACAATCAGAACAAAACTCAACTTGGCTTAAAGCTATGTGAAGAGACATGCACCCATGAACATAACAAGAATAAAAATAATATATCAACTGTTCTTAGTCTGTTTGTTTTTGGACACCTGTACAACCCCCAGATCGGTCAAAACAACTTTCAACATTCATAGTGATTAACACAATTTGAAATGAAAATCAGAAAGGGCAAAGAACCCCTGACAGCTGTGACACAAACTTTCACAATTTTCAAGGACATTTCCAACCATTATTATTCCTTACCAGAGCCCAGGAGTACAAGGGGGTGGCGGGGGGGGGGGGGGGGGGGATCTCTGCAGAATAATCTGCAATAATTAGAGTGACACAAAGAGGCAGCAAAGGCACTGTACCTGCATAGCAACAGGGAAGTCCTTGTCAGCCTCTGGAGGGAAGAAGATGTTCTCAGCTTTCTTGGGGAAGGGCTGGTTGCCTTGCGGTGGCTGTCCCACCTCAATTACATGCAGCTAGAAGGAGAAAGCACAACCAATGCATACTCATGCCAGCACAGGTAATAGCCCCCTGCTTCATGAACAACACATATACCTGAGCCACATATGCAACTGTCATGTCTATGTACAGAAGTACTTAGGAGTCATATGCTAATTAATACAATGGGACTTGGCCAACTAAAACTGGATTTGGTTTTATATTCACTGCCATTCTCATGTACGCATGTGTTGGACTCTGCCAAACCCTACAAGGGTTGTACCCATTGTTTTCATAGCAGGCACAAATAACAAGATGAATATTCTTACTCACTGCTTCACACAGAAAACTCACCATGACAATAATGAAACAAAATACACACAAATGCAGAACAAAACTCAACTTGGCTTAAAGCTATGTGAAGAGACATGCACCCATGAACATAACAGTGTGAACTAAAAGCAAGTACATGCACCACGAAAATCAGTTTGTAGTGCATACAAAATGACACTTAAATCTATGGCCATCTCGCACACAACATGGACCACATAAATCAGGAAAGTTGATCAGAGGCGACTCATTGGCCCATGATGGGTTGAAAGTGGGTCAAGCCAGTTCAGAATGTGAAACCACCCACCAATCTGGCCAGCCCAAGTTTTTGTTCAACCCTCAAACAAACACTGAACCTTGGCAATGACATCATGTGACTGACAGATAACACCAATGAATAACATGTTTGTGCTTGATGTAGATTTTAAGCATTAAGGTAATTAGCACAAATGCCATGGTAAACCTACAGACAGACAGACAGTAACAGTCTGATACACACTGATCCTGATATGCACAGTGTTATCCATCAGTCACTGGTATTAGCAACATGGTGTTATTTTGGAGCTGGTCAGTCTTTTTTCTGCACAAGCTCATTGTGTACACTGGCAAGTGTGGGTTAAAGAGTTAACATACACCCTGGTAACCACTGTAAACTTCACAAGGTTTCATCAAGCTCACACACAATCAGTTATTAATGGAAAATAAAATGTGTAATACAAAAGTATTAACAGAAATGATGCCCATTCAAACCCTGGCAACCACAGATGAGCACTGAAAATGCAGTTTTTGACATCACAGAAACTGCAAATCCAAAGACGTCAGATTAACATGCTGACCTTTGAGCGCAATGACCTTGCTGGTAGGGTTCATGATGGCAGAGTCAGCAGAGATATGTCTGCGGATGGGGTTGGCGGTGTCGTTCATGTCAATGATGACCACTTGCTCCACCTCACCCTCCTTCTCACCAATACAGATGTATTTATCTGACTCCATGGTAAGGGTGCTGAACCCCATGTTGGCAGCATTGATGCCAACATTTTGGAGCTGCAACAAATTCACAGGTTTTACAAACAGGAAATTAATTATCAACAAACACTGGCTATCTGAAGAGTAAGTAAGTAAGCTGGTGTTTTACGCCCAGTCAACCAGTGCAGTTATATCAGGGCGATGGCTATTTGAAGAGTTTTACACTATTACAAGTAAAAAGTTTTAAGCAACGGTATAAAAAAATTACTGGTTTATACTTTAAATTATAGCTGGGAGTTATTTACAAAATTGGTTAGTAACTGTGATTTTTACTTTTAGCATCCTGTCAATCACAGAGGGTCATCTCTGGACAATCAATATTAGTAATATTACGAATTAGTATTAACACAACAGTACTCAGTAGATGGGTCATGTCACGCAACCATCTGTCTTCACTTTTGGTTTGTCCTGGAAAACCAACTAATGGCAACGGAAGAACAGAAAGAAAACATCACTAACACAGTAACAGTACCACAACTGTGACAAGTAAATGTGAAGTGGGCAACCACCTAAATTTTTGCCGTTGCAGCACTTGAACCACATTATTATCAGACGCCTTGCTTGCTATATTCACAACTTTCCATTTGCAAAGTCTAATTCATTGTTGCACTGTTAAAAGCCAACCATCTAACCAGCTATCAATGCACAATAACACATCATCTGGAGCCTATTTTACTTTTAGTATTTATATTCTGTAGGCATTCACCATGGAAACTGTTTAAATCACTTTTGACCATGAACAGGGTGACCCATTTTATTGTGCAGTCTGATTCCAAAACAGCCCACAAATTGTTATGTGCCTTACAAAAGATTTCTGCTCTGCCTGTTGGGATTTAAAACATTTGTTGGTGTTTAATATTTTGATGTTTGCAGCAGCATCACATGAGAAACACTGGACACGTGAAACAGGGATGAAAAATGGGTAGTGCCACTTACCATCGGCTCAGTGTCAGCATTGTCTAGCATCTTTGCAGTTTAGTCGCTAAGGCGGCCCACATAAACATTCCTACCTAAGCAATGGCTTGTGGTCATAACATTGCATTTGTAGTTTTGTTTAGTTTTCTCTCACTGTAACTACAGCCAAGGACTGCACTGTTTGCTCCACTCTGCATACCATTTTTTCAAACCAGAAATGTCACCCATATTTTCTCATTTTAGTAACAGTTAAGGCAGCCTCCTGCTAGTGGCAAAACAGTGGCTGGGAAAGTTATAATATGTACATCTGATTAACCAGTAGCTGCAATAGAGGTTGGGTGTGTGGGGGGGGGGGGGGGGGGGGGTAATAGTCACATTCACTTCAGCTGCAAATGAAAATGATCATCATATGATTTGTACTGCTGGATAATGCTAATAAAATACAGTTAAATTCTATCATCAATAATCAAGTAATTAATATTTAAATAACTTATCAATTGCCTTGTGAGCTTGAAGAAGAAAGGAATGCTAACTGTACAAAACGATTGGCAAAAGAAAGCCATCGTAGTTTGAATTTTTAAGTTGTAATCTAAATCTGCATGTCAATGCCAATGTGAAACCAGACCATTGTGAAACATTTCCCCGCATTCCTGGCAATGTGGGGTTGGCATGATTTCTGAATTTACGGCACAAGATGCATTAGAGAACGAAATGCGGAAAACAAAAAATAAATCTTTTCATGCCATTTCGTCTGTGTTCCAGTATGATGACTGCCAAGTCATCAGACACAAGTCTTCTTCTTCTTGCAATAATATTCCAGGATCAATGTCTAATCATTACTGATATTTATGCCGGCTGAGTGTCACCCTAACTGTCAACCATGAAACTTTTAAAGAACTCAAACACAGATACTGCTGCTGTAGGCCACTAGCTGTAACATTTTGTTTATTATGAATTTAGCACACTAAGCTGTGCAACCAAATTAGAGAAAGTACTACACTTTTGTACCAAATAATTATTCCAGCGACTGAAAATGTTCACCACTGATCTCCCCTGATGACATATGAGCTTTAATCAGTTGGTACCTTTCATTTTGGGGCTGTAAACGCCACTAAGAGGCAGTTGCACAATTCTGAGTGGTGCCCATAAAAAAAGTGTGATATGAGTAAAAATGCGTTGTGGGGGCAACACAATTTTAGCCAATATCTCAACCTGAGATATGGAAATGACTCGTGGAGGCAACGTAGTTGTAGCCGATATCTAAAACTGAGATACCGCCTGTGGCAAAGAGCCAGCTACTAACGGGGCAGTTGCACAATTCTAAGTGGTGCCCATAAAACAGTGTGATACCCCTTGTGGCAAAAGGGGCAACAACTACCAACCAACCGAACTGAAAATTCTAGCATTAACTGATAAAAAAAAAAATTAAATTGTACATTGACATGAAAATGTGTAGCACTAGCAGTGCCTCAGCAACCTTCAAATGACGTGCTTTGTCAGTATTGCCTCGCTGTTGGAGGGCTTCGCTCCGACAGTTCGTACTGAGGCATTTGATGTGGCTAAGAGCATACTACTGGCATGCTGGTTGCACGATGTATAGCAATGGGTAGTAAACAAGGTGATTTGCCACGCTGCTGGAGGACTCACCAGTAGATCTTACTTCACCTCCAGCAACATCATCAGGAGGTTCGCCAGAAACAACGGCCGCCGCTTTTCCTTGGGCAGTGCAAAAACAGACACCTACAGAAACAGCTTCTTCATCAGAACTGTTTCAGACTGGAACAACCTCACAGAAGAAGTGGTCTGCAAAGCCGGTGGAGGAATTTCGATCCCTCACCTCGACTCAGCATTAAGTGCTCTCCCCGTTTTTCCGTCGACATTTATGCCACGACATGGCCCAAGTCGACGTAACCATCAAAATCAAGACTCGTCTGGTCGACAACATGCTTACACTTATCAAGAAATGACGGAAATGGATAAGGGAAACCACCCTCGTTTGTTTCATTTTGGTTATTTCCTCAGTTGTTTCCCTTGCGCTACAAGGCTCCTGCTCGCACACACAAGGTCACCGCGTAGCGATTTGTAGAGCTGGTACTGCCCACGCGGAGCCATGTGCCATTCCGTCTGCTGCAAATTTACCTTCTTGGCTCTGCCCATCGTCGACGAAACGAAACTTTCTGTTATATCCAGAAAGTTAATCAACTGGACGAACTTTTTTAGCAGACGATTGGTCTCCTGTGCCCGCTGTACGTCCGTAAATGTCTGTCGGCATTCCTCAGTCCTGGTCAGTGACTCCGACATCCTACGTGGCCGCGCGGCCCGGGGTGCGCAAGAGCCGCGAGGCATCATCTGACATAACACTATCCTCCTGAGCTAAGGCGATCAAGTGGTTGGCGATTTCGTCTGCGCTTGTCATAGCTGTGTGAGAGTCGAGGTGGACGTCCTGGGCTGTTCGTCCTAACGAGCCTTCTGGTTTCCGTGGACGTAAAGAATTATTGCACCGTGCTTCGGCATTCAGTCACAACTTGTCCCTAATATGTCAACTGACATCTGAGGACATTAAGCATCACTTCATCATCATCATCACTCTGCGCTTGTGTCACACCCAATGTCAGTCAGTTGTGTCACACCCAATGTCAGTCGACGTACGGCCTGTAGCCTACCGCTGTGTCAGTAACTGAGAGGAACATCGCCGCGACAGACGAAATCGCCGATCGTCAGTCTTACCGCCGCCGCGGCCTTTCCCCAAACCGCTTTCGCGGCACTCGAGCTGTCTTCTTCAACTTGAAGCAGGGCTGCACTGATTCTGGCATCGCGGCCAGCTTGTCTGTCAACTTGCAAGCGTTACAGACGGAATGACCGCACAATTAATGATCGCAGATAGAACCATACTGACAGTACTACACGGTACCCTCGACTGAGGCGCCAGTGGAGGGGGCTGAGACCGTCTCTGGAGGAAGTGCGTTCCAGTCCCTCACTGTCACCCTTGCCGGGAAGAATGACGAGTTGAGGCGGTAGTCGGCACGACAGGGTATCCTCTCAAAAGCTGACTGATGTGGGTACGCCGGGATCTCCGGCTGGGGCTGCTTCTTCAAGACTGAGTGGGTCAGTACTTGACTGCTGCGAGGCCGCTCAGTGTTGATTTTCAGCATGCCGAGTCGTGCTGTTCTTTGGCGTTGTTCCGAGGAGGGCCAGTCGAGCTCCTGCAAAATTTGCTTGACGCTTGCAGTTTTCTGGTGCCGATTCAGAGCAAATCTAGCTGCCCTGCATTGCGGTACGGCGGCTTCCGGCCATGAGTCTGCCGATGTCTTTCCCGCTGTGCTGCAGTGCAGGAGTACTCGAGGATGGGGCGCACAAGGGACTTGCAGGCTTGTGCCTTGATGTTGGTTGCGCTGATCCAGCCTCAAGTTACGTCTGAGAAACCCAGTGTCCTCAGTGTTTGCCTTGGCCACAACCGCGTCGATGTGCTGGTCAGTCGAACTTTGCGGCGGCCGCATTGTGTCAGTTGTAGTGTGATGCCGCAGGTACTTCGTGGAAGTGACGTTCTCCATCACTTCGGGTTGTGAAGCTTATACTGGTGACTACTGGTAGTCTGTTTGCGGCTCATGGTCAGGACACTGCACTTGCCGCTGGGGTGGAAACGCATGTCCCACTCCTCTTCCGGCCACTCTTCCATCTCAGTTCTGGAGGTCTACTTGCAGAGTGTCATGATCCTCTGAAGCTGTGATGAAACGATAAAGGATCGTGTCGGCGGCGAGGAGGCGTGTCGTGGAGGAGACTTTTGCTGCTAGGTCGTTGAAGTAGATCAGGAAGAGGACTGGCCCGATCACTGATCCTTGAGGCACGCCTGGGCGGCGAACAGGTATGTAGCCTGACTTCGCGCCATCTACCACAACTGCTTGCTTTCGGTTGGTGAGGAAGCTGCAGATCCACTGGTTTAGAGTGTCCCTAACGCCATAGTGATGAAGCTTGTGCAACAGGAGGGAATGGCTCACATTGTCGAAGGCCTTGGCAAAGTCCATCACCATAATGTCAGTCTGTTGTCCTATCTCCATGTGGGTTGTCAGCTCATCCAGGAATTCAAGCAGTTGGGTTTCGCATGAGCGGTTCTTGCGGAAGCCATGTGGCATGTGCAAAGGCAAAATAAGCTACGCAAAAAGCGAATTGCATAGCTATACGGGCTACCTCAAATGAAGGATTGTAAAAAGGTTCCTAAGAAATACAATACGAATGGGAAAGAAAAAAAAAAAAACGCATGTTAGAATGATTAGCAGACAACATCCAAATGCCTTCACATAAGCAGCTAGGGGCGTGTTTTTCGACAAGCATGATCTGTTCTAAAATGTTACTCACCTGAAGGTGCTCCTGAAATCGTATTGGTAAAAGCTGTGACATGGCGGAAGACAATGCACTTGAATTTGGCTTGCACCAGACGAAATAACCAGTTCCGGAACGTTTTTATTCCTAACCGGTGGCTTGAAGTGCTGACGGTCCCTGACTTATCTCTGAAGACGGCTGCCGCCGCCGGTGGAGTTGAGAAAATAGTGCGACACAGCAACCGATCCAAGCGGGGACTGATCGGGACGCACGCGCTCTGGAGTGGGCTAACAAAAAATACTGAAAGCGCTGCATGTGGTTATGAAGAGGAAAAACAAAACAACAACAAAACAAAACTTGCAAACGTTCAACATAATGGAATTTCCATCACCTATGACTATTGTAACACAATAAGGGGTCGGGTTCAGTTGTTATCGAAAACTCTCAGTGTACTGTGTACGGCTGCCGAGTTGTTTTCTTCCGCTGTTTTGCATGCGGAACCGACCGTACGACTGAGGACGTGGTGTCCTCAGTCGTACGGACACCAATCTCGGTCGTCGGGCTCGAGTGGTCACCGAACAGCCTTGCCGGGACTGAGGAGCTACATCTGGACACAAAAGCCCTGAGCGATTTCGTCTGCGCTTGTCATAGTTCAGGAGCTGTGTGAGAGTCGAGGTGGCCGTCCTGGGCTGTCCGTCCTAACGAGCCTTCTGGTTTCCGTGGACGTAAAGCAATATTGAACCATGCTTCGGCATTGGTCTCAGCTTGTCCCTAATATGTCAACTGACATCTGAGGACATTTAAGCATCACTTCATCTGAGCTCAGGAGCTGTGTGAAAGTTGAGGTGGCCGTCCTGGGCTCCCCTCCATAACAAGCCTATGGTTTCTGCGGACGTAAAGCGGTAACACTTCAACCACAAAAGCCTGCCGTCATCCAAGCGTGCCGGAGACTGTGACATTGCTTCGTCCACGGACTTACTTAATCGGTGATGTTTACGCCGAGTTGTTTACAAGTGTGCTGGACTCCGACTCCGTCACGCCGTGTGAGCATATCCTCACGTGGCCGACTTTAGCAATTATTGTTGTTCTTCAGCTCCGCTGATTAAGACTGTATACTGAGGGTGAGACTGTGGACATTTACTATTTCCTCTCCCGCGGCCCTGTCGACCATTACCATATATGGAGCAAAGAGAGAGTGGGACTGCCGCGAGGCTGTGGACAGTTGCCGTTTCCTTTCCCGCGACCTGTTGATTATTACCAAGTCAAGTCAAGTAGTTTATTTCAGAAACCCCAGTGGGGGTGCATGAAACATCAATGAAAGAACATCTGGCAAATTCCACAATGGAGTCCACTTGACATCCGAATTCACTCATAATAAATTTCAAAAAGTGTGCTAAATTTACCAATAATCGTTTCTTTTAATGCAAAAAAAAGAAAAGACTGGAATTTATTAGCATTTGCATTTTTTACAATAAACACGGCAATAAACATAAAATACAAGTCAGTGCATGCAACAAAAAGAAACAAACAGCAACAAAAACAAAAACAAAATCGTACGCATTTCCAAAACAAAAACAACGAGAAACCAGAGAAAAGAAGATCATTAACCAAAACAAAAGCTAGAGAAAAAAATGAAAATAGATGGGTACAGCAAACACACACACACTCACACACACACACACACACACACACACACACACACACACACACACACACACACACACACACACACACACACACAAATTGGAGGAACGTATACTTGACATCCGAATTCATTCATAATAAATTTCAAAAAGTGTGCTAAATTTACCAATAATCGTTTCTTTTACTGCAAAAAAAGACTGAAATTTATTAACATTTGCATTTTTACAATAAAATGGTGAAAAATATTTTTTTCTGGATTCAGCGCACACACACACCAAAAAACAAAACAAAACAAACAAACAAAAAAGGGGGGGGGGGGGGGGGCAATTGAAAACATGATGGAATTCATCACCAGTGTCAGCAGATGAACACTTAGTACATAATTCGTCTTCGTAAGGCAAGTTCAATACTCGTCCCCCTTTGAATTGGGAGTCTATGGTTTAGTGTTAAAAAATGTACAAAATGTGTATGCTACGTTAAGCGGTAAACTCTGCAAATAATCTTCAGGTGCAAACACGTTTTTAAACATTCGATAATTATATTTCCTTTGATTCAGTTTCAGAGGACCATTGTTGGAGATACTGATCTCGTGAAACTCGTGTAACTTTAGACTTAAACCACTGGTTAGAGTAATTCAAGCCAAACTGATTTGTCCACATACCACTTAGGCCAATCCCGTTAAGGACCGTCTCAACAGTGGACAAAAATGGCGATTTAGATTTTCCCTCCTTGTACATTTCATAAAGGAATTTGTACATAATATTTGAAAACTTAAACTTGTAGTTTATATTTATCAAAAATGTAGCACCTACACTTTGCTTGGACCTCAAGCGGAAACTGTCCAAGTTCACCATAAACCATACAAATTGGGGTAGATTTGCTCAATTTCAAGATTATCTTATAAAAGCGTAGCTGTAGTTTTGATGCAAGGTTTGTCATCATAAGACAAACCTCACAACCGTACAACAAAATGGGGACTATCAATCTATCAAACAACTGTTTGAATATCCAAAGGCAACATCAACTTTCTACATTTTTTAAGAAGACCAAACATAGCCCTGGTTGCTTTACCATACAAAGATTTTTGAGCTACGTTAAATTTGTTATTATAATTAAAACATACTCCTAAATACTGAAACTCAAAGACTACCTCCAGACTTCGCCCCTTGTACTTAATTATAGGCATTTTTCGAATCTTCCCTCTTGAAAAGACGACTACTTTGGTTTTATCAACATTAACCCGCAAACTCCACTTATCGCACACATCCAAAGCCTGCTGTAATCCTTCTGCAGATTCATCTGCATACAACAGCATAAAAAATTGTAACATCAGTGATTCATCTTCCCTTTCCCAGCCTAATCCCCTGGCCTCACGCCCTAAACTAGGTAATCCTTCTGATCTATCGGCCATATACTCTTGCAGGTCATTTAGATAGATGGCAAAAAGTACAGGTGACAAATTTTCCCCCTGGCGAACGTCTGAATAACAATAAAAAATAGTCCGAACGAACATTTCCTGTTTTCACACAAGATTTTGCCGTCAACACCGGAGTCCAGAAGTTTTTGCCACAAAAACGCTCTTTCAACACGATCAAATGCTTTTTCATAATCAATAAACAGGCAATACACACGCTTTTTCCGCTGCTTTGCCAAAAAGAAGTCAATAATACAATGAAGGGTAAACACATGATCCACTGTTGCATGCCCCGCTCGGAATCCAGTTTGTTCAGGACCAATGGTGGTATTTTCATCAATATACTCTACTAATCTATTGTTTATAACACTTGTAAATAATTTGCCAAAACAGCTGAGAATAGTTATGCCTCTATAATTGTTTGGATCATCGCAACTACCTTTTTGCTTATATTTTATATGGGCTTTATCAGTCATGCCGATCGACCATTCATTTGGGGTCTTACCAGAAAAGAGAATCAAACTAAATAGTTTCGTATATATCTGTGTCGTTTTTCCTGTAGACGCTTTAAGGAACTCATTTATAATTTGATCATGACCACAAGCTTTATTTGATTTCAGATTTCGCAATGTTTTCAGTATTTCCCATTCTTCGAAGGCTTTATTTAGATCTTCATTGTTATTGTCATAACAGTGTTCAGCATCTTGGTCTTCTCTTTCATCTCTTACATCTCTAGTTGTGTCACTGAACAGGCTTTTAAAGTGTTCTAAAAACATCTCGGAAGAAATGCGTTTAGACTGATGCGTCATGTTTTTTCCGAGTTGGTACCATTAATAATTTTCCAGTAAGTCTTTGGGTCACTGCTTTTCAAAACTCGAGTTTCCTTAACTAAGTCTGAATGATATTTCTGAAACTATTTCTGAAACTGTTTGTAAGTAAACATGGTGCTTAACGTCCACAGAAACCATAAGGCTTATTAGGGACGGGGAGAAGGGGGGGGGGGGGGGGGGTATGGAGGTGGGGGAAGAGGGAGATTATATACCTATCGCTACACTGTCACCACCAGAATGATTCCTGCATTAAGATGGGCAGCGATGAGAGCCATTTTAATGTTTCAGTAGGAAGTGATGGACAAAGTCACAAGACAGTGTCCACAAACCACAACATTTTTGAAGAGAAAGGAGAGCCGAAGCGGTATCGAACCGAGGTCCTTCCGCTTACCCACCTAACGCCTTACCGCTAGGCCAAACCGGCTCACTAAACTGTTTGGTCGGTAGGTAGTGTTGCTTAATGTCCTCAGATGTCAGTTGACATTATTAGGGACAAATTCAGACCAATGCCAAAGCATGGTTCAATATAGCTTTACGTCCACGGAAACCAGAAGGCTCGTTAAGACGGACAGCCCAGGATAGCCACCTCGACTTTCACACAGCTCCTGAACTCTGATAAACTGCTTGTTTACTCAGTTCTTTTTTATACTCACGACTGGTTTGTGCTCGAATTTCAGTAGTGTGTGCATTTTTTAAGCGCATATGTTGATCTTTGCTCTAAAAAAGCCTTTCTTTTCTTTTCACATTCTGCCGTGACTGAACCAGACACACTGTTTTGTTTTCCTCTTATGCTTTTTTTTCTTTCCCCGTCTGGTATTGTCTCTAAACAGACCTGTGCTTAATCCACTATCATTTTTCATAACTTCATTGATTTATAAAACAATGTGATTAATATTACCCAAAGACGTAATCTCTGGCGAAAGAAGTTTTTTTATCCAGTACTATGTTAATTTAATTAATTACTGCATCTAATGCAAAAATATACTCATCTTCCCTTGTTTTACACCATACTGGTTTCCTGTTATAAATTGTAAGTTTCTTTCATCAGCATCCTCAAGACAATCATCATCATCACTTTCAAAGTGTATAAGTTCTGTCTCCTGTGCTTCAATAAGATTAAGTTTTAAAAATATCGGACAATGGACATCTGAATACAATTCGCAAAAATCAAGCACAGCAAAATCGCTTATCAATGGAAACAAATCCGACGACACCTAGGGGCATAATCAACAACACTGACATTCTTGCATGTACATTCCCCAATAATGGCGTCTGATCCAGCACGCCCATTGACAATAGCAACGTCAACCGTTTTGTAGAAATCTAACAATCTAAAACCGCAGTTGTTAGTAGCCATGTCCTGTGATATCCTTTTAGGTAATGCACTCGGGATACGGCATGTCAAAATCGTTATTAAATCCATCTGTGATAATGCCGTCCCGCACAGCACCAATCCTAGCATTAAAGACTAGCCCGCGTGACATTTTTTTAAATTATTTTTTATTAAATAGAATTGAAGAGCTACCTCTAATAATACCGAATTTCAAACCCTAGCTCTGAACTCGCCCTAGTTCTCTCAATATCGGACGTGAAATATTGAAATGTTCACCTGTAATCAAGAGACATGCAACTTCCGTTCGATTTAGGATTTCCCGGCTTGTTACGTCACTTGCCAGTGTATCATGGCGAGCGAAGACGATCACCTGCACTTATCTTGCGAAAGCAGTTACTCTGAAGAAGATAAAACACTACCAGAAAATGCTAGTAAACAATATGGCCTATAGCCGTATCAGCCAGTGAGCGGCGTGTGTGTGTGTGCCTGTGTGTGTGTGTCATTGAGTGTGTGTGTGTGTGTGTGTGTTAGTGTGTGTGTATACTCACTGTTGTTCTGTAGACTCACGCATACTTCGCATCCCCCATGTTAAAACTAAAACCTTTGGCTAATGCTTTCTCTTACTAACTGTGCTCCAAAGTGATGGAATTCTTTCCCTTGTGACATTTGTCACACTCAGGCCTTCCATGCCTTCCAAACTGTTAAAAACTCACCTTGACAAAAACTGCCACTACTAACATGATTTCAAATTATGTCTTCTTCCTTTTGCTCGGTTGACTGGGCGTAAAATACCAACTTACTTACTCCTTTTGCTCAATTACACACTGATCAAATCACATGTAAGTGGTGAATATGTACAACACTGAGGCAAAAGCAAAAAGTTGTGTTAAGAGCACCGTATGAGCTGGATTACTTTCAGCATAGTAGTCTTCACGACATGACAAACTCCATAACTAACATCCCCAAAGTAGGAGTGCGTGGCAGGGAGTTCTGTACTCGGTACAGATGATGGTATATATATATATGAGCATTGAGGTAAACCTCAAAGTTTCGGCTGAGGAACTACTCTAACATACAGATAGACTTGTTCCGAATTGAGTTCAGTTCAATATAGTATCTATGCTCTCGAAAAAGACCACACTGATGCACTCCGCCCCACCGCTCAAATGTGTTCCCAACATTGCCTTTGATTGAAACAGTTCAATGTTCATCTGATTTACAGTGGCCCTCGCGTATCTCTCAATCAGTCGTCCCTTCGGCAAGGAAGGTCACCATGCACTTACTCATTCCATGCCTCTCTCCTCTAAGTGACCGATGGTGTGATGTCCTTGGCTGCTTTGTGCCCCCCAGGTAGTATCTCAAGCTCCTCAACACTTCAGATCTTCAAAGACGCAAACCACTTATGATGGTTGTTTTTCCCTTCAGTCTATCTGCTCGGTCATTTCTCTTCACTCCGGGCATATCTGGGGCAGTACATCCACAGTTTCTGAAGGTGGATGTCAAACATTGACATGTCAGTCAGCTGGGCATCCGGCCATTCCACTTTTTGTCAGTAGCAAGTTCATTGAATCGGTGAGAATGATGATGGCGTGTGCATACCCTGACATATAGCTCGGTGACACACGTCATACACCGACACGCAGGTGGCGTTGCCAACATGGATGATGGAATACTTACAGGCCGCACATAACAGACTGCACACACACACAAACTCTGACTGGAGGCTAAAATGTTCTAAGGTAGGAAACACGGCAACGCCCTAACTGTGAGCAAACTCACTCACTCACTCAGAGAGACAGAGAGAGAGAGAGAGAGAGAGAGAGAGAGAGAGAGAGAGAGAGAGAGAGAGAGAGAGAGACATAACCAGCAAACTGATATTAAGGAAGACATGCAGACAGAGAAAGTGGCTGTTAAAAGGAAAGGAACAACTGAAGCAAGGATACACACAAAAAAGTGATCACAACCAGAAAGCGTGGGAGAGAAAAAACAAAACAAAAACTATTGTATGTTTTATTTTTTCATATTTTATTTGTCATCTAAACTGGACCCACTCTCACACTGTCACAAAAGATCCATCATCACCCATGCCACATCCATCCACCTCTGTGTAGCACCTTTTGCAAGGTAGCACACATAAATGTGTGCACACACTCATACATGCACACAATGCACACCCATTTACAGATTCACACCCATATGCAACATATATAAACTAACGAATGCACAAATACACAATTTACTTATGTGACCAACACATGCATATGAATACTCATTCAGTCACTTACACACATGCATTCATGAACACACACACATCTCTGCTTATGTGAACAAAGCATGAATATATATATATGAACACTCATTCAGTCATTCACACACACTAATGAATACATACACACATACATGTATATATCTACATATGTGAACAAAGCATGCATATGACACTTATTCAGTCACTGACACACACACACATGCATCCACTCATACACACATGAAGCATGCATAAACGCACTCACACACACTCAAAACACAGGCATGTATGCACTCATTCACGCACACAATCACATAACACACACACGCACTCACATAACACACACACAGGCTATGTGGCCGACATAGAGCTCTCCAGGGCTTGACACTGAAGCTGGGCCTGAGCAATGTCCTGCAGGGTTTGCTGGATCTGGGCCAGCTTCTCCTCCCCTCTCTTAACCACCTCCTCCAGCCTGGCCGCTGACTCCTGGTTCTCCAGTTCCAGCCTCTGCAAACTCGCCAGCTGGATCAGAACACACAGCACCACGGCACTAAGCATTTCAACTGTCTGTGTATGTCAAAACAAATAAAAAGGTTAAAAAGAACGCCTGCTTTAATCAGGCAATGCAAAACATGTGCACTTTATATGTGTGTGTGTGTGTGTGTGTGTGTGTGATTTTTTATATATATTTTTTTAAATTTAGTTTTGTAACTCTGTATATATTTTTACATTTATTGATTTAACTGCTATGTATAGTTCCACTTTTGGGAAGGGGTGGGTGGGTAGGAGCTGTTTGTACCTTTTGGTATGAGTGTCCTTTGGTAGTTTTAGCTTGCGAGAGCTTACATGTATGCACTGTGTGTATCTGGCGCTGTGAACACGCAAGGTTTTGTGTGGAAGTTTTTTATGCACTATATATAAATTTTCATTCATTCATTCATTCATTCTTACATGTCAGCCTCACACTTGAATTTTCTTGGGAAATGTTTCCGCCATCCCACAAGATCAGTTTTCATTCCTATCATTGTTTGTTAATGTATTATTTGCCTGTTGCTAAAAACAGATGTTGTCATTGAACATACATTTTTGTATTGTCAAATTAAAATAAGCATTCTTTTAAACCTTTGGTGCGATTTAAATTGATCTTGTTTCAGAATACTAACACTTTAACCGCCAAGTTTGTTTCAGATGTGTGTGTGTGTGTGTGCGTGTGTGTGTGTGCATGTTGATTTGATTGCACATGTTTGTGTGAAGCTGTGAGTTAGTGTGTTTATGTAGTGTATGAATGCCTATGTGTGTGACTGCATTGCATGTGAGCAAACATAGCGTGTTTGTGTATGTACATGTGTATACATGTATATTATATGTGTGTGTGCCTGCAGTGTGTGTGACTATATATATATATGTGAGTGAGAGTGCACACACATAACTGCTGTGTTTGCATGAATGTAGTGTGTCATTGTGTCTGAGTGTGTGGCATGAGTGTGCATGTGACTGTAAGCATAGAGATCCCCCACAATCACATGCAGTGAGGAATTTCATTTTACTTCAAACTTTACCTCCCTAGGGCTAAGCAAAATATTTAAAAAAATTAAAAGCAAGAACCATGAATACTGAACCGTGAGTGTTCAGAACCATTTCCATTCAATTCTACTGGTGTAAAAACCTGAGTTTTCTTTGCAAGCACTGATGCTAAAGCATTACAAGCAATACTCCTTGCCATTCCCCTGTGCCAGCTTTAACATGGTCACTCAGAAAAAGTGTTGGACAGAATTGTTGACAGTGTTGCTTTTAGGACTAATACCTATGCAGCCAGCACAAGTACTGTATAAATTTGTTGTTAAAAATGTAAGCATCGCTTGCTTGTGAAAAAGTCATATATATGTAATATCATCTACATGTATCACCCAAATTAATCATACAAGTACAGAAAATAAGAATTAAAAAAATAGTCAGGAGTAGAAGACAACAACAACTGAACAAGCAAATACAAGAGAATTGTGAAACTAGTCACAGGAATATTTACTTAACTCTAGGTGTGTGTACTTATTAAACCAACATTAAAATTAATTGCAGGTTTGTAGAGAGAGTGAAAGATAGCTGAATTAGTTTTATGTACTTTTCAGCATGTGTATGTTGAAATGTTCTGAGTGTTGTATATATATATATATATATATATTATTGTATACACAGTGGTACTTCCATTTCACTGAATTTTAAGATTAAAATATTTTTTGCTTGTGACAATGTACAATGCAGTGAGCTTGCTAATGTTATTCTATTTCATGGCACTATGTTAATGAGTTACTGTTAATATTGTCACCTGTAATTCCAGAGAAGATTCTTCACTTGGAAGGGATTCAATCAGGACATCAATGTCCTTGGCAGTGCGGGCAATCAGCTTAGCAAATAGGGCAGGATAATCTGCACACAAAATGCTAGCTTTAAAAGTCATTATAATAACAATTACATAAACTATAATAATGATAATAATACAATAAATAATAATAAAGTACTACATCCTTCTGAGCACAATCCTAATTGCAAAAAGGTTTCAACTACATAAAATTTACCCATTTTTGACAGACTTTTAAGATCTATTTTTTACTCTGAAGACCAAACTTGAAAGATTATTCAACTTCTCGCCTTATTTCAAAACAGGTGATGCATGTATGCTGTCACTGCACATGTGCTGATATGGACAAACTAAAGAAACGGGCCTCCATCCTGTGCGTTCCCGGTGCTAAACCCATGGCCACTCAATTTACATTACACTTTTACAGCCCAGCACCTTAATTATTCCTTAGGCAACCAGCCATGAACTCTTGTCATTTTGCGCTGCCATGACTTAAGTTCAGCATGATTAATGGCAATTCTGCTGTTGCTGGTTTGGTATATGAAAAGCTTCCTGGCTTAAAAAAAAGGGAAAAAAAAGGAGTACAAAATAATTTTGCAGTACTTGTTGAGAAAGTCAAATTCTCTTCTTGCTGTTTAGCATATGAAGTGCTTCCTTGCTTTAATTTAAAGAAACTACAAAATAATGTTGCAACTTGTAAGACTTGCAAGAAGTTGTTTCAAGAAAATCAATACTGGATCACATCAACCTTCTGTGGTTGTTTTCTGCTCTGAACTGATGTCCTTTCTTCCATCATGTCTCTCATAGCTTTTACAGGTCTATTTGAATATCTATCGATCACAGTATGAACCTTGATTGGGGTGACCTGATTTTGCATGGGGAAAAAATCCCAATTTGGAACAATAATGATATATATATATATATATATATATATATACAAAATTACAAAGTAAAAACAAATACCTTCTTGTGGTTCAGGAGCAGGGGCCTTCCCTGCTGGCCGCTCAAAGCCAGGAAACTGGCTGGATGTGGCAAACTGCTGTAGTATTCCGATACTGTTGCAGAAGTTATCTGCTTGCTAAAAGTTAAACATAATAAGGGGTAATAAATAATGGCTTAAAAAATGACATGGCAATCACATTCAATATGAATATATATATCACTTTATTAGATTAGTTAGCTGGGTGGGTATTTTATAACTGGAGTTGAAAGTCCTGTCAATCACACAGGGTTACCTCAGGACATTTAATGGTTTATAAGCAACATAATGCACATTTCAAAAGTCTCTCTCTGTGTATATGATATAAATATTATGTCAACCCTTTCTCAAGTCAAATCCTACAAAATCTATCCATACACAAGAAACGAAAATTGAAATATACAAGAACCAAATATCAACTTTTTAAGAGTTAGCACTGCCATGCAACACAATGGCGGCAATTGTACAACATACTGAAATGTTTTCTGCATGGAAAATGGAAGAAACTCATGCACACAACGTAACATTAACAAGCAACATATGGTTTGATTACATGTTTTGGGTTAAATTATTCTGGTTGGGGTACACTGATGTGAAAATCTGCATGACAACTGAACTTATTGATTCTGGATTTTATGCCACTGTCCAAGGATTTAACCACACATCAGACATCCCCAGCTTCCCTCTGCACAGAATTTGGCTCAACAATGTCAATGGATAATATAATAATATTCGGCATTGGGAAATTCTGTGAGGACAAACACACACACACAAAAAGGAATAAATTACTGTAAAGTTGAAGACTACTGGTACGAACTACAAGTGAGCTGGTTTGGCATAGCAGTAAGGTGCTAGGTTGGCAAGCCAAAGGACCTTGGTTTGATTTCGCTTAGGCTCTCCTCTCTCTTCAAACATTGTGGTTTATGGACACCGTCTTTGTAACTGTCAATCACAACTAATCAATCACAACTTATAAAACATTAAAATGGCTCTCAAGTCTCATCTCTGCCCTCCTTAATCATTTTGAAATGAATGCAGCGTCTGGTGGTGACACTGGCAGTGTTGTGTTAAACTATTGTTGTGTTAGGGCATCTCCTTTGATCTCGGTCCCCGCCAGTACCTCTATAGTCTATGTGCCAAGGCCAAGGCTTGACTTATTTAAAACTAGCATATTATATAATAAATTAATATATATTATATATATATATACAATAATACATCCTTCGCTGGAGCGTCCCTCTGGACTGAAGTGGTACTCCCTGCTTCAAAATATAAAATCATGTAATTTTTTTCTCTTCCTTGTTTCAAACATAATCTGCACAAATATACGTCTGAAAATAACCTCTCGTCAAATTTGGTCGGATTTGTTTGAATCACACGTTTGCCTAAAAAATTTGAGTGTTGTAAACTTGTATACATTTAATAATGATTTATGCCCATGAAAGAAATTTAATTCTGATGTTTCTGCACAGTTGTAGGACTGTGAAACTGCATTAATCCATTGCTTAATCGTGCTTATAATATTTGTTCGTGGTATTGTTGTGTTTATTTGTGTCTGTAGTATAGCACAGGCTGGCTGTTAGATAGGTCCAAATGAACCTAACGCTACTATCCTTGAGTATTGGATCAAATGTCAGATCATTAAAACTCAGTTCTGCATTCCAGTTAATTTTTTGTATTGTGTGTTTTAATTGGTTGTTGGCGAAAATGTCCATCCTGGGAATGTGGAGGGGAGGAGGGCATTCCTTAGCTGGTTGGTGAAAGACTATTTGGGGGAATGCAACATTTTCATTTTTTTCCAAACAGTACAAGAAGACTGTAAGTGTAAATACATGTGTATGTATGCTTAAAAGGTCAATTTTATGCGTTGCTCAAGTAAAGTTTTGTCAGGTTCTTAATTCTATTATTTGTAGGTGAACCACGCAACTTTTATGAAGTGTACATATTCATCATTTTTGTCATATGACACGCGACACCAAAATACAAAATGTTATGTGATTCTGCAGATATCAGTTTGCTTTATTGCTTGTATTATTTTTCTGAAATACAAAAGAATAATGAACATACTTATGCATTGTTTTGTGTTTTTTTGTGGTGTTTAGCTTGTGAGAAAATGTTTTCGGATGCATGGGAGTTGCATGTCACCGATGACAAAAAATATACCATAAGAAATCATTACTCAGTCATACCCAAACCTTCATGATTTGGGTTTTGTTTGGTCATACTCTGTAACAGTAATATGTTTATCACAAAAATAACAGGGAGTAATGTCAAAATGCTGCCACAAAGAGTAATGTTTTTGTCATCAGTGACATGCGACACCATGCTGGCGTCCAATTATATAACCCTGTAACTTTGCAAGTAGCCCCAAAAGTATCCTCTAATCATTGTTTTTGGAGAGAGTTGTGTTGATACAGCACCCTTAAAATAAAAAACTGCTTCACCATCACACTTCAAATTTAACCAAGATGTCACACTTTAGTTTTCACCTTTTGAGAGTGTGACGATTTTGTGTGCAGAAAAAAAGATGTTTTCTTTTGAAAACTTTTTAACAAACGGACCATAAACACAACATCAACATATTGGATTTTATTACTTTAATTACTACATTATTATATAATGCAAACATAAACTCTTTTGGTGCACCAGTTAAAATTTTACACTTACAAAAATGTCAGGTGGAGAATGCTGACCTTTTGAGAGTTGCTCTAATACTAGTGATACTGATAGTGATACTTATGGGTGCGAGAAAAACATTCCCTGTGAGTGTGAAGGTTAGTTCCAGGCCCCAAACCATAATAAACGCAGCTTCACAGCCTTTTCAGATTTGTCTAACGCACTGGAAGACTTTCCAAACACAAAAAACAACAAAGCAAACTCCTACTTGATTAACTGCATCTTGGAGCTGCGTGAGCCTGTCCGCCATTTTGAATCAAAAAAATTGTGACTAGTTCTCGAAATATTCCGAAGTGAAATTGCCTTGGCTGCCTTGGCAGTGTGGTCATGATTTGTTTTTGTTTTTTAATCATCATTAATAGCATAATCTGATGAAGGGGGAAACACACACACAAAACAACAACAAAAAACGCAGCGGTAGATCTGTTTTGCGTAAATATGAGCGCCTGCTTTTGAAACCTTTTTTTTTTTTTTTGATCATAGCGCATTTATTTTTAGAACTCAAAACAAACAAACAAAATATCTTTAATTACTGCACACAAAAATCTAAGTTTTTGGTAGGCAAAAAGGCACAAAAGGATAATTAATGTAAAAGGTGGTGTAAACTTTGGATACGGAAATTTATTTTCTCCAGAGAATACAATAATAAAATGTAATCTCTTTATAGTTTTTAACGGACAAAATTATAAAACTTATATGACTCTTGTATGTTCCAGCTTACAAAAAATATTAGGATAGTAATATTTTAGATACATGCAAAGCAGCTCATCCAGTCCAGGTTTACCGGATCACCTCACGTGGTACCCTTAGTACAGCTTCCTTTCCACCATTGAACTTGCTTGAGAAGCGTGACTCGTTTCGTGTCTACATTTGGACTTAAAGTTTGTATAATTATTAATTCCTTAACAACTTGTTATTGTTTTCAATGTATTGCTCATGTCATTATTTACATTTTTACTGTGTTTTAAAAACTATGCACTGAATTGATCTAATAGAAGTTACAACCCAAAACTGCGATTTTCTTCACACATAGCCTAACCCGGGTCCCCCCAAACCCACGTGGTTGAGAAACAAGAAGCATTTTCTTCTTCCATTTTGAGTACATCATTAATCTCAGCAGTTTTGTGTTGTGTTGGTAATCTTGAAGTTTACAGTACTTTATAAAGTTTAAAGTTTTTACCGTTGCCGTATTTGAGCTATCGTAGACTGGATTTGCCTAGTGACGTTATGCAGTCTGCACACGTTTGTGCTATTAACTAATTAAGTATTATTATAGCATAATCCATTAATCATATAATTCAGGTGTGGTGAAATTCCATCAGTGTCTGTCGGCCATGTGTCTTATCAGTCTAGGATCATAGAGTTGTGTGTTTTCCATGGCTTTTGTTGATGATGATAGATTGATCCATCTAATGAATGATTTATTATTATTTACTACTTAGTAATAGTATTAGTTTCTATTACTGTTTATTATTTACTACTTACTTTAATGATTTATTATTTACTACTACCGTACGTAGCAGGAGATGATGACAGGTCATTTTCATTTTTATGTCAAAGCAGTTGTAATGCTGTTGTTTGGCAAGATGATTAAGGCACAGTATGACTAACCAGACAAAGAAAGAAGTATTCAAACGCAGTCAGTTAAAAATCAGAGATGATACACATTTTTCTTTTTTTGGCACAGATCTCTTGAAACAGCATTATATTTGAACAGCATGCACCCTGAAAGGATTAAGTCTGACACAGGTAAACTTTGTAGACCAGATGACTGAGCTGCAGTCTTCTGTACTATTTATTACCTGGGAAGTGTTCTCTGGTTTTGTCACCTGGACTTGTATTACTATTAGCCCCAAGTTTGCTGTGTTTGCAGAATGCGTTACGTGGCCGCTTACATGCTTGCTGCCATGGGCTCCAAGGGAGACCCTACGGTTGCTGATGTGGAAAAGATCTTGGGCAGCGTTGGTGTCGAGGTCGAGGCAGAGAAAGTCAAAAAAGTTGTCAGTGAACTGCAGGGCAAAAACCTTCAGGAGTTGATTGAAGAAGGTGAGCAAGTACACCTGTTTTTGTTTGGGGACAGGGGTGATTGAAGAAGGTGAGCAAGTACACCTGTTTTTGTTTGGGGACAGGGGAAGGGTGGTCAGAGCCACACATTTGACTGGTAAGTGGTATGTTTTCATAACTCGGTTAAAACCCAGTTAGAAACTCCAGTAAAGCAAAGTGTCTGTAAACATTTGATAGTCATTGGACAGCTCAGTTCTCTGGGTATGGAAGGGGCCTCTTGAACATATTTGTACCTTGTCATGTGGAGTAGATCCATTTTCATTATGATTAATATTTCCACAGCAAGGGGGGGTGGGGGCTGAATGATAGAATTCAGAAATGAGATATTTATAACTTGTAGTTGTACATCACTAGTTTGCATCAGTCATTTTGTCTTGTTGGAGGGTAGCGCTTTATTAGAATTAAAAAAAAATCTGCTTCTTAAATTCAACAGCACTGTGGCACATGGTGAATAATGTCAGTTTGTCAATGCACCCATTTGTTGCCAAACTGTTGAATAACTCAGGTTGGTTGTTTTAATTGTCACACATCCTTGGAAGTGGAACCATCTGCTTTGGCTTGTTGCAGGCTCCAAGAAGTTGGCATCTGTGCCATCTGGCGGTGCTGTTGTTGTTGCTGCTGCAGGGGCTGCCCCAGCCGCTGCTGAGGCTCCAGTTGCAGGTAACACATTGTTCCACTTGCCCCCCACCCCTGACTAAACTTGTGTTCTGGCTTGATGGGTTATTCTTTTCTGTTGTATAGTTTGTGTCATTGGTGGAAATTACAGGTAACATCCACATGTAGCATTTAGCCTTGTTCTTTCTCTGCTTTTACCATTGTGTGTGGACATGGACAATGGATTTCACATGTAAACTATTTTGAGCGCATTGAATTGATGGGATTATATGTGGACATTGCCAAATTAGGTGTCCAACCTAATAGAGTGCAGCTAACTGGATTGCATGAACTGATGAAGAAAAAACACTTTAGGCCACCATTTTGCTGTGATCATTTAAACATTTTTTTTACTATCTTTGGGTATCGCAATATTTTTCTTTTACGGAAAAAGGTCATGATCACCTACAAAAAAGTATGCTTTTTCTAGATCAAGATAGAAAAATCTGAAACAAGAATGATTATTGACATTGACTGGACAAGAAAACAACATTGCTCAACCAAAGGCAGATAAGCTCTTCATCTCATTTTTCATTGTTTTTCACTGTTTATCTGTTGTTTAAGTGTCGTATTGGAGCTTGATAAAGGCAATTACCCTGAAAATTTGCATGTTGTGTTTTGTCCTAATAAATAGTGTTCTTTTGAACCTTTTATGTGTTTATGTGGGTTTAGCACATTAAGTTTATCCAAGTTTCTCTTAAGTTCGAACTGTTTCAAGACTCAACACTGTATGTTGATGATGATTATTATTATGTGCCTGGGTAGTTGTAAAGAGCACCTATGTATAGACAGCTTTTTCATGTGTGCATGGGGATCAGTGGAAAGGCTGGTCAATTGGGTTGAAGGCTCGTCCTGATATAACCGTACCGGTTGACTGGGCGTAAAACACCAGCTGAAGTTGAAGGTGTTGTCTGATGGCAGCAAGCCAAGAGAGTGTACAGCTGATGCATGAGGTACCTAACAGATAAACTGTTCTTTGTGGGCGCTGTCCATTTTACAGCATTTGTGCTGTCAGTATTTTTGTTTTTGCTATAATTGGGTGCGGTTTGTTTGTTACAGCCAAGGAGGAGAAGAAGGAGGAGTCCGAGGAATCTGACGATGACATGGGCTTCGGTCTGTTTGACTAGGCAGCTTTTGCGACTTTTGTACTGCGAAATAAAGGAACATCAGCTCTAACTTGCACCTTTGTGTTCTCATGTGTGTGTTTTGAACTCTGGTACTCTGGACCCAAGTTTTTTCCACTGTCATATAACCATGTCATCAGTCATCACAGTTCACGTTTTCGTAGAAGTAAAAACAAACTGCATGCACCTAGAAATGGAGAAATACTGCTGATACAGCTACAAGACATATACATGTAAAATACTGAAAGTGCTGCAATTCTAAATCCTGTGAGTGCTGCATGCATACACCTAAACTCACACACCAAGAAACAGCAACTGTGAACAGGTATATATATCATTGTATATGTTCATGGTTTATTCATCTTCAATCATAGCTAGTTTGGTGTGATAACAGTTCCAGCTACTGTACAAACAATAAGTTACAGTCCAGTCCGCTTGTGACAAAAATTTACACATGAAGAGCTTTTTCTGCACAGTCTAGAACAATTTCACACCACCGTACAATGAGACACACTGTACATAGCTCCAACTCTCCTGTACAAAGCTTCAATTCTGTACAAAAGATCCGTTTTTTTAATACAAAATTGCAGTTCATCCATCTGGCACTAGGCATGATTCAGATACATGTTTCATGGCGCAACACTGGACAGACCTGCCATGACAAAAACCAACCTGTGGAACTCCAAGCCCCCTTGGCAGTAGTGGCCATGAACAATGCAATACTGGTGGACGCCGTAACCAGACACCGTCATTGGTCGTCGCCAAATCCGAGATTTGCTATAGGTGAAGCGCACAACAAAACTGAACAAGTGACCAGCAGCAAGGAGCGAGTTTGCCTTTCACTGAGTCTACCAAACACATTTCAACACTGAAGGGGTGGGGTGGGGGGGGGCAATTTAACTAGGCCACACCACACACTTCCTAGTTTCACAGAAATGTAATTTGTAACAAACGTATCTGACGAAAGAATATCCGTCTGTAATACTGGCTTTTTTGTGTATTTTACTCTTCAAAAATTCAACATTGTAGTTGTGGGATGCTGCCATAGTCGTTCAAGGGGTGTCGGGGTAGACCACAAGGCGCTGCATTTGGGCAATTCACATAATATGCGTCAATGACATCAAGAACAGGAAATATTCTGCCTCAGAAATGAAGACCAGGTACTTGTTTTGTAGGGGGGCCTGTCTTTTCATGGTACATGATCTTTAACACAAATATTCTGTGAGACTTTTGTTTGAAAGTTTTCCAACAGAGACAGATTAAAGAAAATGAAACGAGATAAAGCCACGCTCAACGGATTTTGACCAGCAGCTGCAGTTGGCTGCATCATAAATGATTTATATATTTAACAACCAAAATGCGAGCCGATTGATTGTAGGCAGTCATGTTTTCACAGGTTTCTTTGACAAAACGGCACAAGGTTTATATACAACCATAAAACAATATGTCATCCTTTGTGCACCACTGACTCAAACATAAGTTTAAATACTATATCAACAGATAGTCAAATGTTCACTTTTCAATACACATATATATATATATAGATAATAATATATATATTTTAAAAATCTATTTCCAAGGAATACATTACTGGTAGGTTAGGTTTCTCAAAGAGAAGACGAGATACCACTGAAGTGAACAGTCAAAGTCGCCACTGAACCCATGAAATTCAATGTATACGGGTCAAACTATTTGCAAACCCAGTGACCATGCTGGTTATCCACAGGACTGCACTGGCAGTTTGGGGCACCGCTGCGGGGGGGGGGGGGGGGGGGGGGGGGGAAGGGGGCATTAATTTCAAATAATAACTAATTAACAGTTGCCCCTCTGTGAAAAATGCTGTGATAATTAAAATGGGGGGGGGGGGGGGGGGGATCACGTGACATCAGGAAGAGCATGTGGGTCCCAACCCTGACAAACAGGCTCTGAGCAAACAGACAACTTTCACTGTTCAGCGCTGTGCCACACACTGCAACACCACCAACCAGAACATCCCAACAGGCTCTAAGCAACAGACAACTTCCACTATGAAGTACTGTGCCACACACTGCACCACCATCAACGAGTCGCAGCTGGATCTTTTTGCAGGTGTCTAAATGAGCAGACATTTCTTGTATTTCAAAGTCCCATCAACAGCACAGGGTCACTCACCTCGGGACAAACAAACCAACAGACTGCTTCCTGCCTAATGTAAAAAAGGCTTTGGGGTTGTTGCAGCTGAATCAAGATGATGGGTCTAAGAAATGAGATGCCCGGAAGTAGCAGAAGGCAAAACGATGGCTTGGGCATCCCAAACCCCAACTAAGAAGACATACTCAGGGTGCTTGGCAAAAAAAAGTATTGGACTTGGGAGAGCAGGGGAAATGAAGAAATGGCCTGAAAGTGATGGCTACCAAAGAGGTGGGATTTTAGCCAGCACGTCAAGCCTTATGGCGCTTCTGGAGGGTATTTGAAACAATGACACACTACTCCAGTTTTGTGGTAGTGCTTTTGAAAGTGATAATGTGGTACACACCTGCTGTTGTTTTCCCACCCCTTTCCTCTAAGAAATGACAAAGAATCAAATCCTCAGAACAGTCCTCTGCATAGAAGGCCTACATGCTGAAACAGCACTTGAAAACCAGAAAAATCTGAACTCTTCTGATGTAATGAGCCAAATGCGTGTGGGTGGGTGAGGGGGTCCCTGCTATAACTTGCCACAAAGCAGTAGCCTGCTGCATTCCCAGCAAAGTGCCACAAAGAGGCTGCAGCCAGGCCATGTAATACTTTGGGCATGTGACTCTGCACATGTGCCACTTTGGTCCCATCAATGTTTTTTTTTTTTTTTACCTGGACCACAAATCTGACTACAGAATCATCATGGTGGCTTCCTTCAGTCAAAGCTACAAGTTAGACTGGGGCCCCAAAATAGAGCAGGAGGCCTAAACATGTCTACCGAATGCAGGGGCCCAAAATAGAGCAGGAGGTCAAAACGTCTACTGAATGCAGGGGCCCAAAAGTGAGCAGGCCTAAACATGTCTACCGAATGCAGGGGCCCAAAATAGAGCAGGACGTCTAAACATGTCTACTGAATGCAGGGGCCCAAAATAGAGCAGGCCTAAACATGTCTACCGAATGCAGGGGCCCCAAATAGAGCAGGACGTCTAAACATGTCTACTGAATGCAGGGGCCCAAAATAGAGCAGGAGGCCTAAATATGTCTACCGAATGCAGGGGCCCAAAATAGATCCGGAGGCCTAAACATGTGCCCTGAATGAAGGGTCGCAAAATAGAGCAGGAGGTCAAAACATGTCTACAGAATGCAGACAAGTGACTGACTACACATGGAAGGGACACAGCCGAAAGGGACGGGAGCCTGGGCGAGATCAAATGAACATCTGAAAGCAGAAATGAAAATGTGGTTGGGAGCGAAATTCCAAAAAGAAAGCGGTGTGTGGGTCGGAGAAACAAAACTCAAACACAAAACAAAATTGGGAAATAAGAGCAACAATACAGCAAAGAAAGCTCTGGAGAGAGGAAGAGAAACAAAATATGAAGACAGGAAAGGGGGGTCGGGACAGAGGGAAAAGCTGCGAGAGGAGACAGAGAAACAAAATATGAAGACAGGAAAGTGGGGTCAGGACAGAGGGAAAAGCTGGGAGAGGAGACAGAGAAACAAAATATGAAGACAGGAAAGGGGGGTCGGGACAGAGGGAAAAGCTGGGAGAGGAGACAGAGAAACAAAATATGAAGACAGGAAAGGGGGGTCGGGACAAAGGGAAAAGCTGCGAGAGGAGACAGAGAAACAAAATATGAAGACAGGAAAGTGGGGTCAGGACAGAGGGAAAAGCTGGGAGAGGAGACAGAGAAACAAAATATGAAGACAGGAAAGGGGGGTCGGGACAAAGGGAAAAGCTGCGAGAGGAGACAGAGAAACAAAATATGAAGACAGGAAAGGGGGGACAGTTCAAGGGGGGTTGGGACAAAGGGAGAAGCTGGGAGAGGAGACAGGAACAAAACAGGAAAGAGTGGACAGTTTGACTGGGGGGGGGAAGAGACAAAAACTTGAAAGCCCCTCACCCCCCCACCCCCAAAAAAGTTGCGAGTAACTGTGTGGTTCTGTTGGTAGTCCCCATTTCTCATACACTAGTAAGGTTAATTAATACTGGTAACCTCAACGTACGCTTCACAATGAAAACAAGATTTTGCTTGCTGCACAACCACTGCTGGCCCTCTGTATCATTTACAGCATCATGCATAACAGCCCCAAGTACAGTCAATGATTCATGCCAAATAAAATAAAATAAATGACCTAACTCCCCACTCATCCACGGTGCTTTGACTTCCATGGAAGCTCACCTGTGCTTCCGTTCTGAACAAATTACAAAATACGATACCAAAAAGTACAAAAGTTTAAAGCAACATCACCTCATGACATATGTACCATTGCAGGCAGAGCATCTTCTCCAGAACTGTACAGGTAACACAGAACACATGTTATAATTATAAGAAGCACTGCCAAGCTCAGCCCTTCAGTGTAATTTCATAGGACCAGAACAATTCCAAGTTCATTCATTTTATACAAAAATGTACAAAAAACAAACAAAAACATACTCTGAATTCATGCAAAAGGTTTCAATCATAATTTTGGCCTATGCCAGCTAACAACAATCATTCTTCATTCTTGCTTAAAAAACAAAAAGGAGAAGAGGTCCAGAGGACATGTTTTAACACAAGTGAGATCTACACTTATCGCACAGTCACTAATTACCTTCAACTACCTTTCAGAAGATAAAGCCCTCCCCCACAGATTTCATAGAACACCTTTATCATCTGAACCCATACTTTTTTTTATTCTGACACAGAACAAACACATGAGCAAGCAGTCGACTTAGCGTGACTAGAACCGCTGAACAGTTCACATAAAATGAACAAAACAGTATGAAAATAATGAACAATTTACATATCACTAAGACAGACTGAATGCCAGCAGCCACTGAAAGATGCAAATTGCTTCAAACAAACAGAAATAAATCAGCTGTAATCTAGAAAGTATAAAAAAATGAGTCCTGCTTCTAAAACGCGCCAAAAATGGAGATGACTTGCTGTAGTTCACAGGGTGCAGCCCTGGTTCAATGGATGAGGCTTGCTGACAAAGTGAGGTTGCCCTGGTAACACCCTGGGAGGTGTTGGAACTGCTCACTACCAAAGGGAAAGCTGTGCCAAAGCCATGCTGTGTGTTGAAGAGAACAGTCCCAAGCTCCCCTGCCATTTTGCTGACAACCCAAAGCCCAGTGCTTTCACGGTTTTCTTGTGAATCAGCTGTCTGCCCATCAAAGGCTTGAAAAAGGCAAATCACTGAAAAATTGCAAGCCGCTTTGTAGTTTACCCATATAGGTCATTAATGTTTGTTCGCAAGTTGGACTGGATGACTGGACTGATGCCAAGTTATCTCAGAAGATGTACTGCAGGGGACTCAAATCAAAGGGGCAGGGATAGCTCAGTGGTTAGAGCGCCGGACTCGTGACTGAAAGGTCGCGGGTTTGAATCCCCGCAAGGGCGGCAGGAGAATTTTCTTCTTCAGGGTCGACTTTCTGTGCTGACTCTTATTTTGGTACCCATTCCACCCCCGTGTTACCGCAGTAGCACATAAAAGATCTCAGTCATTCTGCCAGCTAAACATGCATGCACCTTACGTATGTGGCTTTGCATGAAGTGACACAGTGAATGGTTGTACGGTGTTCACAGAACTTGCGCCGAGATGGCTGCAGTTTCATGTGGCACCAGCCATGTCAGCGCTGAAAGTACACCACTTCGGTGGATATTAAAAAAAAAACACTATAAAAAGCTAGTCACTCATGTAGAACCACATGCAAGCGCAGTGAGTCTGCTCAAGAGAGTGGAGAATAGCGCTATATAAGCGATCATCAAACAAAGGGGGTGGGGGCGCGCACAGGAAAACCTAATACAATAGCTACACTGTCCCTCACTACCAGAATGATGCGGCAGTCAGCCAAGCAGCAGTGTTACTCCATTTCACCCTTCCAGTAACTGGGGACGGCAAAGTCACTGGTCCACACAATATTGTATGCCGTGACTGGTTACCAAAGTACCCCACCATGACCGGTTACCGATGTCCCAATAAAAGTCAAGTGCACCGAATAAAACTTTCACAACATCGAGCTGCCACCAGGGATCTCTTCCTTCCAGTAAAAAAGAAAAAGAAAAAAAAGAAAAGGGGGCTAAAATAAAATAAAATGAAAAGTGATTAAATAAAAAAAATCAATTCCAAAATTCTGCCTTCTAACTGCAATGAACTGTGCGTGGCCCTTTTGATGGTGTGCACCTACCAGTATTCTCGTCAGGCTGTAAAACATGTTGGAGCAATAAAAATTATTGCAAAGTGTCCAAGTAAAATGAAAAAAGCAACAACTTCAACTGGCATGCAGTCATATCAAGGAAAGTAACACTTTAACTTCGGAATGGGACGAAAATCCACCTCAAACCGACAAAGTAATTTTTTTCCAGCTATGGAGAATACAGGTGCAAGAAAAAGGGGGGCGTGGGCAGCCAGTCCACTATGCAACAAAATCACACAATCATTGTACCTTGAGACAAAATGGACCATGTTTGATTACAAGAATGGCAAAGTTCGCAGAGCAACTGCTCAACACTCACATTCGGTACCTTTTTACAAAACCATCTCTTCAAGCTCATTATGATCTGGGCCTAGTTTCCATGTTAGTCCATGCTGATCAGTCATTACCATGATGCACAGTTAGAATCTGAAAAAAATCTATAATATTCCAGACCTCAAATAAAACATCTTGTTTATGGTATCCATGATGGATGGCTAAAATCTCTCTCCAGGGGTGTGAAGTTTCAAAAATGGTGAACTGCCCAGTTACATCCCAAGTTCTGTTAACTAGTCTTGTTATTTTGTCACAGTCCGTAAGATCTCCTGGCCACTAAAGAAATAGCCTTCAATCTATATATTTCATCAAAACCCCTTTGTGGTCTGAATATAAGTACAAACAACGTGATACAAATGACAAAGATCATTTCAACTGCAAACAATGCTTCATGGAAAATGGATGGGAAATGCACAAGGTGTCCATGTACCCTTTAAAAGTGAAGGCTGTAGCCATTGTGGAGCAGCTTGAGGCACCACTTTAACATGGACGATGCGAGATGCTGAACCTGGTCCCAGTGATTTTTACCCGCTTTTCAGAACTTTAAGATGGCAATGTTTTATTCCTACCTTTCATACTACAGCTAGTTCATGGATTAGATGCGCACGATTTCATTTTTCACTTTCACTTTTTCTCGAGTTCTGGCCCACCACATGGACACATGTACTCAAGTTTTAAACAGCGCCAATGTTAAGATTACTGCTGCTGCCTGGCTGGTGAGCTGAACACAGATCATTACACCGACTCATACATTTCAAGATAGTCAAAAGTAATAATAATTTTAAAAGAAAAAAAGGGGTGGGTGGGGGTTGTTATGATTGGGCAAAGTAAGGGAGCTGGAGAAACACCCACGGATTACAAAGTAAAACATCTGATTCCAATAAAAGCATGACAAATTCATACAACTAATGGCAGTTTTAACCCCTTGTGCAGAAGGCATAGGCAATGAACTGCACAACATGTAGCAGTGCTACCCCTCCCTCAGGACTACTTCCACACTCCCCCAACCTAACATGTAGCAGCGCTACCCCTCCCTCAGGACTACTTCCCCCCAACCTAACATGTAGCAGTGCTACCCCTCCCTCAGGACTACTTCCACACTCACCCCAACCTAACATGTAGCAGCTACCCCTCCCTCAGGACTACTTCCACACCCCCCCCCCCCCCCCCCCCCTTAACGCCCCTTGAGCTTGCTCCTCCAGCCCCTCCCCGATTTCCTCGCTTGGACTGGGAGCTCCACCCCTGCTGACCCCAGAGAGACGCTGCAACACGCAGCAACAGCTTATCACAACACTGCGTGCTCTTCAGCACTGAGCAACACCCTGGTCCGTTACTGCAGAGCCCCAAACACTCCACGCAGCAACTGCTTGCCTGCCGTCCTTTCACCCCTGCCACAACTCCTCGCACCAAAGCCAGGCGAGCTGAGAAGGAAGCACGCGTTTACAGTGAGCATGCAGGGGAGCTGGGGCTGGCTGTGGTGAAACTAGCTGTGGCACGCAGGGACAGAAAGGGGTCAGGTCAGAGGTCACTGCTTGGGGTCCGAACCCTGATCCACCATCACCGCCCACGCTCTCTCGCACCAGTTTCAACATGCCATGGCTACTGCTGCCAAATCTTGTAGGGCATTTACCCTTCGGTTTGTTTTCCTATTGTATCACTGGCACTCTGAATGGCCCCCTTCCCCATTTTCATCAGCACCTTTTCTGACAGCCACAACACTGCAATGGAAGGAAATAGCCTGACATCCCCTAAACCTTTCCTACACAGCACAATCCCCAAAGGAAGAGTACACCACAGCACAATCCCCAAAGGAAGAGTACACCACAGCACAATCCTCGAAGGAAGAGTACACCACAGCACAATCCCCAAAGGATGAGTACACCACAGCACAATCCCCAAAGGATGAGTACACCACAGCACAATCCCCAAAGGAAGAGTACAGCACAATCCCCAAAGGAAGAGTACACTGCAGCACAATCCCCAAAGGAAGACACCCAGGTAAGCAACCACCCTTTCATTTAGACCCCCCCCCCCCCCCCCACCCATTTCCCTCTTTTAAAACTTTTCCCCCAATCCATCCCTTCCTGTTTCCCCTTTTAAGACTTGTCCATCAACCTATCCAGTAACATTTCCCCTTTCAGGACTTCCTCCCAACCTATCCCTCGTTTCCAACCTTTAAGACCTCTCCACCTACCTTTCCCTTCGTATTTCCCCCTTTTAATCACCAGAAGTCATAAAACATAAGACCTCTTTATTGCCAACCTGTTCCACTGCATTTCTCTTTTTTAAGACCACTCCCCCCACCCCCCTGTGTTCTTTCACATTCTTTCTCCTCTCACACCCACTTGTTCCTTCACATTTTAAGACCACTTTTCTCCTAACCTCTTCTTTCACATTTTCCTCTTTAAGACCACTTTTCCCCTAACCTCTTCTTTCACATTTCCCTCTTTAAGACCATTTTCCCCTAGCCTGTTCCTTCACATTTCCATTTCTTTAAGACCATTTTCCCCCTGCTCCTTCACATTTTCACCTTTAAGACCACTTTTCCCCATACCTGTTCCTTCACATTTCCATCTCTTTAAGACACACTTTTCCCCTCACCTGTTCCATCACATTTTCCTCTTTAGGACCATTTTCCCCTAACCTGTTCCTTCACATATCCTCTTTTACCCCACCCCCCCAACCCCATTTCCCCACCTTTTAAGACCATTTTTCTGGCCTCTGAAATGTGTCCCTTCATATCTGGGAGTGCACAGGCCCCTGGCCAGTTTTGCTGGAGTGTTGGAGGGGGGGGGGGGGGGAGGGGGGTGTCCAACAGGGTTCCACAGTAGCGCAGCTGGTACCCCCTCTCAGCTACAATCCACACTACCACCGCCTGAACCAGCCCCTGCCCACAACAGGCATCAAAATGGACCGTGCTGTGCTTGCACCCATAAACCACTGCAGCTGGTTTTACTGGCCATTATCGCAAGCGTCACAGCTAACAGCTTCCAGACAGGCTGATGGAATAGGTGCGAGGCAGGCACTCTTGTTCTGCTTCCAACAGCCATGCACCATATTATACATCCCCAGGTCATTGCACCATATTAGACATCCCCAGGTCACTGCACTATATCAGACATCCCCAGGTCATCGCACCATATTAGACATCCCCAGGTCAAGTGATGCCCCCACTGGCAGTGAACAGGGCAGTCCCCTAGTTCTGGCAGTCAAAGCAGCATCGCTTAGCCCCTTCTGCAGACGTTTCTCTCCGTACGGCAAGTTCAGACAATGTGGTCTGGAGTCCAACGACCAGTTCCAGACACTCACTGAGACAACAAGGCAGACATTCTGACTTAAACGTCCAACAGGCACAATGGAACAGTGTTGCCAATAATTTGGGTGCATTGTCTTTTGTAAGTTTTCCAAAAGGCAACAATTTATGACAGAACAAACTGGTACACACGTTTAGATAAAGTTGATTTGGTCACTGTAGCATGTGCTTAGATAGTTGATTTGGTCACTTTAGTAGTGCCTAAACATTTGCAACAAAAATATCCCCCTCACAGACATTTGGGCCAATGCAATCTATTGATTCAAGTCAATGCAAGGTTATCGTGACACATGGAAAAGGGCACCTGCCCAGTACAATTTCACTTTGCTGGATTTGACAACATTACTGAAATGCTGACATTGCAGAATAAATCATCATTTACAAAACTGTATTCCACAGCATGTGAATTTCATGCAACACTTGTCTTTGTCATTAGCAAAACTTATTCAACTTTGCATTCCACTGGTTTGGTTTGAATTTCACTTTCTGACCCTGGTATTTGATATTCACCAAATCATCCAACCAATGCCTATCAGCACTATACTAGCTCTTTTATTTCATTCAACTGTTAGCTCATTTTAACAGCTTCACCCCTCCACCCCCCCCCCCCCCCCCCCCCCCCCTCAAAAAAAAAAATGCTCACAAAAAAGGAGAAAATGGCACAGCTGCTCCTGGTCTTATGATAAAATCATCCTAAAAAGAAAATTTTAATCCTTAAAAAAGTGAAGTGTAAGAAGCCATGGAATAAAATCCACATGAAGGCAGGGGTTAATGGCCACCATACATGAGCCGTAATACTCAAAATACTACACTACCAGTTTGCTGTTCGTGAGGATGATGTCTGTTTCTATAACGCACAATTCCAGTAACTTGTATGCTGAGTGCGCTGGTGTTGCGTTCATGACCTTAAGTTGGGGGGGCAGAGGGGGGGGGGGGGGGGGGGGGATGACAAGAGCATCAAAAAAGTTCACCACCACTTCTCTCTCGACACATTCATCCCACTTACTCCCTGACAAATCAGCTAAAACAGCACTCAGTTGACAAACAATAAAAATAGCACATGTCCCTGACGGCATGCTACAATATCTGCACCCAAATCCAAAAGTCATAAAATCATTGCTTTGACCCCACTGCTTTTAAGCAGGGGGTAATAACTGTGCATCACAAGTCTCCACAAGGAGAGAGAACCAACAGACCATCCATAACTTAGTTCAATGTTTTTATACAACTGGCAAAATGTATGTGCACGGGAGAAGAAAACAACTCTTGAAAAAAAACAAAAAACATCGTCATTATTTCACAAGGTAATAAAATCCATATATATATATAAAAAGCCTTTGGCAAGTTTCTTTTTCTTCCAGATCTGTCACTGTAGAGCCACATTGTGCGAGCAATGCAACAGTAGACAAACAAAACAAAAAAAGTCACAAAACAAACAGCACTTTGGGAGGATGTACCTAGTACAAGTAAAACTGGTTTTGACATTGAAATAAGGTTGCGGTCACTACATTTCACCTGCCTCAAAACAAACCAAGCCTCAAGTGCCACGGCAGACACTTAGAACAGCACAGACATATTCTGTCGAGGCAGGCGTGAAGTTATCAGTCCATGAGTTGTGCACAGTTGCCATCGCCGCTAAGATGGAGCAGGTCCAATGCCAAAGTCTCGGCTTTCTACACAAGGTCTATGGCTCCCTCCCCACAGGTCTGCATTTCCTATGAGAGGTCCACTTTTCCTCACAGATCTGTTTCCTATGAGAGGTCCATGTTTCCTCACAGGTCTGTTTCCTCAGGCTTCCACTGGAAATGAGGTAGACTGGCCGCTTTAGTGGCTCTCACTGTTTGCCTCCATTAAACCACCTAACTTCATCACTTTGGCTGTGTCCTGCGTGGGGGTGGGGGGGCAGGGGAAACCCCCCCAAAAAAACTGGAAGAAACACATACACACCATTAAAAACTGGTACTTGCTTGATTTGCAAACAGAACACATGCAAATCGCCACCCAACTGACTTGACGCAGCCAAGCGAAGGCACCAGACTGGGCTCAAGCAAGATGACCGAGGCATGATCCACTCTTTTTTGGACTGCCGGTTTCCAACTTGCAGTTCACCTCCAGGTTAACCAACACAGCCAGCAATCAGACTAACTGGACGCAGAAAGAGGCCACTGTTGGCTAGGGTCAGAGTGGATGAGTTGCTTGAGACCAGGGTCAGCATCCCTCCGGCCATCTGTGCGTAGATGCCAGCAGCCTGCCATTGATCAGCCGTTGTGTAGGGTCAGGGTGTCCCCTTGACACTGGCACCTAATGTCGTCAGCAAAGTCCGGCCCTGCTGCAGGGGAAGTAGGAGAGATGGGGGCAGGATTGACTGCTGTCAGACGTAGGTCTGCATGGCATGGTACATCTGCATCAGGACTGCTTTGTGCACAGGAAGACAGGAGCGGCGATCGTTGGTGGCTGGGTCGTACGTCAACCAGGATAAGGAGTTGTAGTTGGCCAACACAAACCTGTCCACACACACACAATAATAATGGAACTTTGTAAAGTGCTTACCCACAGCTCAAAGCACTACATGCATGCATGCAGCAAACTGGTTCCTTACATCTGCCTCATTGGTACTGGGCACATGAAGCACTTTAAGGTCACTAGGAACTCAATGAACAAATCTAGAGATTCTCAACCTCTTTTCACACTCACCCGCATCACAACTAGAAAGTGAATCAGCCTGTGTCTATCAGCATCTTCAAATGATTTTACAATTCAGTGTCCTGACTCACCACACCGCCTGGGCTTGCTGGGATCGCCCTGATATATCCACACTGGTTGACTGGGCGTAAAACACCCATTTACTTACTGGGCTTGCTGGGACATTTTCAACAGTTTCAGGATGGACAGCCAGCGGCAAGTGACTCACCTCAAGACATCACAAGTGAGGTGGGAATCCAGGGGGTGGTTGCTGCCGTTGGGGTTGCTGGAAGAGTGGTCGAGTTCATCCTGCCACTGCCGACTGGACATGTTGACGTGCAGTGCCGCCTGGTGACAAGCAGGGTTTTTTTTCAATGCAAAGCAAGCACGAGGGGCTTAGAACACACAACTAATCTTTACCCTTTAACCCCTTCACTGCCATGGTGTCGTTTGAAAACGACTCATAAAAGTGCGAAATTTGAAACCCTTAAGCCTTGTTGTCTGCTTTTTTGCAATGGCATATAAAAGGTTTTTCATCAAAATGCATAGCCTTGAAAACAGATGTTATAGGACCAGAAAATATACCGTTTGCAGGTGTGTCCGTGCATCTTTCAGTCTGAAAATTGTACAGGCTGGGGCAGTGAAGGGGTTAAAAACAAAACAACCAAAAAAAACAGCTCTGATTATGCACCAAGTCCTGGGTTCTCAAACCCTACACAGCCCCTACACTCTGGCTGGAGATGATAAAGATCCCGGTGAGAGGATCCATGAGCACATCCATGAGGACTGACCTTGAAGCAGACGGGGGAGGCGTGCTGGTTCTCGGGGCAGGAGGACCAGAACCAGTGGGGGAGGGGCCCCGTGGGGGCGGTGGACAGGAAGTAGCCCATGGCCAGCGGCTGCTGCAGCAGGTTGTTGTCATCCTGGGGGTCTGAGGCTGCTTGACCATTGGGGACCTGAAACAAGCCACACGCAGAGTGCTAAGCCTGCCCAGGCATCAGCAGCTGATGTGAAGTGCCGGAATGATGTGTGCATGCATGCATGTGATTATGTGTACGTGCGTGAGGATACGAGTGCATATTTGTATGGGTACAGTTACATGTGTGTGTGTGTGTGTGTGTGAGGTTACGAAAGAAAGAGTGGAGGCACATGTATGTTTGTGTGTGAGGATTTTAGTGTGTGTGGTGGTGGTGGGGGAGATTTTTAACCACACGATCATGTACCATTTTCGTATCTTCAAAGTCATGTACATTACAGTTTTTGCATGTGTATGAGTGTGAATGCATGCAAGTGTGTGAGCACATGTACTTGGTTGTGTATGTACATACAGTGTATACTCTGTGTGTGTGTTGTGTGTGTGTGTGCATGTGTGGGTGTGAGTGCGTGTGCATGCATGCAAGTCATGCAGCATCAGGAATAAAATTTTAAAGAAGCCAGCCACTTACGGAGGAGGGTTCGTTGGTGCGCGAGGACTGCCTGGCCCGGTCCTGAATGGCGCTGGGTGAGCCGGGCTGGGGGTCGAAGGGGTGGTCGTCCAGGATGTCCATGAAGTCCATGCCCTCCATGCCCTGACCCATGTTGCCCAGTTCCTGGCCCAGATCCGTGTCTGGGAACACGTCGTCTGGGAACATGTCCAGTGGGTCGTATGTGTCCATGGGGTTGTTGGGGTCGCCGGGCTGCAGGGGGTTGGCGTTCACCTGCGCACCCATCAACTGTGTCAGCACTCGTGAGGCGTCAGAGAGAGGATGTGGGACTAAGGCACTCCTCCTAAGTGTAGCTGCTGACTGGCATCAAGCAACTTGAGAAGCAGACTTTCCTTATGCCCAAGTGACTGACAAAGCTGACTACCTAAAGCCAACTACCTTGCACCAAAGTCTGCAACCGCTGACAATACAGGCTTCCTAAATGACACTGAGCTTTAAACAACGGCCAAAGCAGACTACCTGACAACTGCTGAGCCCCTAACAACTGAACTGTATTCCCTGAAAAAGCAGATTAACACCACACAGCCCCTATCAACAATTAACACCACACAGCCCCTATCAACTGAACTGTATTACCTGAAAAAGCAGATTAACATCACACAGCCCCTATCAACCACACAGCCACCTAAAAAGCAGATTAACACCACACAGCCCCTATCAACTGAACTGTATTACCTGAAAAGCAGATTAACACCACACAGCCCCTATCAACTGAACTGTATTACCTGAAAAGCAGACCAAATCTGACTGAGCTAGCACCAAGTGATAAAGCACACTACCTGGGCGGTGGCAGAGGTGGGAAAGACCAGGATGTGGGTGACGGAGGCGTCTCTGGGCGTCTGCAGGGGGCAGTTGGAGCTCTGTTTTTCCTCCTGCTTGAATGT
This sequence comes from Alviniconcha marisindica, assembly GCA_018857735.1. Taxonomy (NCBI): domain Eukaryota; kingdom Metazoa; phylum Mollusca; class Gastropoda; family Provannidae; genus Alviniconcha; species Alviniconcha marisindica. Next base: position 88,314 of record JABMCL010001334.1, read on the forward strand.
GTCGGCCATCACCTGGAAGCTGGGGTTCATCTCCATGGAAACCACACAGGCACTGCGCACGCAGGGCGACTCTGGCGAGAGGGAGCACTGGGTGCACATGTCCCGCACACGACGACTGGCTGCCTGCAAGTTCCTCTTGCCCAGCAGTCCCGACCAACCTGTTGGAACAGTTCTGACATGATGGTTACTGCTCCCTGGCATTGTCCTGACCAACCTGTTGGAACAGTTCTGACATGATGGTTACTGCTCCCTGGCATTATCCTGACCAACCTGTTGGAACAGGTCTGACATGATGGTTACTGCTCCCTGGCATTAGCCTGACCAACCTGTTGGAACAGGTCTGACATGATGGTTACTGCTCCCTGGCATTATCCTGACCAACCTTTTGGAACAGTTCTGACATGATATTGCTGCTCCTGGCATTATCCTGACCAACCTGTTGGAACGGGTTCTGACATGATGGTTACTGCTCCCTGGCATTACCCTGACCAACCTGTTGGAACGGGTTCTGACATGATGGTTACTGCTCCCTGGCATTACCCTGACCAACCTGTTGGAACAGTTCTGACATGATGGTTGCTGCTCCCTGGCATTATCCTGACCAACCTGTTAGAACAGCTCTGACATCATAGTTATGCTCCTTGACATTACTCTGACTTACCTGCAGAAAGGTTCTGCAATATTTCTGGCAAAACTATCTGACAACTGGCAAAAACTTTGAAACGATTTGGAAGTGAAAGTGGGTTTACTCAGAAATTGGGTCTAGTTGCTACATGACTTTACAGGCACAAAACAAACATAACTTATCTACTGAACTGTACCTGCTGGGCTGACACCGTTTCATAAGCAGGGCAATCTAAGCATTGGCCATCCCCACCCTACATTCGAGAACCAGAAGTCTTGTCCTACCTTTCAACTCTCCATGTCCCATGCGCCCCAATCGACCAATGACGATGCGCGCAGAACGGGTTGACATGGAAATGATGCCGAGGATGTAGTCCCACAGTTTGGACAGAGCGTGTTTCCTTGCTGATGCCTTCTTGCGCTGGTTCCTACACCACAAAAACATCGAATCAAACAACGCTGTTTCCAGTACCCAGACATCAACATCTGCAAGCATCAAATGCAGAATTCTCCAATTAAACCCACAAAACAAATATGCAATCATAATTTCTTCATCCAAGAGTCAAAATATGTACAAACACACTGACATGCAATGTTCTGTCACATTACCAGGTGAAACTGTAGTTTCATGCTGGAAATGTGGATCTTCTATCAAGTTATTTGTGATAAGGTTACCAGTTGTAAAAGTGAATGTGCCATCAAGTTACCTGCAATGTATATAGTGATGAGGTTACCTGTTGTGAATGTGATGTTCTCTGTGAAGTTGCCTGCTGAAAATGAAGATGCTCTTCTGTCAAGAATACCTGATGTTCTGTTAAATTACCTGTTGGGAATTTGAATGTCCATCCAGTTACCTGCTAGGAAAATGGATGCTCACTCAAGTTATGTATTAGGCATGTGGACACCCTTGAAAATGTGGATGTTTCACTCTGTCAAGTCGCCTGGGGGGAACATAGGCACTTTATCCAGTTACCAGCCTGGAATGTCAGCGGCTAATCACATCACTTGTCATGACTAAGGACGCCCCATCAAGCTACCTGTTGGGAATGTGGATGTTGATGACGCAGGTGTCCAGCAGTTCACCCCGATTGTCGGTGCAGACGGCCAGCAGGTAGCGCTGGTCGTGCGACAGGCAGTATGCCACGAAGAGGATGTCGGACTTCTCCGTGGACTCCCCGCAGCACTCGGACAGCTGAGCCTGCTGGTTCTTGAGCGGAGCCAGGATGTAGGGAGGGCTATACAGACGCAGGGGGCTGCCCGGCTCGCTCTGTCGGCACAGCAGGGAACAGGGAGATAAACTTCAATCACTGGTGAACACATCCACAGGTAAAAGTACAACAAATTCTGACTGTCTGATGATATCCACAGGTAACATCAGGTCAACATTAATTTCACTGTCCAAATAAGAAGAAAACCCATTTTAACAAATAAAGGTCGCATCATTCTCAAGGAGTTTTTCTACCAGTTCAATAGTCCAGACAGTCGAAACTAGTAAACCAATGGAATCACTCAACTGATTCAAAGTCCCGCTCATCAATCTGTCCCACACCGACAGAAAAACAACAACAATCTTTCTGAAACATGTGATGAAGGGGCAGAGAAGGAGAGAAGTTGAAAGCAAAGTTTTCCCTGACAAATCCAGCTACAGTAGCATAGTGACCTGTGTGGAAGTGTGTGTGTGTGGGGGGCCAACAGGAGGGACCTCCTCCACCCTCACAAAGCATCCCAGTGTTACGCCTAATCATGCAAGACACTTTTCCCTTGTGACATTCATACAGCAAGCTTCCAGGAGGCACAGGGGCTTCCTGAACTCATCCCAATCACTGACCGCTTTGTTCTTCAGGAACAGCTCGGCGCCCGCGGCAGGTCCAAAACCAGTCATGGAACGTCCCACAATGCTGTGCGTCAGGTTCCAGCGACAGGAGGTGAAGACGGAGAAGGCCAGCGACTTGAGGGTCTGGTGCTGGGCGCTGCTCTCCTGGTGGTCCAGGATGGTCTTCAGTGGAACCACCTGAAAACATCCAACAGATGACGGTCAAGAGGCTGTTTGTTCATCAGCTTTCCTCAGTTACCCCCCGGTTTAACCCATGCTGGATGAGAAGGCAGCATGTGATACCATTTCCCCACACCTGTACACACAGCCAGCCGAGAAAGCAGCATGTGCTACCATTTCCCCACACCTGTACATACAGCCGGCTGAGAAAGCAGTGTGTGCCCCATTTCCCCACACCTGTACATACAGCTGGGTGAGAAGGTAGCATGCACTACTGTTTCCCCACACCTGTACATACAGCCAGCCGAGAAAGTAGCATGTGCTACTGTTTCCCCACACCTGTACATACAACCGACTGAGATAGCATGTGCCGTTACACTACCATGTCAGTTATTTCAACATGGAGTCTGTCATGCCTGCAAGATTGCCTGCAAGACTGCTATGGCTGAAAGCTATCCTGACATGGAACTCTTCACACAACAAACTAGATGCCAACAACAACAACGCGAGTGTCCTCTCATCGGGGCCATCTGCTGGCAACAAAAGCCCCACAGTGACTTTCCTCAAGCTGTGAGACGCATGGGAACTGGGCCCTGGCATCTTACCTGCAGGAAGGTGCTGTTCTGCAGCTGCGGGGGCAGCACCATCTGCTGGTAGCAGCGCAGGAGCCCCACCATGGCCAGGCGGTGCAGATCTGACCACTCCTGGCCGAAGGAGAAGGGGTCGATGAGGTAGATCACCACGGCTGGCATTGTGCTGTTCTCTGGCACTTCCTGTTCCATCACGTTTTCCCGCGTTGATGATCCCCCCTCAGCTTGCTGGCTGCCGTCTGCAGGACACAAGATGCCAGACAAGCTCATCACAGTGTACTTGTTTGATCTAACACATGGAAAATGCTCTGGCTACTCACCTAATGCAACTTCCGTTGTTCGTTCACTCCCTACGATGGTTAAAAATGGGAAATGAGCCCCGGTCACACAACAGGTAAGGTCAGGCACAAACACAAATAAGGTTATCATTGTGCCAAGTGGAGAAAGAATCAATCTTACAAGTGTCTGACCGATCTGGAAATGCACAAACGGCACATTCGTGAGAAGCTGCAATGTACGTAACTGTGTAGTTAATACTCCCCCCAACACATACACCTGACTGGCTAAGAAAGAAAGAAGCTGTATAATGCCTAGTGCAAGCCTGGCTGCAATGAGCTGGTTTTGCATGAAGAGCTTACTACCATTTCTCTGCATGTACCCAGCAACTTCCCGCATAACTGGGCCCTTCCCATAACCACCTTAACGTTGTCCCTTCTTCCCCGCTGTACCTTTGTTTTCCTCGGCGTTGGTCTGGCCACTGTTGGGGGTGGATGCAGAAGCCCCAGAGGCGGGGGACTGGCTGGACTCGGGGGTGGTCGGGGGCGCTGGCTCTGGGGTCTTGAACTGAGCTTTGTGGGCAGTGTTGGAACCGGTGTCAAAGGTCGACCTGTCCAGATTGTTGTCCACCAGAAGAGGGCCTGGAGACAAAACAAGGACTGTGTCACTGTGTCAGGCATACCAACAATGGGACTGTGATCCGTAACACGGTTTATACCACCCCCACCGCACGTTTTCGAAACTTTGGTCTTTCAGGATGAGACTCTGCTTAAAATATAGAGAGGAAAAAAAAGGCTTGAATATATTTGATGGATACATTTCAAATTCTGTTACTTCTTTTAAAAGAAATATCAGTTAAGAAGTAATTCAGATGGTCAAACTTTGGTCTCAATGGGGTGGGGGAGGGGATCCTCTGTAAATGGGTTGTTTAGACTGAGAGAAACTGAACAACCCAGACAAATGTCTCAGGAACAACAGATTATGTTGGCAAGCCCCACCTACACTCTTCAGTGTTAGCACTTACCTAACAAGTGTTTGAGGACTTGGGCATACAGCTTCAGCTTTGCTGCCATTGGATTGTCACCTGCAAGAAAGCAAGAGGTCAGAAAAAAATCAAACAAACTCGCAAACACTTTCATCTCATTTCCTGGACACATCATAGCCTACAATGTGGGTCAAAAGTACAGCTAGACAGTTCCAGGTGGAAAACCTAAGCTGCTCTTGATCCATCAAGCTGACAATCGGAATACAGGATGAGCTGGAGACTGAATGTGAGCACTGAGTAAGGAGCCCGGGACTCAATTTGTGCACTGAGCAAAGGGCCAGTGACTCAAGCTGTGGACTGAGCGAAGAGCTAGTGACTCAATCTGTGGACTGAGCAAAGGGCTAGTGACTCAAGCTGTGCACTGAGCAAAGGGCTAGTGACCCAATCTGTGGACTGAGCAAAGGGCTAGTGACTCAATCTGTGGACTGAGCAGCTAGTGACACAAATTGTGGACTGAGCAAAGGGCTTGTGACTCAATCTGTGGGTTGAGCAAAGGGCTAGTGACTCAATCTGTGAGCTAGGGGCTAGGGACTCAATTTGTGCACTGGGGAAAGGGCTACTGACTCAATCTGTGCACTGAGCAAAGGGCTAGTGACTCACTATATGGACTGAGTAAGGGGCTTCGGCTCCAATTTGTGCATTGAGTAAGGGGTTTGGGACTCAATCTGTGCATCGAGTAAAGCGCTCAGGACTCGATGTTTGTGTTGAGTAAGGGGCCCAAGACACACTTTCTGGACAGAGCAAGAGGCGAGCGACTCCCTTTGTGCACTGAACAAGGGGCTAGTGACTCACCTTGTGCAGTAAGGGGTTAGGGACTTACTCTGTGCGTTGAGTCAGGCGCTCAGGACTCAATGTTTGTGTGGAGTAAGGGGCCCCTGAGATACATTTTGTGGACAGAGCAAGGGGCTAGTGACTCACTTTCTGCAGTGAGCATTCATTACAGCTAACAACACAAAAGACAAAAGCAAAGACACAAGTGACAGCTCTGCACTCACCTATGAGATTGAACCAGTCCTCCACTGGTTTCTGCGAGACTATCTGGGCTGTGTTTTTCCCAATGCGCATGATGCCATCACGCAGCGGCTTGAAGGGCACGTGTCGGCCCAAGCGGCACAACTCGTACACTGTGCTCAGCTCCCGGAAGAAGCTCTGCACATGCTGCAGCACAAACTCGTTGTCGGGGGCAACCACGACATAGATGATGTCACGTGGACGGCTGAACGGCTCCATATATTGCTTGTCCTGAAGAACAAAAAGACTTTTGTGAAGATGGAACCACTGCTGACTTTGCAAAGGTTAGAGCAGCCATTTTCTCACCATTTGTCCTGTATCATATATTGTTCAAGTCTTAGTTTCAAAAGACCAACTGTAAACTTATCCAATCCAGCACCATGCATCTTCAAACACTCCACCTCACACATGCACAGACCCAACCTCTCTCTCTAACAGACCCCCATCTCACACATGCACAAACACAGACATATCTCTCTCTCTCTCTCATACAAACACCAAGTTAGGTGTGTATAATGCACCATCTCTCAGCTTCCAATCTTGTTAGATGTGATCTTGTTTTATATGTAGATAGTGAGATATTATTCTGTCGCTTTCCTATATCCGTTAATATGATTTTGTAATTCTCTCTCTCTCTCCTGAAAATTACTTTTGAATTTGTCTTCCTTGCTTTATTATTGCTCTGTACGTAAGTTGTGAAGTTTTAGACAGAAATCAGTTTTTGTTTTGTTTTTAAGTTGTTTTTCAACCCGCATAATTAACTGTATTCTTGTTTCGTGTATTGAATATTGCTGTGTTTGTCATCAGGGACAGATTTGCAAAAAAAGCCGACTTGTGCTTAAATCTTTATCCTTGTGTAATAAAGTATTATCTTATCTATCACCATCTTACACAAACACAGATCCAACTTCTCTTTCTCTCTCACACAAAGACCCCATCAGAAACACAGATCCACCTCTCGCACACAAATGCAGACCCATCCTCTCACACTCACACATCCACCACACAGAGACCCAATCTCTCTCACACACACACTACAACACACACTAGTCGTCCCCCCCCCCCCCCCCCCCCCCCATGCAAAGATAAGAACTGCCAGTCAACTTACCCAGAACCTGATGGTGTAGGGGGAGACAGAGAGCCAGTCCCGATCATGTGTAACCAGCAAGTGGGGAATAGGTTGTGGTTCACTGCTTTCCACAGACCCTGAAAAAGACCAGCCTACCATGTGTCATCAGTATCACCATTTTTACAGACCATGACATAAACCAGCCTTCAGTATCACAAAACCCAGCCTACCACATGTCACCAGTATCACCATTTCTACAGACCAAGACATAAACCAGCCTTCGGAATCACAAAACCCAGCCTACCACATGTCATCATTTCTACAGACCATGACATAAACCAGCCTTCAGTATCACAAAACCCAGCCTACCACATGTCATCAGTGTCATCATTTCTACAGACCATGACATAAACCAGCCTTCAGTATCACAAAACCCAGCCTACCACATGTCATCAGCATCACCATTTCTACAGACAAAGACATAAACCAGCATTCAGCATCATCAGTATCACAAAACCCAGCCTACCAAGTGTCATGGGCGTCATGGCTACAGACCCTGACACAACCCCAGCCTCATGTCACATAATTATAACACAGACACAAAGAGCAGACCCCTTACACAACAAAGCAGATGCAATCCGCTCCTACACTGGCAGCCTCCCAAACCTACCTCTGCCTGAGAGCTGGTGAAAGTCTTTCCAGGACAGTGGCCCCTGAAGCTTGTAGGTGTGCTCCCACAGGCGCGTGATGGGTTTGTACTGTATAGCGTCTTGCAGCAGGGGCTGGAGAGACTTGAGGCACTGAACAATGTCCTGAGAGTTGTGAGGTAAGCGGTGAGCCCCTGAAACACAGCAGGAACAATACAGGTCAACACCGCTGCTGGGCTCTGCTGGGCTTGGCAAGACAGAAACACGCTACATGCAAGTGCTGTCGCTGAACAAGTTCCTTTGGAGCTTGTAGGCAGGGTGCCCATGAAACAACAGGTCAGGACTGCTGCAATGCTCTGCTGAGTTTAGCAAAGACAGGAACACACTACACACCACTGCCATCACTGAACAAGTTCCATGGAGCTTGTAAGTAGGGCACCCCCAAAAACACAACAGGTCAGCACCATTGTGATGCTTTGTTGGGTTTGGCGAGACAGAAACACACACCACACAAGTGCTGCTGCTGAACATGTTCCTTGGAGCTTGTAAGTAGGGTGCCCATGAAACAACAGGTCAGCACCACTGCAATGCTCTGCTGGCCTCAGTAACACAAGAACATATTTTAAAAAATGCCATGTAACATTAAACAATAACTAAGCACACAGTAAACAACTGGTCCCAAGCAGAGGAGCTGACAACAATGAAACTAGTGCTTTAACCATGTGCAGAATCATCTTGGGGACTGCCTCTAACTGCAGCATGCAAATCACAAAAAAAGGAGTTTTGCGCTCAGACTTGTCCATGCAATAACCGTTACAAAGATTCAACACCTGATTGGACAAGAACTTCACAACTGAAACAAGCAGTTTCATCCTTCCAACACTCCTGATCTTGAAATTACATCAAAGTCCCCCAAAATGTTAAAAAATACAAAGTTCAATGGTAGTTGTGATCATGAAAAGTTGGAAAGCTCTCTCTAGACTAAAACAGCCAGTGTTAAAGTGTGCACTCTAGCTAGCCAGCCTGGTGGATGGACACCACTTATCACACAGACCAGCATCACTGGTTTTCCCAGACTCACTCTCTTCTTCTCAGAGAAGTTCAAATCAACCCTGAGTATGCAAATAACACAAGAAGAAAACATTTCGAAGCAAGTTAACCTCCCCCCTACAACCCCCCCCCCCCCTCCCCCCAACCACCCTCCACAAAGACCCCTTTCCAATGACTTTTTTGGGGTGTGAGGAAGTTCATCCCTGGCTGAAGTCAGCATGCAGTTGCCTGAACAGCAAAAAGACATGGGGTCTGTCCATGCTATGATGTCACAATTTAACTGTGAGGAAACAGCTGCAAACACAAAATCTCACCCAGAACTGGGCCACCCCCTGGGTTCAACCCAAGCAGTTAGAAAATCAAAGGAATGCACAAAAAAGTAAGTTCCTCTACAGATGCGAGGTTCCAGAGAGGCAGCACACTGCCCTGCTGCAGTTCCTACCTCTTATAAATGGCCACTTGTGAAGACAGGTGATGCGCATGTTGGGGTCCTCCAGTTTGTGAGGGTAGCAGTTGTTGTCCTGAGCTTGGCGGGCAATGTCCAGTGTTGTGTACACTGCTTCATTGCCATCTGAAAGACACAATCCATTGTGACATTGACACAGACAATAATCATGACACACTGACACAGAGCACAATAAAGACACACTGACACAGAGCACAATCAAGACACACGGACACATCAACATACACTGACACAGAGAACAATCAACACACTGACACTGAGAACAACACACTGACACCGAGAACAATCAACACACACCGACACAGAAAACAATCAACACACTGACACTGAGAACAATCAATTCACTGATACATCAGCATACACCGACACAGAGAACAATCAACACACACACAGACACAGAGAACAACCAACAAGCTACTGTGTTTTGTTCTGAGACTGCCTGGCAATGTCCAGTGTTGTGTATGCTGCTTCACTGCCATCTGAAAGACACAATCCATCCTGACACTAACACAGCCTAAAAACAACAGACCACTGCGTTTTGTCCTGATACGGTCATGCAATACCCACTACTGTGTACATGGCTTCATTGACCATTCTTACTGAGCAACATCATGGTCAGTCATGGACCCAAAGCGAGGCTGAGGGTGCCATAACGGCCAGAACATGTCAAGATTTTGAGCTACGTCAGGGCCAGTCATGTGATCCAAAGCGAGGCTGAGGGTGCCATAACGGCCAGAGCATGTCAAGATTTTGAGCTACATCAGGGCCAGTCATGTGATCCAAAGTGAGGCTGAGGGTGGCACAATGGCCAGAGCATGTCGAGATTTTGCTATCAGCACCACAGCCTACTCCTAAACCTCACCTACTGCTGGTCTTGGCTACCATAGCATCCTCACCCAAAGAATATTCCTTGGCAATGGTCTACAACACGCTGAAGGTCACTGAAACTAGCATGAAATGTCAAGCTCAAAGGACATTATCACACAGTTTCAAAATTTGACACAGACTCTGGCTGGAGAAAGCGTCATCATTACAGTTAATTTGTGCAGACTTACATTTTCTTTTATGCACTTCAGTTCAAGACAGCAGCTATGTGCTTGAAAAAGCCCATACATGCATTCCGCTCTGCCTTGAAGAACTTTACCCAATGTTGCCTTTGAAACTGTTCCTGATCAACCATGGCCCTTTCCGGTCCTTCTAAGAAGGATCGTCGATAATCCAAACAAAAAGTAAACATGCCTTCAGCTGGTCTAAGGACATGTATGTATACCTACTCTCAAGTCTCCCACAGAAGAGAATGCCTACATGTAGCAGCAAAGGAACAAAACATAGTGCGGACATTAAGACAGGCAGAGAAACACAAAGTCAGAACACACTGGTCACACTCACAGGCAGCAAGACTAAGTCAGAACACACTACTCACAGTAAGTAAATTGGTGTTTTATGCCCAGTCAACCAGTGCGGTTATATCAGGGCGATACACATTTTGTCACAGGCAGCGAAACAAAGTCAGAACACAATGGTCACAGGCAGTGAGACACAAAGTCAGAACACACTGGTCACAGGCAGAGAGACAGTCAGAACACACTGGTCACAGGCAGAGAGACCGTCAGAACACACTGGTCACAGGCAGTGAGACACAAGTCAGAACACACTGGTCACAGGCAGAGAGACAGTCATGAACAACACACTGGTCACAGGCAGAGAGACAGTCAGAACACACTGGTCACAGGCAAGGCAGTCAGAACACACTGGTCACAGGCAGAGAGACAGTCAGAACACACTGGTCACAGGCAGAGAGACAGTCAGAACACACTGGTCACAGGCAGAGACACAGTCAGAACACACTGGTCACAGGCAGAGACACAGAACACACTGGTCACAGGCAGAGAGACACAGTCAGAACACATTGGTCACAGGCAGAGAACGACAGTCAGAACACACTGGTCACAGGCAGAGACACAGTCAGAACACACTGGTCACAGGCAGAGAACAGTCAGAACACATGGTCACAGGCAGAGACAGTCAGAACACACTGGTCACAGGCAGAGACACAGTCAGAACACATTGGTCACAGGCAGAGAGACACAGAACACACTGGTCACAGGCAGAGAGACACAGTCAGAACACATTGGTCACAGGCAGAGAGAACAGTCAGAACACACTGGTCACAGGCAGAGAGTAGAACACAGTCAGAACAACACACTGGTCACAGGCAGAGAGACACAGTCAGAACACACTGGTCACAGGCAGAAGAACTCAGACACAGTCCAAGAACCAAACACACTGGTCACAGGCAAGAACACGACCACAGAGTCAGTCAGAACACACTGGTCACAGGCAGAGAACAGCAGAGTACACAGAGAACACATTGGTCACAGGCAGAGACACAGAACACATTGGTCACAGGCAGAGAGACAGTCAGAACACACTGGTCACAGGCAGAGAGACACAGTCAGAACACACTGGTCACAGGCAGCAAGACGAACTCAAAACACACTGGTCACAGGAGAGACACAGTCAAAACACACTGGTCACAGGCAAGAACACACACACAGAGTCAGCCTCAGAACACAATGGTCACCACAACCAAGACACAGACTGACATGAAGAGCCAACTCACCTCTGAACCCCAAGACATCCAGCCCAGTACCATTGAAAGACGTGGCAGCGGCCATGTTGAGTGCAACCAACTGACTGGCAGCGGCACTGGTGGGGAACGACACGGCAAATTGTCCCATCAACAAATGTAACACTTCTGGGGTAATGTCCTCCACCTCGCTCACCCCCTTCCCATCAGGCACCAGGTGGAGCGGTGGCTTGCGACGCTCGTAGCGTTCGTCTTTCATACCCGTCACATCCACCTCGTCCTCGTAGAAGAGCCCCGCGTTGAAGGCAAAGCGTCTGTTGATGATTGCGCTGAAGCCGCAAGTGCACTTATAGGACGACTCGGAGGAGCTGCCTGTGTCCGGGAGGTAGAGGCCAATGTCGGAACCCCGGATGTCCATATTGCACACACACACGTTACAGCTGTCAAAATTGTAGTCGCGGAAGAGGTTGAGGATGGAGTCGGACAAGAGGACGTTGACCAGGAGGGAGTGGACCTCTAGCAGCTGGGAGTTGGTGCCTGCGTTGTCCATGGAGTTCAGGGTCTTGTTGAGGTAGGAGGAGGGGGTGGACGCTGGGGACTGAAGCTCGTAGGACATGGGGGTGCGAGGGGTGCGCTGCTGCTGGGCAAAGGCAGGAGACGGGAGCGGGCGCGAACTCATCCCTTCCACTGACGGCAAGTTGACATAGTTTCTGAAAAATGGGTATAATGTGTGTGTGAAAACAGGGCTCCTGAACAGCTGTTTTCAATCCCACTTCCCTCAAATCAGGATGTAAATTAGCAGCCATTTGGCACCCACCGCACCCAGTCAAACATGCGGGTTACATCAGGGCAGAACAAGGTTGACCAAACAAGTTTCACTTGCTGCTAATAACCACCACCAGTAGAGTTTGAAGACTATAGAAGGTAGAGGAACACTAAAGTTAAGGAAACCCAGAAGGAAGAAAGCTGTGAGCTTGTAAACTGTTATGGGGTATGGTGCTATATAAGAGTTATCATTATTATTATTATTAAATTACACAATTTAAGGCACAATTCCTGGCCACAGAGAAGCACAGAAAGCTACATCTGACCTACTCCAGGCTTAAAAGGGGGAACCTTTCAAAGCTGTGAGCGTTCCCAGCAGACAGAACCATTCACTTCCGCACTGGCAGTAACCCACTGAGGCAAAGTCTGGAAGAACATGCCACATGACTCCACGGCTCAAACACAATGCTTCCCCTACTCAAGTGCCACGCTGACACAGCTCAGTAAGTCAGACACTTCCTTGTGAACAACTCTGCCCATGAAACTTCCAAAACATCACAGTCAGGCAAAACCAGGAGCACTTCCAGACACTGCCAAAACAAAAGGTAATGCCTAGCCTAGACATTCCCAACTCTTCTGTGGGTCTTTCACAGTAGTCCCTTGTATACAATTGTCACGACTAATCCCCACCCATGCACCCCCAATCTGGGTCAGACTTCAGAATATGTACTGGTGCTAAGAAACCGAAGTGAACCTATCTTGTAAATAACTGCATTAATGAAAGAAAAAATAGTGTTGTTCCACGTGCAAAGGGAAAAAAGAAGACTCACGTTCTAGGTGGATGCATGGCGTCCATCATGGGTAGCCCATACTGCCAGGTGGGTGGTTTGTACTCGGGTATACCCCCTGCAGGTGGGGATGACAACTGGCTTTTGGGCAGCTGGGAGTATTTGGGGGCACTGACATACGACACCTGCTTTGGTGGCACAAAAACATCAAACTGAAACAGATCACACAGACATACATATTAAAACAGGTGCAACTCAAGCTTGAAACTTGAGTACAAACCAAAGTACAGATCAAATTCCACCACACATTCAATTTTGGACCTCAGAAGAGTACATAAATATTAAAGCCTACAAAAAGTACACATTTCAGAACATATTTTTTTAATCCCCAGAGAGGAAGGAGCCAACTTGAAGACTTGAAACATCACCTCCAAGCCTTCCGCCCACAAATCAGCACCAGATGAAGTGTGGTCTCACCTTGGAGCCGTCCTCCCGACCAATGGGTCTGGTTTTGACTGGAAGCAGCAGCTCTGTTTTGACAATCGGCCCCTCCAATATGGTCACCTCCATCGGCGTCTCTGTCACTGTGTCCGGCGGCGAGTGCTTGTTGGTTTCCAAGGACGGAGGCGTAGGGTACATGCGTGTAAGTTCAGAGACGGCTGAAACAATAAGCAGCGGATACTACAGTCGCAGTGGGGGTAGTTTTTGGGGGGAGCAGAACATGCTCGCAACCTGATCACATACAAGAAGCATCCTTCATCACAAATCATCTCTTACGATGTAGTGGCCTTGTTTTGGACCACTAGCCATAAGAGCAAAGTGGCAATACACCAATACCATAACCTCCAAACAAGGGACAATCACTGCTCCATTAGTACAGGGAAGCTGCTCTCCAGGGCCTACATGTACCCTGACTTCGTTAACACAAAATAAGGCTGGCATGAAAGAAGAAGCTCACGCCTCTTTCAGTTTCATACTAAGTGCTGGGCTGTACAATTAATCAAGTTTTGATCTCTGTTACCACAGAACCAATGCCTCCTCAAAATTACAAAGTATTACAGCGACAGCCCAGTCAATCTTCCCAGATAACTGAGCCGATCATCCTGTTAAAGTGAGTCATATCTTCCCACAGATAACCCAGCCAATTTTCCCCACAGAAAACCTAGCCCATCTTCCCATAGATAACCCAGACCATCCTCCCATTTTGGCAGACGGGAAGCCACCAAAAGGGGTCTAAAAAATGGGGTGTCCTTGGCCAGGGGTTCATCTACATGGATTATACTGGATATGATTTATATGACCACTTGCTGAGCACCTCATCTTGAGATGAGCTCTAAGGTTTTACAATGGCAACTATATATTATTATTATTATTACGTGACAATGGCAACTATATCGCGATATTCTCTACTTCTGCGCAGACCCACTGCACTCTAGTCCTATGTGACTGTGAGTGAGTGACTGTAGCTTTACACAGCACATTTTGGTATATCCACCAAGGTGCTTTGCTGTAACATGGCTGGAGCTACATGAAACTGCTGCTGTCTTGGTGCATGTTCTGTGTACACCATACAATCATGCACCAGTTTACTGTGTTACTTATTCAAAGCCACATGCATGAGGTGCATGTGGTAACCTGGCACCTGCATGTTCTGCAGAATGACCACGATCTTTTACATGTTACTGCGGCAATGCAGGGATGGGAATGGATAGTGAAATAGCAGTCAGCACAGAAAGTTGACCATGGAGAAGAAAATTCTCCTGCCGCTCCATCCAGGAACTGAACACGTGACATTTTGATCACGAGTCCAGCATCCTACCACTGAGCTCCCCAAGCGGAAAAAAGAAAGTGGTCTTACAAGATGAGTGATCTCGCACTGGAGTGACTTTTTGTCACTCAGTGGTTGAGCTGTAAATTTGCACAGAACCAGGAACCACACAGAACACAGCACAGCAGATGAAGGTCAGGCAACATACCTATCACTGTTGGCTCGTGCGTTTCATGTTGCAGCTTGATGCCACCAGATTTCAACTCATCCATCACTTTGTTGCTGGTGTATCCCATATCCATGCCCTGGAAATGTCAACATGCAGGAAAAATGAACAACAGACCTACAATCGGAGGAGTAGAGGACATCATGGGACAGTCATGCATAACATGAAAGCATGCCAACCTCACCTTTCATGTTAACTTCTGTTACTTTCCTTTAAATTCAGTTTATAAAAACAGCCAAAGCGGTACACACCTAGACCCATATCCACACACTACTTAAACCCCCCAAGAAAATTATCTTTCTCTCCTTTCAAGTTTTTCACTGTCAGTTAGTCTGCCTCTCTTGTGCTGCATGTACCACCCTGTCCTACTCAAGTAGCAGAAATTAAGGTCCCTTTGACTAAATACAGAGATATCAAAGCTTGCCTCTGGTAAGTCTGAAAATAGCTGTATATGCTTTGACTACTGCCATTTTAATTTCTACCTCAAGACTTTGACTTGTCATTTGATTAACTGTGTTTTGTTCTGCCATAACATTTGCAGCCGGATGGAAATTAAATATCAAATAATAACCCATTCTTTCTCACACTTCCTCTAGCTCTCATGTCTCTTCACTCACACTCCCATTCTTTCTCACACTTCCTCTAGCTGGAAATTAAATATCAAATAATAACCCATTCTTTTTCACACTTCCTCTAGCTCTCATGTCTCTTCACTCACTCTCCCATTCTTTCTCACACTTCCTCTAGCTCTCATGTCTCTTCACTCACACTCCCATTCTTTCTCACACTTCCTCTAGCTCTCATGTCTCTTCACTCACTCTCACATTCTCTCTCACACTTCCTCTAGCTCTCATGTCTCTTCACTAACTCTCCAGCGGATCAACTCACCCCTCCATCATTGTCTTCTTCTCCAGAAGATGACGACTCAAACAGCTGGGCCAGATCTTTCTCCGCTCCGATCACTTGCAGATCTTTTTCTCGCATCAGGTTTCCCGTGGAGTGGAGTGGGGAGTCCACTTGACCGATGTCTGAATCACACAGAGAGCACTTGAACACTTGCATGTCAGACACTTGAATCATTGCACAGAAAAGCAGCAAAGAAACACCTATACATCCATATATGTATGAATTCTGCCAAACCCCACCAACCAATTCAACGCAACAGTAGAAACTGGGCAGAAAACAAAATATCTTACATAAACTAATGGAGGAGCCATATTTACTTTATGTGGCAAATATTTGACATTGGACTGGGGGCAGAAATGACACAGAAACTTGATTTCTGGTTGTTGTTTTCTAGAAAATCAACACTAGATCTATGTCCACATAAACTGCTAAATGCTCATATCCTCGCTCTTTATTTCGGGCTTCAGCACAATACAAACACCTCTGTTGCCACAATTATTGTCAATAGTACATTTACAGGACATCTAGACATTTTTAAACACTACATCACTGTCAGTGTCACCAGGAAAGAAAGCCAAGTTGGACCACTTCAGTCTGTTACTCACCATTTGCCATGTCTTCTTGACCGTACTCGCCAGAGTCATCGCCCTGCAAGACACACATCATTGTTGCATTATTTCAGCTACACTTCATCCTATTTCCATCCCATTAACAACCATAACAAAGCCCCCCCCCACCCACCCCCAATCAACAACCATAACAAAGCACCCTTCATTGCAAATGTTCAGTTTACCTAACAAGACTTCATAAAATTTAGCCAGAATTAATAATTACAAAGCATAACCTTGTTCACTGTTCAGACTGACTCAAACACAAGCTCAGATCATAGACCAAAGTCAGTGCCACAAAGACAGGGCTTCTTACCAAACGAGGCGACTGTCGATCTCGGCTAGGCCGCGTTCGTGTTGTCATGGTGGCAGGGTTTACGGAAGCTTCGTCGGAAAATTCATAGGGGTCTGGTGACGGTGATCTGGGCAGTGGTGTGGTACGCTGGGAATGTGCCAGAGGTGGTGAGATGGGTTCAAGACCGCTGGTGCCAGCCATGGGCTGCATCATCTCTGGCAGTGGCTCAAAGCGGCTTTTCTTTAGTGGAAAATGCACCCTGCAAACAGCAGTGGCAGTTTTGTAACCAGGCTTTGCTTTTGTATGTGTGTGTGTGTGTGTGTGTGGTGGGTTGGGGGGGGGGGGGAAGAGGTGGGGGTGCAATCTGCAAACATTGGCAGTTTTGTACCAGGTTTTGCTTTGTGGGGGGGGGGGGGGGGGGAGAAAAACAAATGCAATCTGCAAGCAATATTAACAGTTTTGTCTCTACAATATCAGGTTCTGTGTGAAAACAAATGCATCCAACAAAAGTACAAATAGCATTTAACAACTGGCAGCTTCATTAACAGCTTTTGTTTTGAAAATACCCTGCAAATAACCAGTGATTGCTGTAGACATTTTCTGAACTGATGTGACATCTATAAGGTGGCAAAAGTGGTTCACAGTAACCAGTCAGATAATCACTGAAGCTAGTCAGATGCATGGCTGTCCATATTACTGTCAGAGCTGTACTAACAAACACCCAGTTCCCTTCCCCTCCAAACAACACACCCACACCCTCTCCCACTATCTGCATTTTTAGAACTGGTCAAACAAAACATATAACAGACATTACATCTGATTACTAATTTTTTCTCTCTCCGGTATATGCTTATCTGGTAAAATACCGGTTAACATGAACCCTGTAGCACTGGCAGTTTTGTTACCAGTTTTTGTTCACCCCCCCACCCACCCCCAAGAAAAAAAGCCATTTAATTGCTTTTATTATTACCACTGTACCAGGTCTGGTTTCAAAAATTACACCCTGCAAAACAGCATTTCTATTATGTAAAGTACACAAGTACACCATGCCAAAACCAAGCAGGGAAAAAAAGAAGGGAAAAAAGGGTCACTTGATGTTGGTAGTAATTTGCATAATGATATTAAAGCACATCAATGAATGGTGGGAACCAATGCAATGACAAAATTTAAAATTTAATTTAGAATTTAAAATACTACACAAAATTTTGATTTTCTATAACCACACACATATGACTTAGTGCCAAAAGGGGTTATGCACTTCAGTTGAAAATAAAACATTGTTGAAAACTTTTTATTTAAAATGCTGTGTTGTGTACTTGCATGAATGAATGAATATATAGTACAGATAATTTCAGCAACCAGGCTGTGGTTGATTTCAAGATACAGTGATCACACACTGAAAAAGTGCTGAAAAATGACCGCCAAAAACGGACATCCATGTACCGAGTGATTTTTGTCACTTTGCTTACAAACAAATCGCAAGCACATGGAGAAACAATCACTGACTTGTACGCAGAAAACATCGTTTTATACGGATAATATAACATCAACACTCACAATAGTTGTATTTTCGATCAGTTGATTGCGAATGTTTGCCCTGTATGTACGTCAGATGTGTTGCAAACTCAAACTGAAAACTTTGAACCACCGAAAAATGACAGCATCGCTTCAGAATCACCGGAAACAACACGCGTGTTCTGATCCATGTATTTGCACTACACAGCGATACTCGTTGTTTGTTTTTTTAGCAAAGTTTTGCACAAATATTTCCCCGATCGTTTGATATTGTTGTAATATCCGACGTCCCTATATCTAATATTTTGTACAAAACAAATGAGAAAGCAATCTCTTTTTTATTGACAACATCCGGCGCGTCATGTGATTTCCTGTGCGCCTTCATTCTCCTGGCCACATGGCGTGTCTTTGTTTGGAAACATTGAAAGGTGTGTTGTAGTCTCCTTCAGTGGTCTGACGTAGGTACAGTGGTCTGATGTAGAATATGCACTGTGCGCATTTTCAGTAGTTTACTGAGATTATTTTCAAGTTTTCCGCAGATTTGGGTGTGCGAAATGAAAGTACTATGAAAAGTGGCATCTTCCCGTGCCGAAGATTTGAAACCCGTTTTTTTATACTTAGCCGAGTACAGCGTGAAGAGTTTCATTACGACAAGGCAATATCTTGTAAATCTTATATGGAACTGTTGATTCAGGATGTGTACTCAATTTCATCAAAAACTTGTCAGATATAAGTGCATGCTTTTTGTACTGTTTAGTGGTGTTGCAAGAATATTTTGTTAACTGAGCGAGAGTGATGAAGTTCCAGTTTTTTTTCCTGGAAGTAATTTTCGTCCCAAAAGTTATGTCAGACGTCATGTTTGCCACACAACTGTTGTTGTAACGTGACGTAAAACATTAAACTTTTAAAGTTTAATTAAGCCCAGCAGATGTTAGTAATACTAATAGCGGTTCTGAGAACTGAGTACTGATTTGTGTAGAAGTCATGGTGTGTAGGTTTGACATGTTTGTACTGAGCACATCAGTAATGGGACAGTTGCTGGTTATTGGGTTAATAATTTCATATTCATAACACTTCAAATTCATTGACATGACCAGGGTATGCAGAACTGAGCGTACTCCTGAGCCAAGTGGTACAGCAAGGAGGAAAACACCAAACACAGACAGTTGCAGACAGTACAGAGAAAGGCTGGCCGCAGAGAATCCACATCTCTAAGAGCTTTGGGGGTGGGGGGTGGGGTCCTGGACTTAATTGTTAATTACCTTGATAAAATCAGGTCATTCTGATTTGTTTTTGTTAGACTGATCTAAGCAAACAGCATGTTTTCTATGATAAAAATCGGGGAAATGTTATTTTGTTGTAATACTGATGTAATACAGATATTTGTTTCATTTAATTTTTATGACTTGTTATTAAATGCAAACTGAGAAAAAATCTTCTCACTGTGTTTTTGCATGCACTTGCATGGCTGATGACAGTATATTGCATGAAAGGGTGTGTCACTTGGTATATAAAAAAATGTTGAGTTATGGGTTTATGTCGCCCATCAGATATTACAACAATCAACATGTCACAATCATGTGTTAAATTATATGTGTACAAAATTTGGCACAAACAAAGGGTAGATGTGCACTAACAGTGTGACTTGATTTTGTGCATACTTGTGCAAAACTGAAGACACAATGAACAATGCATGTTGTAATATCTGATGTACAACATGTGGCCTTTTATGACCTTTGTCAGCAAATATCTCCAAAAGTGCACAAGTTTTTATCTTTTGCTTTTAAGAAATCTTTCCTAGCATTGTGCACATTCTAAAAACACAACTAGTTTCAATGTAGCATCAACTTTATTTTCTACCCCCTTTGTCCTGTTTCTGGCACTAAGTCATATACTGCATAAATTAGACAAACACACAACTGAGAGTGAGACATCACTGAGGAGACTGATCAAGTAATACTACTGATAACTAGTAACCAGTGACATAATTTCACAAAGATGGGTACAATGTACACCACAAAAACAGGTACAAAGACAGGTACAAAGTGCACACCAAATAAATTTGCAGAACAACATTATGCACTCATAACTTCTTGATTTAGTTGAAATCAGGGAGTCTTCTAAATTAAATGAAGCAATTCAATTATTCTGTCCTGTAATTAGTATTTATAAAGCTATTACTTACTAAATTTTTCTCTTCTTCAACCTCTGGAGTAAACAGATATATTGTACATGTACCTTTAAGCTGAACTGACAGCAGTAAATTGTCTAAAATAAATTATGACAGAACACATAATCACACACAAACTGAAAACGGTCTGGTAGTGGTACAAATACTGAAATAACAAAACACCATGCTAGAATCTGAACTAGAAGTAGAAGAAGAAGAAAGTACAGTTTGCAAAGTCTTCAAGTTTCCTCTTTGGCTCTCTGCAGTGATGCACAGCCATAGAAATCTCCATTCCTCTCTCAAAATTGCTCTCTTAAGCCCGTTCTTAACTGGGCGAATGTTTGTTCGCCGAACTGTGATTCGTTTCTTAATTGAACTTTTAGTTCGCCGAACATGGTTCGGACAGTTCGAAGAATTTACTTGTTTGTTCTCAACTGGCTTGTAATGAGATGCAAGCTTTGGCCTGAACTTGTGGCAGACGCTCAGCAGACAGCACGATCGAAAATGTAGGCTAAAGCCAAGGCAAGATACTTTAATCATCCCTCACAGGGTAATTCAACTAACTACTATCTCATTCTGGGTCTCCGAGACAAGACTGCGCCTCCCACAAGTCAACAAATTCCCTCTGAAGCGAGTGAAGAACCTAGCGACACCGTCATCCATTTTTATTTTTTCTTCATCCACAGAAGAGCTCTGCTCTCAGCCAATCAGAAGCAATGTTCGTCGAATTGGGCGAATGTTCCCAGAACATGCTTTTTGGACCCCGAATATAGCTTCAACGAATACTTCCAACTAGGTTCATGAAGAAAAGTTCACCCAATTAAGAACCAACTAGGTTCGCCGAATACTTCCAACTAGGTTCGCAAACAAACATTCGCCCAATTAAGAACGGCCTTAAGACTTGCTCCCCTTCCCTCCTTCACTGAATTTGAGGCTGTGCATGGATCTGGATGGTTTACATTGCAGGAACCCTATGTAGTGTGAGTCCTGCCCCCAACAAAACTGGTTTAAAAAAAAGTAGAGCAGAACAAGCTGATTTTTTCATGTGGTGCTGAATCTGAATGCCTAAAGTGGCAAAATCTAATCATTGAAGTCTGAGGTACTGCACACAAAGCTGCCATCCTTGATATATATATTTTGTGTAAAACTAATAAAAGCTAAATTCATAAATACATCAAGGACCAGTAACATTTTCATTTACATTGCAGTATATTTTTGTGTGTGATAATGGTTAACTTAAACTCTCATGCAAAAGGCAAATCTAAAAGTAGGGATAATAAATCCCCCTCCAATTCCTGTAAAGGACACTATATTATATATGACCTCATCATCACTGTCAAGACCACTTGAAAATGCCAAAATGTTTGCTATCGAAAGCCACAGTCACTGAATTACTGTCAGCTGTATGACCAGACTACGGGTAGTGGTTAAACTGACAGTACATTTTTATTTTTATTCAAAGGTCTGCCATTAAGCGATGACACGCACTGCACTGAATGTTGATCTGAAGGAGGCTTACAGTTACACCCAGTTGCCCTGTTCATTCACAAATTTGTACAGGAGGACTGGAGTTCAGATGGCCTAAAAACACACCCTCCAAGTAACACTTGAGAGAAGCACTCTCCTCCCCTGGCTGGGTTGGGCTTTCCCCCCAGAGAGCAGCAAAACCCCATGGGGCCTGCCTCTGCCAGCTCACAATATGACAGACACTCCCACATTGACTCTCTCTTCAAGGCTGACCTACTTCTACAGGTGTTCTGTGACCTCAAGGGGTTACACTGCAGTCAAGGCAGCCGGCAACAGCAAGAGTGAGTGAGTGAAATGTACACCAGGGCTCTGCCAGCCTGTTCAAAATTTTCCATTCCCAGAGACCAGCAGAGTGTCACTGACACTGATAAGGGGGTGATTATACAGCGTTTGAAGGCAAGTTTACTTAGCCTCTTTGACCAATTTGAAGTATTTAATATTTATGAACAAAGTCCCTTTCCAGAAAATGAGCTAATTACTGATAATCATTTCACATTTGGTCTTTAATGTTGTAGACTATATATATGTATGTTGTGAAGTATGCAACTGCAAGTCAGTCCGTGATATTCCTGGGTGTAATATTCCTCAAATGTCTGTTGCAAAGTCAGCCTGTGATATTCCTGTGTACTTTTTTGTAAGGGTATTACAAATGCTGGTAGAACCAAATGGAGCCTGCAAGTGAAAATATCTGCACATCTTTTGTGTTTCCAGATGAACTCATGTAGTCTGTTCCCCTGTAAAGTGTAACTAGTGCAACTTATACAATCCTACTCCCAGCTACAGATGAGGCCAAAGGATTCACCTCTTCTGACATGGCACTGTAGTGATTACACAGTCTCAGAACACATAAGATTAAAACTAACAGTAATAAGAGTGATCTAAATCATAAAACACACACACACACACAAACAAAAAACACACACACAGACTTACAAACTAATATTGTATTTTGTAATGACACAAGAACCAGAGGATTTATTTGTTTTGTTTTTAAGACCAGTACACAATCACTAGCATTACCATTTGTAATTAGTATTGGTGTCAAATGCGATTTGTTAACTGAAAAGCCTTTTTACACCTTTCAATGTTACTCTGTAATTTGTTTGTTGTTTTATTTGTTCCACCCCATCCCCAGTCTACTGTAAAAAATTAATTCTCAATACCTGTGGCGTTTCTGCATGATTTTCCCACAATGGTGTTCTACTGCTGTGAGTTCTTTAGACTAATCACCAAGTCAGAGGAACTAGCCTTCTCAAACCTTGCAGTGTCCAAAACCCAGAACTAAAAGAGATCAAAATAAAATTTTAAAACATATGATCAAGGGGTCTATTCTAAAATGCTCGATCAATTTTATTTTCAATTTACAATTCTCTTGCATCATCGTGGGACTCCACTGTAGAATAGTGGGAACAGCCAGGACAGTGGGAACAGCCTGATGGTCACCCCCCTCCCCAACACACACACACACACAACTGTAGGCATGCACACACACACACACATGCATGCACAAACCCTGTATAAAATATACTGGAACCTATCCATGGTCACTTAGCTTTCACCTGATCTTGAAACTTCAATGAGATACTCATTTAGTGACCAATGTTTCTGCATCATTTTATGACAGTTGGATTTTGGACTGGATTTCCCTGATTCTGTCACCAGCTCTGAAGAGCAACCCAGACGAGATGCTAAAGGAATAGTTACCACAGCTGTGACCTGCAATCTTCACTCCATATTTAGAAAAAGCCCACTAAATGCTCTGGTAAACAGTGTTTGGCATCTTTTTCAACTTTGACCTTTGAGGCAGGGCAATTAGATGTCATAATATGTTATTAATACGCTTCTACTTGGAGAAAAGCACATAACTTGTGCTTTGTGCATGGTGCAAGCAAATATTACTGGTAGGTTATGGTAGATCATAAATGGTTGCTATTTTGCCAGTCCAACAGTAGCCATCAAGTGTTCAAAGGAGATGGGTTAGTATTATACTGGTAGTTTCAAGTATTTTGGGACTCGCAAATGGCTGCATTTCATTTTCACAGCTAAACACACTGCTAAGAATATTTTATATCTCCAAGTATCAAAGCAGTTTGCTGAACAATGGCTAAATTACACTTTCAAAAAAGAAAAGAAAAAAGTGAGTGAACACAGGTGAGACTAAAAGAGCTAAAGGTATGACATACCTTTGCAACCTGACCAGTAATGATGAAAATGGAGTGCAGCAATGAAGCATGACAAGGTTCACTTTTAAAACCAACAAAGCATACCACAACATACACAAGAAGAGGCTCAAAACCTTTCTAAGACCTGGACCAAGCGAGCAGTGTGATATAAAATCAAAACCAAGGCCCAACCTATGAATATGATCATAATGATCTGTATGAAGACAAGAGAACCTGGTGAACACATTCTGAAAGAAGTGCACCCTGGTCAAACTTTCCTTCACTGGTCTGCCAACCAGCAGATTCAGTTATGGCACAAGAATGGTAAGACAAGACATAACATACATTATATATGATATGCACACAGACACATAAATTACATAGTTAGGTGAGTTTAACAGCAAGAACATGGGTGGGGGGGTGGGGGGTGGGGTGGAGATAAAGTGATGGAGAGAGGGGGATGATAACATGACAGAGAGAGAGGGTGGTTTGAGGGGATGCAACTCAATACTGACCATTCCTGGACTGTGTGATGATCGTACAATGTTGCGGTGACTAGATCGCCCTCCTCATCCGAATCATTGGCTGGCAGTGATGGCCGCTTCAGAACACTCTCCACGCACCTCTGCTGCGACTGCAGCCAGTTGGACACGAGTTCCTTCTTTGCCGACTCTAAAGCACTCCACGGTAACTGCGAATCAGGGGGCACAGGGACACCACTCCCCGCTCCCCCAGTCACTGCTGCTGCTGCTGCCTTGGGCTGGGGCGTGCCGGCCCCCTGCCCACTAGTCAATTCTTCACACTTGGGGAAGAACTCGGAGTTCAAGCTGCCATTAGGTAAAGGGTTCGCTGGCTCCCCTGTCTGCTGTTCTACACTGCCATTTGCCAGGCCACTGCTGCGGTTGGGGAAGTCTTTGTCTCCCCCGCTGTTCACACCCCCTGCCGTTCCAGCATTACCAGCATTGCTGCCACCACCACCACCACCACCACCACCACCGCCGCCACCACCACTTGCCACGTTATTGTTGTTGCCACTGTTGTTGTTGCTGTTGGCAGTAGGTGTCGCTTGGTTACCGCCACCCCCTCCAGCGGGGGCGCCACCATTCACAGCACCCCCTCCCCCACCACCCAAGAACTTGCTGGGCGGGTGGGGGCTTAGGGTGGGCATGGTGGGCTCCATGGAAGGCAGGTTGGGCGGGGGATCCAGAGGGGAGGGGGCGGAGTTGGGCGTGTCCATGGGCCCCTCGGGGACGGGCGTGGAGCCCCCCTGGGGCGGGATGGTGGTGGAGCCGGTGGGGCAGAAGGCCGGGTTGGGGGGCAAGTGGCTCATGATGCGCTCCATGTCAAACTGCAGCATGTCCTCCGCCATGGCCTGCCGCCGGTGGAAGGGCACGGAGCTGCGGCCGTGGCGGGACTGCTGGCGCTCCAGCCGCTCTGTCTTCTTTTCCTCCTTCTCCCCCTTCTCCTTGTCCCCTTTCTCCTTCTCCGAGTCCTTCTCCTTCTTCCCACTCGACTTGGACTTAGCCTGTGCTGCCGCCTTCATCTTGCGATGCCTGCACAAGTATTCAAGCACAGATACAAAATCAAAAACATCTTGTGCTTTTATATTTATGCCAATTAATCTCAAGATCAGTATCAACTGCAACAAAGTATTCCTCAGACACACATCTCCACACTCTTCCTATGTAATTCTAGAAAATACAAGTCATCATAACAAAAAATTCATCACAGAAACAAAATTCTCTTATGATTTACACATAAGGACCCCTCATGAAAGACCACCTGTAAGTAAGCCATAGACTGGAGATGTTTGAAAATGTGAGCTGGTTTGGCCTAGCGGTAAGGCATTAGGCTGGTAAGCGGATGGTGTCCGACTCCTTTTTTCAGCTCTCCTTTCTAATCATAGGTTGCGTTCATAGACACTGGTTGCGAGTTTGTTCCTCCACAGTTAATGAAACATTAAAATAGCTCTCTCCACGGCACATCTTAATGCAGAATCATTCTGCTGGTGACACTGTAATGTTAGTCCCCCCCCCCCCCCAAAAAAAAACCAGGCAGGCAAAGTGATTATTCCACAATCAATAAAAAAAAACCATGAATCACCAGTCTGGCTTTTAATATGTCTCTATATTTATTCATCATTACTGGAGTGGTTTAAAAAACAAACAAAAAAACTGGCTTTTCCCAAGCTCACAAAATTAATAATGCTATTATGAATTCCTCTCTAATTATGACAGGTAAACGAAAAATACAAGACAGAGTAAGTGGTTGCCCAAGTAAACCATTGTATTCAGTCATCAATTTATCCTCTTAGCCAAGGGCAAGGGCAGAAGGTGGGGAGGGAGGGGGAAGACATGCGACACAAGAGGACTACTGACTTGACACAGTTGCAGTTGACTTTGGTGGAGGGATCTGAGAAGTTCCACACTCCCACAGTAGAGCTTTCTTCTGATCCGGCCTCTTGAGACCTGCAGGCGAAACCAAGTCCATTTTGTAGTTTGTGCAAAGTCCAAAGACACTAACACAATAATCAAGTAGTCTAATTTTTGTATATGGGTCGTTCACTATGGAAAGAAGCATATGGATGGAGACGGAGGGATTGGGGTGGGGTGGGGGTGGGGGGTGAGGAAGAGACTCAATGGGAAAGTTTTTGAGAGTATCGGTAATTCACCAAATGTAATGTGCATCTGAGTGGGCGATGGGAACTGAATGGTGCACATGTGTGTTTCCTTGTGTAGGTATGGGCGTGTATACATGCACATATTATATGTATAAAGAGTCATATGTTTATGGTAATATACTATACTTAAGATCCAGACACATAGAAGGTTCAAAAGAATGCTATTTATTAGGGGGGGGGGGGGGGGGGGGGGGGGGATCAAAGAATGCTATTTATTAGGAGAAAAACACAATCTTCAAATTTTCATTCTTCTAAGCACTGGACAGGAAAACAACATAGTCAACCCCAAACAGACAAGTGATTTAGCTTCTTTTTTATATATCTCATTTTTCACGGTTTAACTGTTGTTCAAGTGTTGTTTTGTAGCTTGATAAAGGGGATTACCCCCAAAATTTGCAGATTGTGTTTTTGTCCTAATAAATAGCGTTCCTTTGAACCTTCTATGTATTTGGATTTTGTTTTAGAATGCTAACAGTCATTCTGGTTTCAGATTTTAAAAACAACAAACACCAACAACTATACTTAAGGTTCTGTTTGTTAAAATGTATGCACATGTTTTTGTTGTTGTCGTCAAGTGGTTTGTACAGTGCAACAAGTTTAAGAAATGTTAGAGAACAGCACTATTATTATTATTATTTCTTTCCTCCTTCAAGCAAGGCCCAAACACATCTATTTAAAGAGTAATGGAAATCCTTCTGAACTGTTTGTGTGCTCTCTCCTGGGCAGCTGCTGTCTCTTGTTCTGACAGGAGCTGTACACTGTACCTCACTGTTCCCAAGCTATGGGTATTGATCATGTGATGTGACTGCATATTGTCACTGTAAATTGCCTGCAGATATGTTTGACAGACTTGACTGCTACAGCTGGGTGTAGCTGAATGCAAATGTAAACCGACTGCAGCTGCAACAAAGTCCTTGCTCTCACTCTAAACAGAATGTCTCAGTGTAAAGTGCCTAGGGAAGTCAATCACTGGACATGCAGTTGACAAGTTGTTGATATTATCATGTGCATTCATATGGCTGGAATCCACTGCTGCTTACCATTACAGATGCCCCTGCCTGTCAGTAGTCCAAGCCTTTCCTTAAATATCTACTTTTTGAATCAATCATTCCATAATCTTTTTTTCACAAACTAATGTATGCACATGTGTGTGTGTGTGGTGTGTGTGTGTGTGTGTGTGTGTGTGTGTGCATGCATGCATGCATGTGTGTGTGCGTGTGCATGGGTGAACATGCAACTTTATGGCTTCAGCGGTATGTTTTGACAGCTTACATGATCCTACTTCTCTGTTGTGATAGGTCAAACAATTTGCCAGTGATATTTTGGCAGCAGTGAAAAGATACTTCACATCCTTCGGCACAGGTCTATGACACAAATTGTGTGTGTGTGTGTGTGCTCTGCATGAGGTCAGGCAAATATGGAGGAGGAGGAGGAGGACGAAGGGTGGGAGGGAGGGTAAAGAATCCAGCTTGCCCTCTTGCAACAACCTGGGATCCAGCAGTGAGATTGAAAGGGTGCCCAGGTGAGAGAGCGAGAAAGAACTGGGGGTGGGGGTGGGGTGGGGGGAAGTCTGCCACTTTGCAGCAGCTTGTGGTCTTGTGGGGAGAATGAGAGCACAAAGAGAAAGGGGGATGGGAAAGGGGGATTGGGGGAGGGGGGCAGGAGAGATGCTGGATATTTAATGCTCAGTCAACTGTGCATTTTATTTCATGGTAAAAACAGCATGATAAAACATTAAACACAACTTCAAAAACAAAAATCACAATAAAGTTTAACATGTCAGCAATGTCAGAGCTTAAATAATTCACGCCTTTTAAGGATCACTTGCTAGAAGAAGAAAAAATGCAACCCTGCAATCTATGATCAAGGTGAACTGGAGAGAAGAGAGGAAGCATGGAAGAGTGAGAGGGAGAAAGACAATCCTCCCAGTTCCCAGCAGTCTATGATCCAGTGGTAAGTGGTAAGAGAGAGAGGGAGCCAATCTATGATCCAGTGGTAAGTGGTGAGTAGGGGAGAGGACGGAAGACAGGAAGCAGGAAAGAGAGAGAGGGAGCCAATCTATGATCTAGTGGTAAGTGGTGAGTAGGGGAGAGGACGGAAGACAGGAAGCAGGAAAGAGAGAGAGGGAGCCAATCTATGGTCCAGTGGTGAGTAGGGGAGAGGATGGAAGACAGGAAGCAGGAAAGAGGGAGAGGGAGCCAATCTATGATCCAGTGGCGAATGGTGAGAAGGGGAGAGGATGGAAGACAGGAAGCAGGAAAGAGGGAGAGGGAGCCAATCTAGTGGTGAATGGTGAGAAGGGGAGAGGATGGAAGACAGGAAGCAGGAAAGAGGGAAAGGGAGCCAATCTAGTGGTGAATGGTGAGAAGGGGAGAGGATGGAAGACAGGAAGCAGGAAAGAGGGAGAGGGAGCCAATCTAGTGGTGAATGGTGAGAAGGGGAGAGGATGGAAGACAGGAAGCAGACAGAGGGAGAGGGAGCCAATCCATGATCCAGTGGTGAGTGGTGAGTAGGGGACAGGATGGAAGACAGGAAGCAGACAAGAGGGAGAGGGAGACAAGAGAGTCACCAGCCTACCTTTTCGCGGCAGCCTGCAATCCTGTGGTGAGAGTGGAGTCCTGGGCGATCCTCTCTATGATCTGATGCCCCAGCACATGGCCGATGCTGGGCAACGTCGACTGTCTCCCTTCACCGAACCCCGCCCCCATCTTCCCCCCACCATCCCCTCCCCCTGCTGTGCCATGGGCATTAGGGTTGGGGGAGTGTGGGGGTGTGAGGGGCCCGGGAGGGTGGAGGGCAGCCGAAGCAAGACTCTGGGAGCGTCCACCCACAGAGTCTGAAGTGCCCGCCACCGACTGCAAGCGTCCCAAAGATTCATCCGATTCGCAGATCAGCACGTAGGCCGACGGGTAGCGCATCCGGACACCCGCTGGAAAAGTATGATTTCACACTGAGAAATACTGCATCACCAACTCGTTCATGTCAATTTCTTCCATAAACTGGAACAGTTCCTCCTCATATCAGCAGAACTCATACTGTCAACTGTGCAGAAGACCTGCCATGAACCCACCACTCTAGTGAGAGACTGATCTGACTCTCCAATCAGACTGTCCTGAAATCAAGGACATGGTGCTCTGCTTACTCTGACAGCAGTTTCTATTGCTGACTATTTCTTTTTTTTTCTCTTTAAAGAATAATCATTATATGATGTACTGAAGAATCCCTACAGAATTACCCCCCCCCCCCCCCCCCATACAAAGAGCTGTTTCACCAATCAGAACTTGAAAGAAACCTGAGAGGAGAAAAGTAGAGGTAACTTATGTTTATTTTTTATTGAAATAGGCACAGTTCTGACACTCATGTGAAAAACTGAGGTGCCCTCAAAAACATTTTTTATTTTAAAGACTGACTGACTGACTGAAAACATGTGGTGCATGATAACGTCCACACCAAAATGTGTGTTCACAGTTCCAGATGCACACAATGCATACATGTTACCATGTAGGCTATCACAAGCTAAAACTACCAAAGACATTCATACCAATAAAGTATGCAACAACCCCCACCCATAGACACTACCCATCCAACCAAGACACCACCATCGAAGAATTTTGCATGTATGCACTCTGTCCAAAAATTTGATCTTTTACTACTAGCTGAAGATTCCCATCCCTCCTGAAGGAGAAGAGGAGGAACCACAACAACAAAACCACACACACACACACACAAAACAACCCCATGAGAAATGGCCACTCACCAACAAGAACTTCAACGAGATTGGGCAAGCGATTAGGGTCAAAGTCCTTTGTGTCATCTGTGTCAAAGGGGTAGAACTGGTTCCACTGATGGAAGAGATGGCGGTTGTGGGGGTCTGTGTCCCGGTAAGTCTGACCAGTCAGTGTCCCGTTCAGACCGTATGGCGCCAGGATCACTGTCAAATTTTACGCCACATTCAAGATGGGACAGATTTCAACATGATGCACTTTGCTGATCCAAACAAAAGGATGGTTGAATCCATCCTCCCACCCAACTCCTGTAAGAGCTACCCACCCCCACCCCCCATGCCATAAGAACTAGGGTCTGCTGGCCAGGTACCCTGGCTTTCTCATTTCTGTTAAAAAAACCTACAGGTCTATTCACTTGTACTTCAAAAAATGTCCACTCTCATTTACAGAAAACTAAGCATACTTCGGCACTGTAAATAAGAATTACAGCGATTCAGCACAGAATGCACTTTTTCTGCGCACTGACAGAGTATAAAGCATCAATAATTTAAAGTTTTCTGAATCCAGGACAAAATCACAAAAATTCTAATTTGTTACTAAACAAGTCTGAGTATAATGCATAATATGCTAGGAAAATCGTAACAAACACACACACAGACCCAAACAAAAATAGCGTGAGCAAGGTGCAAAAACAAGGTCCCAACACAAAAGCCCCCTTGTTTCCATAAACCACTGCTCCATGCAACTTCACACACTATGTCACTGTGAACAGTTTTCACAGTCAAGCTGTGTCACAGACTCAGCTAATACTGTAATAGCTTTCCACTGGAAGGTGAAAACTCCACCCCCAACCACTTCTTGGTGAAGACAAACTCTCACCTTGAAAGTGGATCTGACTGTCCTGCAGCAGGTTGAGGTGGTGGTTGGTGAGGTTCCACACTGGCGGGTGCTGCTTCACCTCGATGCTGGCGCACACCTGCGACTCCCCATGCAGGAAGAAGTGGAAGCAGAAGGACAGGTGCTGGCTGTGGACAGAAGGGAACATTTGAAAACATAGGTTAAAACATTTCCTCATGCGTCGCACACTCTGCCCCTCCTCATGCATCGCACACTATGCTCCCCCCTCCCCCCCCCCATATATGCATCCACACTACCCCCCCCCCCACATATTGCTTGGAACCTGAACCTGCCAAAAAATTATATCATCCAAACTGGCACGATCAGCATGCTGAAGCCCTGGTCAAGGTAACATATCAATTTTCTCAACACTGCAACAGCAAAAGCATTTCACATGCTGCTGTAATCTGCACCTCTCAGGTTATCCCCCCAAATAGCTTTGCAGCTGCTTTGCCCTACTGTATTGATGGCTGTGTGGTTGCAGGTGAGACATCACATGAACTGTTCCACTTTGCCAGTCCTCCCATAAATGTCTGATCCCATTTCCACACATTCAAGGACTGAGCAATAACAGGAAATAAAATCTACCCACCCAAAGTTTCAACCCTGTTTTATGGGATCACAGGTTATGGAAAGACTACTTTAGAAGTCATGGCTTTTTCTTCTTCTTCTTTTCTTTTTGTGGCTGCTCAAAAGGTTTCCAATGTCATGTTGGGCAGCAGTAAAAATAGCCATAATGGGAGAAGAAGAAAAAAATAGGGGGAATGCAAAGAAAAAGCGTTCCATTTCTAGAGGCTCGGGGAAGGATAGAAAGACAGAAGCAAAAACTGAAAGACACTAAAACATGGATACTCTC
This sequence comes from Alviniconcha marisindica, assembly GCA_018857735.1. Taxonomy (NCBI): domain Eukaryota; kingdom Metazoa; phylum Mollusca; class Gastropoda; family Provannidae; genus Alviniconcha; species Alviniconcha marisindica. The sequence goes on from JABMCL010001334.1 coordinate 120,563, forward strand.
TTAAGTTTATTCCAGTTGCTTACAGCATACACAGAAATTTACAACAGACGTGAACAGACTTTTTCATACACAGAAATTTACAACAGACATGAACAGACTTTTTCATACACAAAAATTTACAACAGACGCGAACAGACTTTTGCCCCAAAAATTATTTTCTTAGCACTGGATCTGGTGACACACAGGATGTTACAACCTGGTAGAGGGAGGTTATCATCATGAACAATTTAAGATTTAGCATAAACAGTTTCTCAAGGCAAGAAGAGTAAATGGTCAAGATGCTCACTCGTACTGAAATGGGATGGGGTAGACAACAATGGTGGGTGGGGGGGGGGGGGGGGGCTATTACAAAATAGCAGATTTACATTTACATTTCACAAGCACAAAGAACTATAAAATAAACCGCAGAACACAAATTCAGAAGAAGCAAATAACAACCCCCGCCCACACACATATAGCACCATGACAGCCAGAATCAGAACTAGTTCAGAATACTGATACTGATAACAAAACAAAACTAGGGGACGGCAATCATACAATGCAAGAGCATTGACCTCAGCCAAAGTTACACATTTTCCCAGTGATCCATAGAGGCTGAAGGGAGAGCTGCCAAAGACATGTGCAAATCAGCTTTATTTTCAACAGTTCCTCTCCCCTGGACAAACTGAAAATCCAGTACATTTCGTTTGAATTTTCTTTTAAATGCCGTTTTACATTTTAAATATCAAACTTGACAATAACAACTGATGTAGCTGCAAATCTAACAACATAAGTTCCATCCTTCAGGTTTTATGAAATAATTTTGCATTCACAATCTTTTCATTATACAGTATTTTTCTGCCCACACAGTCCCTGTGTTGTTTATAATTTCTTGTAACACTGACTGAACGAGAAAGAGAACAAAATCACACATCACCAGAGACCTCAAAATTCTCTCTCTCTTCTTCAGTGTCTGATATCATCAATGACTAATATTTTTTTCTTTTATGTTTCTGCTCGTTTTTTTATCCATTTTCAGCATCTCTCCTATGCTGTGCTGATCTTCAAATTCAGTCAAGGTAACTGAAACTGGTATGAATGTGTAAAGACCTTTTGAGATTATTACTACTAATAATATCATGCAAAATCAGATCTATACAAATAGATACAGAGACTACGCTTGGTGTACTCAAATTCGCGTAAATGTTTGTGACCCAGGAATCAGCCAAAACAAGAACTGTAGCGCTGAACACTAAACAAAGCCACACTAACTCCAAAATCAGGTTAACTTACTGCATCTTCAAGCATCAACCATACTTTTTATTGCATCATGTTCTAACTATATAATTTTCAGATGGCCCCTTTAGATATGGGGGGGTGGGGGTGAGGGGGCACAATTAGAATGACGGAATCATAAGGAGGCAGATAGAATCATAACAGACTTGTTGAATGCTCTCACTCTCTTATTTACATGAACTGGACTGTTACCCTACACATTTGTAGTGCTCTGCCTCACATGACCCAAATCAATCAGTCAGTGCCATCCTTGCTTAATTTGGGCCTGCCTGAACACAAAATAATTAATATGCAAAAAGTTGACCTTTCCAACATCACTGTGACCTTGAAGTAATACTGGCACAACAGTCTGAAGGTTTTCTAACACACCAAAACAGGATTTCCAGGCTGCTTTAAAACTCTAAAAACAGTCCAGTGAAGAATGTTACGCCTGAATCAGGTGAACAGCCTTTAAATTTAAATTAAACTGTAATGTGGTTCTGAGAAAGCAAAATGGTCAACGTTAAGCTTTTGAAACCTATCAATGAAGAAGTAACTTAGTTTAAAAAATAAATGTGCATACCATCCAACGATCATTACTTTCATTACAACTGTTGCTGTAGAGTGTAACTATAACTGTATAAATATCAACCAAACACTTGATACCAAAAGGATGCCTGCTCAGTGTTTCTGATAATTTACATGGACCAAGTGACCCTGGGAAAATGTCTTCAGTAAAATTTTTCACTACTACTGTACTAGTGCTACCAGTACCACAGTGTCAAGCTTAGCAGTTTTCACTCCACAGAATCCAGTTTTAAATGTCCTGTCGTCTTTCTTTAGAGGCATCTTTTTAAAAAATGCCAGAAATAACCAGCCAAGCACAAACCATAATCTCCAGTTCTTTTGCTGTTCGCACCTCTAAATTAACCACCCTCACTGTAGCCATTTTAAAACATTTTTCAAATCAGACTGAGCCAAGGGTGGGGGAGAAAGAGCAGCACCGCACTAACAGAACACAATGCAGAATCTCAGGACAGATAATCTAGGCAGCGCTAAGCACCAGCAGTTCCAATTAGCTCTTATTTTTATCCAGCAATAGGCAATGTGCACATTTTTTTTTCTCTCCCTCTTTAGTTCTGTCCTTGTTACATGTGGAGTGAGCTTTTCATGACAAGTGTCACATAGTGTATAATCTGTAGTGTATTGGTCACTTGATACTTTGCCTCCCTTCTTTGGGACACTATGAAATAGCAACTGCCACCATTTTCCTTGAACTCACCCAAAATTCAGAATTTAGCCCTTTTTGTTTTGTTTTGTTTACTCACTTGTTTAGCTATCCGAAAGGCACACCTCCCTTCTTTGGGACACTATGAAATAGTGACTGCCACTGTCTTCCTTGAACTTGAACTGACCCAAAATTCTGAATTTAGCCCTTTTTCTTTTGTTTACTCACTTGGTTAGCTATCTGAAAGACACAATACAGTAACTGTGATTGGCCAAAATAAGGCACTTGAAAGATTGATGGTTCAGCCACCTTGCGCGTAAGTAGGGCCTCTCTTTCTACACAAGTTCCACAGCATCTCAACTCTACCTGGTTAGTAGCAGCCAGGCCACAGGTTACAACATATAATCACAGGCAGTTATTTGCCTTGGGACACTCACAGCAAATGGTTTACAATGTATCCCCAGCATCCATTTCACAGTCACCACAACTGCTGCTTCATCAGTTTTGGATCTAGATCTATAGGTAGCTGATAATGTGATATTTATACATAAGGGAAGGATGGAAACTCTGTATTGTACTGGCCACTCATAAAACTGAGTTCTAGCCACTGAAAACGTTTCTGGGATCATTATAAATGATATGCAGACTACTACAACAGTCAAGCAGTTTACATCAATCAATGACTTGATATTACACTTGACAGTACATAAGACTTTACATGAAAAGAGACTGTACAGAAAACTAATGCAAATATTAAACGACCCTACACACCCAATGAGACACTACTTTGATAGTAGACGTAGCAACAGGAGTGGAAGATTTTTTACTTCCGAGAACAACTACAAATCGTTATAAAGCCTCATTTTTACCCTTGGCTCTGTCAGTTTTTAGTGAAAATTATACCAGTCATTAACTGATGGTGCGCATGTGTCAAGACGTCTGCTGAGGATAACTTTCTAAGGGAGGGTTGGGGATGTGTGAACCTAATGATTTTTATCTGAGTTTTTACATTTTGGTTTGACAGAGAAAGCATTATTCCAGGTAATTTTGGGTTTGCTATTAGTGTATGCAGATTGAGAGAAAGGGGGTGTATGTCTAAGAGTGTGTATGTGCGTGTGTTTCATGACTTAGAATTACTGAGGTATGTTCTTCATTGTGCAATCGAATGACAGCTTTAATTTCCCACTGGGATGAATAAAGTATATTGTTATTGTTACACTAGTTATTACTGACATGAATCCATCAAATGAACCATGAAGACTGTAAACAGACAAACGCAGTGCTCAGGTCACTGTGGTTGCCAAGTAGATGACACTAATAGAAGCTGTAACCAGCAATGGAGCTGAATTCTGCGAAAGCATTGACCAGTGAGACACTTGCAACCTTTGATAAGTTCACAAAACAGCCAATCAAATTAACATGCAACCTTTGGTAAGTTTGCAAAATAGCCAATCAAATTAACATGCAACCTTTGGTAAGTTTGCAAAATAGCCAATCAAATTAACAGTTGTGGTGATGTCATTTTGAGGGTTCAATGCATCTCATTTTCATGTGAGTCACTTCAGATTGGCACTAGCTGGTACACTCCATAATTTTTGCAACAGCTGATGCACTGTGACTATGTATGTGCTCCTGTGCAGTATTAACTAGCATAATTGATACTTTCTAGAAAAAGGATCATCGCCTATTGGGGTAATTTCAATCTGTTTTTAGATCACTATAAATATAATTGTTGGGCATTTGTCATTTTGCGGTAAAATTTGCAAGCAGACAAAATTATAATGCTACCGAAAAACAATGGCTAAAATAACTATCATTACAATTGTTTTTTCACTGTAAGTTGTGTAACTGAGATGGCTAACTAGTCCCTTTCAACAGTGAGGGCCTGCTTTTATCAGTCAGTAATTTAATGAATGCATTATCACCCGAAAATGCTGAAGGGAGGGGATGTTTGATGTCTCTTCCCCCACCCCCACCCCCCTGGGAATCTCAGGGTTGTCATTTGATTCCACTTTCTGATCTCCTCTCTTGTTTCTTTTTGTTTTGGGGTAATCCTCTTCTTGTCTTGTCATTTTTCTGCAGATGGTCCATTCTCTCAACTTTTTTCATTAAGTGTTAGGCTTTTTTGTATAGCTCTTCTTGAGCAACTAGGAGATGACAGTTGGTAGGTGGTATGCAGCTTGACAGTTGGTAGGTAGTATGTAGCTTTCTGCCTTATGGCACAGGTATTACTTGCCATTGCGCATTTATATAACTTTTTATATATATTGTTTCTGGACATTCCTTCTTAATCTGGTAATTGATCAATTAGACAGAATGGTCGATGATACCAGCATGTCCTGCCATATGTGCTTCATTGGCTGGGGTAATACTGAAGGGACCAACTCTTTGAAAATTTGTGTTTCATGTGTGTGTATACATGTATGTTTTGTACTGTTTTATGTTTGTGTAGGAATTGGTTTTGTGGACTGACTTGAGGAAAGGTTTATGTATCCAATGAGTTCTGAAATGCACATTTGCATATGACAGTTTGATTGCCCTGCGCAGTTGGCACATGGCAGGATGTTAAAATCCAATTGTTACTACCTACCACCTGAAATTCCTCATTACTGGTGTAACAGATGGCTGCAACCTATTTTATTACATGTTTTTACAGTGAATTGAGTTTCGGAGTACAGAGGGCCAAAATCTATATTGACATGATTGCAGCTGCACGTCTGTGTTTCTGCACTTCACTCCTGGCGAAGACCACAGTATCAGCCACACTTTCTCATAATAAAATGATGCAACTGAGCAAAAGCATGCAATGGTTGGTACTTTCTGTGTGCATACAAAGCAGACACAATTTGGCCCCAAAACACAGGAATGAGAAAATATGTGAACATTTCAATTTGCTGGCTCTGTGTGGTTGTTGTATCAATATAAATCTTTATTTTTATCACAAAAGAACTCCTCTGCTTTGAATTTGAGCTCTAACAGGCACAGCCATGTTCATTCTTTACCAAAGAAGTGCAGAAAAAGGTTGGAGAATGACATAATCAGTAATGTCTACTTCTCAATCTCAGTTCTTCTGCATATGGGTGGTGATACGTACAATGATACACTTGATCAAACTGATGTCCCCAGACTTGAAAATGGGAACACACAACCATGTTTTCACAACTTTGAAAATGTCACAATATATGAATAATCAAAAAGAAAACTGCTGTGATTTTTATTTTTATATACTCCATTTCTGTCAGTATCAATAGATACCACAATACTTCTTTGTTTGCATCTAAAAATCATACAAAGTTTACACCTGGCTAAAACTGTCAAACTAAAAGAGAACTCCATCTGTTGCTGTGACAGAAAACAGTCACACATTTCCTGTCACAGGGCTATGCACACTGGGCAACCCACTGGGTAACCTTACCTTTCACAACATATTACTGTAAGATTTGAATGTAGGCCTTGTGTTTCATATGATAGAGAACAAAACGTAAACTGTTGAAGAAAACTAAAATAATGTGTAAAACTGTCCACTTGTGGTGATTTTATTGTCAACTGAACCAATGAATGAACACTGCGTCTGACTACATAAATCATCCTCACTATTTCAATATTTTAAATATGGTACTATTAAAAGTAAAAGAAAAGTAGGAATAAAGCTTACTCTGTTTTTCAAACTGTATTTGCTGTAACTTCATGAGTGGAGTGTTGGACTAACACTGTGACAGTAAAATCAATGACAATATTTCTGAGGAATGACTGAGCTGTGCCGTAATAATTAACAAAGCGCTGTGGAATAATCATGCTGGCTAACAAACAACCAAAGAAAGTCCAAGAGTGAAAAATACCCACTCAAACTAACAGAAGTCCCCCTCTCCCCCAACAATTAAGTAGTTGCAAACAACAGCTTGCCACTGCCAGTATCTATCAGATACTATGATTCTGAACAACTTGTATGTCATGATCCATGTACCACAGGTTGGAGATACAAGTTCTTAACATCCTACAGTACACACTACAATCAGGTTCACCACTTTCATATTGCAAGTTTTAACCAACCATCACTGTTGCCCACCATGACAACAATGATGTTTACTTTTCCCCATGGCAAATTAAATTGTCCTTCACATTCACAGTGCCATACTGTATATTTTGGGTACCCAAACTTGTCACAGTGTTAATCAAAACACACACATGATATGCATTATCTGACACACTAAGATGGGATGCACTGATTTCCAACCAAGAGGTCATCCACATGATCCGACTCCGATGCACTTAAAATTAGCAGTACACCTACATACAGGTCAACGTGTCAAAGGATTATGTAAATCCTGGAACTTTCTCTGTGTGTGTGTGTGTGTGTGTGTGTGTGTGTGTGTGTGTGTGTGTGTGTGTGTGTGTGTGTGTGTGGTGTGAGTCATAATAAAGTCTGCGGTGTGGCCAGTAAGGGCTGTGATCCTTTTAAGTTACACTGTGATTTTCACAACCAAGCTTACATACCAAGTCTGACCCCCTAAATCATTAACTGTGTTAAAGTGTAATTAACACTTTGTAAATTGTTAGAAGTGCATAGACTGATGTAACTATAAGAGCAGTCAACAATCTATACATTTACATTATAACAACTTACACAGTGTTATACTGTTAATCATACTTTAGATAAATTATTATAAATATTAAAAACTGTCAACTGTTTTGCTACATAAAAGTGTCCTGACCCCCCCTCCACCCCACAACAGTAACCAGTTTTGTAGCATCAGCTGATAATGGAAAGTTATTCTGACCTGTTGAACAAATAGGACAGAGAAATCACAAGTTCTTTCACTCATATTCATAACAATAATACTAATAGTTTACATTATTTATAAACTATAAAGTGCCCTTTCTCACAGAATTTTACTTATTAACATTTATAAATTAAAAATAATACACAAGCACCAGACAGTCGAGCAGACATAATCTGCTCAGCTCAGCACTCTTGTGTTCTCAATAGCTGTGTGAACTTAGCAGTATTATTGGTGTTAACCATTATGGCTTGTGGTTGCTGAGGTGGTCTCTGTTGTGTGGCTTTTGCTGTTTGGCCTCTGTTGTGTGGTTTTGGTTTGTGTGGTGGTTGTCATGTTGCATGACTGATTGCTGTGTGGTCTGTTGTGCAACTGATTCTGTGTGGTAGCATTTGCTGCTTTGCTGTTGTGGCCTCTGTTGTACAGTTTTGCTGTGAGGTGCTCTCTGCTGTGTGGTGCTCTGTTGTGCGGTTTTGCTGTGTGATGCTCTCTGTTGTGCAGTTTTGCTGTGTGATGCTCTGTTGTGCGGTTTTGCTGCGTGGTGCTCTGTTGTGCAGTTTTGCTGTGTGGTGCTCTCTGTTGTGCAGTTCTGCTGTGTGGTGCTCTCTGCTGTGTGGTGCTCTCTGTTGTGCAGTTTTGCTGTGTGGTGCTGTTTCGCTGTTCGGTGCTCTGTTATGCAGTTTTGCTGTGTGGTGCTCTCTGTTGTGTAGTTTTGTTGTGTGATGCTCTCTGTTGTCCAGTTTTGCTGTGTGGTGCTCTCTGTTGTGCAGCTTCTACTGCATGGTGTTCTCTGTCTTGCTGCTTTTGCTGTGTTGTGGCCTCTGTCATGTAGCTTTTGCAATGTTGTGGCCTCTGTCATGCTGCTTTTGCCATGTTGTGGCCTCTTTCATGCTGCTTTTGCTGTGTTGTGGCCTCTGTCATGCTGCTTTTGCGGTGTTGTGGCCTCTGTCATGCTGTCTTTGCTGCACTGTGACCTCTGTTTTTTTTGTGCTGTTTGGTAGTCTCTGTCATGTAGCTTTTGCGATGCTGTGGCCTAGTGTCATGCTGCTTTTGCAGTGTTGTGGCCTGCTGAACAGCTTTGCTGTTTGGTACTCTCTGTTTCACAGTTTTTTTTCTGTTTGGTGTTTTCTACTGTGCACTATTTACTGTAGGGTGGTCTCTGTGGGGGTCTCAGTTGTAAGAATTTTGTTGCAGTACCACTGGGAGTTTCTGTTGCATGATGTTCTCTCTTCTTCAGCTTTTTCTCATGGTTTTTCATCTTCTATTGTGCAACTTTTGTTGTATTGTGTTTTGGTTGTCCAGCTTTCTGAGTTGGACATTTTTGCACAACAGTAAATGACAAGCTTTTGATGCAAAATTTTCTGTTGTGCAACTTTTGTTACAGGGTGTTCTCCATTGTGCAACTTTTCCTGGTTTTTGCCATGTGGCAGTTTCTATTGTGTGGCTGTTGCTGTGGCTGTCTGTTAGTGTATTCATGCTTTACTGTGTGCTGCCACCCTTTCTCTTGTACAGCTTTTGCTATGAGTGAAGAATGAGGTGTTCTCTATTGTGTGGCTTTTCCTGTGTGGTGTTCCGCACTGTACAACTTTGCTGTGTGCTGTTCTCTGTTGTGCAGCTTTTGTTGTGTGCTGTTCTGTGTGGTTTTCGCTATGTGGCGGTTTCTCTTGCATCGCTTTTGCTGTGTGGTGTTCTCTGGTGTGCAGTTTTTGCTGTTCTTCTGTTGTGTTGCTTTCAATGGGTTGTGATCTCAGCTTTTGTTGTCGTCTAATATTCTTGTTTTTTTGCAGATTCTGTTGAGGGGCTTTAGCCATGTAGGCTTACTGTGTGAAGTTTTGTGTCGTGTGGCTTTAGCTGTGTGGTGTTCTCTGTTGTGTGGTTTTCACCATGCAGTTGTTGTGTGGCTATTGCTGTGCTGTTCTTCTGCTGTGTAGCTTTTGCTGTGCTTTGATCTCTGTCATACAGCTGTTGCTGTGCGATTGTCTGGCAATGCCTTTATATAAGACTCTGGGGTTGCAAATAGTGAAATACGCAACAACAACAAAACACATATATAAGAGTTAAGACTCAAGGGTCGCAAATAATGAAATATGCAACAACAACAAAAATGCATTTTTTAAATGCAAAATAAACCCCTCTCCCACAAATGCTCAAACCCCATGCATTTCCTGTATGCAAAAAAGTCCAGATCTAATAGGACAGAATCTGTTTTAATTAAAGGCTTTAGGCAGCCTCTCTCTCAGATGGGGTGTGAAGTGGGTTGTCAGAATGTATCAACTTTGACAGCTGCCAGGCCAGGGTGGATGACATCAAACAAGGTTAGTGGTAGTTCATTGCCAGCAGTATTACTATTTTCCCACCCTTCATTTGCATGTGTGACAGACCATATTTCACAGCTCAGCACATCATGAAAGACAATGACCTGTTTTTCTTTTCTTTCTGGTAATTCTGATGATAGTTCTAAACCAGTTCCTTCCACTAGCTCTGAGCAGGTAAGGCAATAGGCCGCTTACGAAATAAGGTAAACAAACCAGCCAGGAATCTGCCATTACCAGCAAAAGGCTAAGATCTAACCAGGCACCAGTGAAAAATACTGACTGCCATGGAGGTTCCCAAAAGAATATGTATACCAAAAGTAGTGCTGTTAGTGATATCTGCTGGGCTTGCACAAAATTCTTCAGTACACGCAAGAAGCAGAATTTCAACTAAATCAGTGCATGATTGGTCTTAACAAATCACCGTCAGTTTGATTAGAGTCATGTTTGATTGTATGCATTTTTTTTTTAAAGACCCAGTGTTTGCTGTAATTTCGTTCTAAAAAGTGTTTGCAACCCCCGAGACAGTCATTTATGTGCTTAGGGCATGGTTAGGTTCACCAATATTTTGTATTCACTTTAGCTAACTGAATGCTTTACACCAGTTTCAGTAAATACCCTTCATGGCTAGTTCTCAGTTTCAGACACCAGGCTGTGGGGCAATATAATGTAAACTATACACACTGGCTTGAACTTGTCTTGATCAGAATACTTCAAAAGTGTGCATGCGTGTGTAAGTTTATTATTAATAAAAATATGTATTTAAATTCATGGTGAAAACAGCAACGGAAGACAATGCTGATGTGCAACTTTTGCTGCATGGTGGTCCCGGTTGTAGGAAAGAGTTTTATTTACCAAAATGGTGGTCCTGGTTGTAGGAAAGAGTTTTATTTACCAACTGTTTATTTTCAATTTCATATATAGGATTAGGATTTTTTTTAAACAACTTTCAGTTTTTTTAAATTAAAGTGTTGCAGGCTAGTTGTGCTGTCAATGAACATAAGCTACTGCTGCTTCTTGCCTGTACTGTAGTACACACAGACTCATGCTATAACCCATTCATCATATCTGTTCTTGGCTCAAGCTCTCGAACCATTAAAAGCAAAAAAACATACACAATAAATAACTACGTCAACAAATATCTAGCTTTAACCTGACACCAACTCAAACAAGTCATTTTGTACAAAAGAAACTTGTTTGCGAAACTGAAGGACATTTCCAAAAAGAAAGAAAAAATTATGACCTGTCCATAAACCACCAAAAAAAATGCTATCTTTCTTTTTTAAAAATTGCTGAAAATACAAATGTTTTACATTCATGTTTGATGTTACTATTTGTAAGTTTTATCCTAAGCATTTGGAAACCTCACTGTGTAAGATAACTCAATAACTAATAAACTGTGTGGTTATTTACATACCTTTTTTGTAACATTTGTTTATGGCCATGCTCTTGTTTTTCAAATCCAAGCTGTGTTGCAAAAGTAAATACAAAACACACAAATGCAATTGCAAGCAGCTGTGCAACTGCATATAACAAGTGTTTGACAAAATGAGTAATGTGCCATAATGAAGTGCTCCAGCTATGAATTTCCTCTGATCACTGCTGATTGTTCTCGCCTAAGCCTCTTTCCATATTAATTATTATGTTCTTGTGTCCAATTCTAATCATCTATCATGTTTCTCCTTTGCTTCAGTTGTTTTACCTCCCACCCTCCATCCCACCTCCTGAAAAACCAAACCCACACACCAAACAGCAACAAAAAACCCACCTCTAACCATCAACCCAAAGAAATATATGCCACATTATAATTTATATGCCCATTTCAAGCCTCAAATATGGCAGCGAATGATGTCATTTTTCAAAATCACAGATCTCATACTTGTAATCACTGGTGAGTTGTATACATGTGTCAATGTTCAGAATGGTGTTGAAACGGGCAGACCTTAGCAGACAACACTATGCTTGTCAGTCAGACTAGCCATGCTTTCATCATTTGCACGTTAACAAATGTCAAATAAGAGTTCACTGATTTTCTTAAGTTGTTAGATGGGCTAAGGTAGCCCAAAGAAATGTACAGTCTCATCTAATGACCACTAACTTACACCCCTGAATAAACACAATTTTCTCTCCAGGATGGGTCTTGAAGACTTGATGAATGACAAGACTCCTTTAGACATCAACTTAGTAACTGACAGCAGGATTAACCAACCAACCAACCAACAACACACATGCAACTAACCTTCTGTCTCCAGTAGCATGGTCGTGCGGCATCACAAACCACTTGCCAAGACGGACAAAGTTTTTGGACAGCAGGCATCTGCATGGAGAGATTAATGACGCAATCATCAGTTTAAAAGATAAAACTTTAAAAGCAGTATTTAAGCACACTACAGCCTGTGTTATTGACAGTATTCAGTACTTGTAGTTGTCCCCTGGGTCAACATGGAATGAGAGAAGTTGCAGAACAGAGAGGGGGAGTGGGAGAAGAGGGTTAAACAAGAGCATCAGGTATCATGCTTTCTGCATATTCTATTTCTTTGAAGTGTAAAGAAGAAGAGTCAGTGAACACTTACCATTTTTCGTCTCTTGAAACTCAAAAGCAGTAAATATATAATCAAATTATGCTGCCTATCAAATGTGTGTGTGTGTGTGTATGCATGTCACTTTCTAGTGTGAAATATGTCTTGTATTTTAAAATGAAACTATCATTTATCAAGTATAATCATTTACTTCCTTCCTAATCAAAGAAAATGCATGGTAGGAGGAAGTTTCCTTCACTGTACAGTAACCACAGGCCTAGTTTTGCCAACTCACCGTTCAATCAAGTTGTGCAGAGCTTTGAAAAGCAGAGTGCGACACTCGTAGGTCAGGCCACTGTCTTTATCTCTGTCCCACGTCCCGTGCTCTATTTCTGAAAGAATCATCATAAAAACCGATTATCTAATGTTCACTAATATTAATAAATAGTTATATTCAACATGTGCATCAATATTGGGAAATTGTTAATTGGATGCTGAGGGGGATCCAAAAAAAAGAAAAAGAAATTGAGAGAAAGACAGAGAGAGAGAGAGACAGCTGCATTCACTGATTCAGTTTGACACATGCGCAAACTACTGTACAGTGCTTAGTGTACACAATTTGCATTCACGCTGGACTAGGAGAAGAAAAAAGGTGCTACATTTATAATGTATGCTGATTTTTGCACCTTCTTTATAACTTTAGCTCTTACGGCTTCATAATTTTTGTCCATCACAGATCTTCCTCTTGAAAAATACTGTCAAATTCCTCCAGGTTACTTTGCTTTCTTTTGACACATTAATAATAATAATAATAAAGTATGTTTACCATGGGCTCATTAATGCCCTGAGTGCTCACATGATAAATAATAACCTAAATAAAAATATGACATTCTACACACATGCAGAGCACAGTACTACCAAAACAACTGACATAAAATATTATATGGAAAAACAACATACTCACACTGCAATGAATTCAAACATGTATGATAGTGATACTGATCTGTATGTGCATGTGTTTATTTTGTATTGTTAAAACTAGTAATAGTATAACATAAAACTTCCTCCTTACTCCAATTATTCCTTTTATTTTCAGAAGGGGTGGGTGAAGTGTTTAATGATTTTGTCATGAACACAAGTGGACCTTATCATTTTTTAGTATGAAATGAAAATTGTTGGGATGGGGGTGCTCCTCTGCCCCTGCATGTTTATAATATTAATGCCCAAAGCAAAGAACAGCATAAACATGGCTTTGATAAGAATCACCCCCAACCCCAAAGACACACACACACACACAGGCCTGCTGATAGAGCTTTCTTTCTTCCTTTTTTCCAGTGCTAACTTCAAATCTCTTCAGGTGAAACAATCACTATTCCCAGGAAAAGAAAGTCTTGAGTCATGTGTTATGTAAAAAGGACAACATAATCAACACAACTCACCGGTGAAGGAGCTGGGACAAACTGAGATATTTCTCCTTCTTCAGCAACCCACAATCAATGCCCTTACTTGTTCAAGTTGCTGTGATCTGTGCTGTAAACTGGCACACTCTAAAGTCTAATCTAGTGGCTGTGCTCAATCAGATTCCTTCATGCAGCGGCCATCAGTAAAATACCAAAATGTAACTGATGCTGGGTTTGCAAGTGCATCTGCTGCACAAGATTCAAAAGCAAGTGCCAATTTTTGTTGTTTTAAATACAAAATTGCAATGGCTTCTTTCACTTTTAAAACTGAATTAAAATAAATTTCAATTTTGATTAAAGGGGGAGGGGGGTGGGGAGGAAAAAAAGAAGAAGAAAAAGATGACAGACTTGTGGTCATCTTTCCCCTTAGTCAATACATTCAAGTCAAATAATTAAAGCAACAATTCACAAAGAATTCCATTTGTGCCCTAATTTTAATGCCATGAAACCTTCACTAACTTTGTAACTATTTAAATTTGTAAAAAAATGGTATCATCAACAGCTCAGATTTACTTATCTTTTCTTGTCAAAGCATGCATGATGATGCACAACTACAGTAGCAAGGGAAGACTTGGAGACAAACCGGAACCCATCACCAAAATTTTCCCCAACACTGGTTCTTCTTCAGCCCTTTCTCCAGCAGCTGTCCTGCCAGATTAATGACATGCATGCCTGCAGTATCAGAAAGAGGAAGGCCAGCCACTGTTGTGCAGACTAGACTTAGCTGTGGAACATCCCTCCCTCTGCACTGACCACAGTGCTCTCTTTCTTGCATTGGCTTCCCCAACAGCTTCCTGCTTCAGCAAGTGCAGGGCAGATCAATGAAATTCTGATCTCAGATAATGTGGAAATCCCAATTGATTGCATTTCCGCTGTGGAAAGCGCCAGTGCTGTCCGTCCCCACTACTACCTCCCCCCTCCCTGCTCTCATTCCATTCTGGAGCTGATGACTTTGGTCCCTGCCAATCAAAGAAATTGACCCGCTCTCCTCCTGCTCCCAGCATCCATCTGTCAGACCTGAAGCGACCCCTCTCTGCTCTCTAACCAATTTCACCCCCCTCCCCTTCCACTTTGCCTGTCTTGCTGGAACAGCAGGCTGAGTGAGAGCTTTGGGAGCAGAAAAAGAAAAGAGAGAATTCCCTGCATGCCTGCACTGGGCGAAATGTGAACCTAAATTTGCAATGCAGGATAAAACACAGAGCCGAAGGTTGGGGCTCAGTGTTTGCCTGCCAATGCTGCTGCGTGATCACTGTCAACAATAAACAACCTGGCGTTTGCAAAAGGGGAGAAGAGGTGGGAGGAGTAGGGAGAACACTTGGCTGGGTCCTGCCCCCCTCCCTCCCCTAAAGGTTGGTCACCCTCTTCTTCCCAAACCGCTTTTTCTCTCCACACTCTCCCCCTAATGCAACAAACACTGACACTTGTCTGCCTTGCTGCTAGCATTGTAATGAGCAAAAGAAAGGTGAAGCTGAAAGAGTTACTTGCAAGAAGACAGAGCTGAATGGAAAGCTTGAGATAAGCATACACTGCACAGCCATGATGTTGGGCACTGACACTTGTAAATCAGTGGTAAGCCAGCATGTGACACAGGACAGAACATGCTTACATTCCCCCCTCCCCTTGCCTCTTTCCCATCACAATGTGAGACAAAATGCCACAGTGGGGTAAAATCAATAAAGCAGCACAACACACTGTCAAAAGGCAGACAGAATACTAATGACGCCAAACCACCCTCCACTTTCCTCTCCACCGAGTCTCCTTTCCCGATTAGCTACTTTTCACGGGGCTATGCTAAACGCGTTCGGCCGATCAAAGAATGCCCCTTTCGCCACTAAACAGGATGAAGAAGAACAGCAGAGCACTCACCTTTCAAGCTCGGGTCAGACGACAGCAAGTCGTTCAAAAATCTTGGCTGATCGCCGTACCAGAATACCCACAACTCTTTGTTGTACGACAGCTGGTCGCTGGGATTTAGGCGCTGTTCCGAGTTTCTCAGAACTCGGCGCCAGACACACAGGATGTCGTTCTGAATGCATTTTGTGAAAGCTATGAGCACGGGGTCATCCAACTGGTCAAACGCCGCGTTATCCACAATCAGCCGGCGCCATTTTATTCCACAAATGTCCGTCTACAACAGAAACAAATCGATCCTAGGCATTTAATGGTACTATGAAAGCCAACAAAAGAAGTCCATACTAAAATACTGACACTTACAATCGCCACAACATGCTCTCTTGGTTTATTATCAAACGCAGATCAATATCCCTATTCCTGCCAAACACCGATAAGAATTTTATGCCAGGTGACATTTGGTTCTCGTTCACGTGCAAGCTTCACACATTCTCTTTGACGCGACTTGAAATCTACCATAATGCAAAAGTGTGAACATTATACGATGAATGACGCAATAAGATTGGTAAAAAAGTGACTGCAAATCGACATACCAGAGCATTACATCTCTAACAATAGCCAACAGATAGAGTCCTATTTAAAACCATAACTTACCAAAACGAAGAGATTGGTGAAGCAATCCTCCAAAGTACAACCGTTTCCAGTCGGATTTGGGTGACTCATGGTCACTCCATGTCTTGTTCACCCCACAGTATATCCAATTTTGCTGCTATGGCACACAGCTGACCATAGATTCAGAAAATTTTGTTCATTATTAGATGCTCAGCATAATATGTCGACACGATAATATGGCCGCCTCTCTTTCTGCAACAACAAGGCGGTAAGGATTACCCCCAATGATTGGCCAGCTCCAGTCACATGGTCCTTGACCTACTTTAGTGCAACATGGCAGCCTGCAGATTTCAGCCAAGAGAGGCGAGTTCAAACCTACTCACTATAGTCATGAAGTGAAACATTGACCCGGTAGTTGTAAATATCGGGCTGCAGATGGCGAATATATTTTTTACCGTGATCTACATCATAGCTGGAGTCTGGATTCTTTGCTGGTAAGTTTTTAGATTTCTTGAAAACATCGTCTGCATTTTGAAAGTGAAACGAAAATTTCGACTCCGATCTTTCAATCACTTGTCAGTTTCTGGTTGCTCGCCGAGTATGTTACTTAGAAATGGGATCATATTGTGCTTCCTAACTGCACCCGACAAAGGGCAGTTAGCGTAATCAGACTGTAAACAATTTAAACCAAAATAGTAACTGATAATGATGCATTTTTCTGTGTGTGCATCGTTTATTGATTCTGCAAAAAGTGATCCTCCCACTCGTCAAATTTTCCCTTTATTGATTATACCTCCTACTTGTGTGTGTGTGTGTGAAGTGTAGGTATATTTCTGCTTACAAGTATCATTTCTGTTGTGAAAGGGTGGGTGTGCATCATGCAGTTACTGACCGGTGATACTATTGAGTGATTAAAGTGCTCTTGAATGTCAGCAGTCAACTGTGATGGCAATGCTTGATGTGTCATAATAATTATTATTATAAATGTATTCAGAATGTAGTTAATAAACATTTAGATTTCAGGCTTATGGTTTCAGCAACAACTGTCTGTGTGTAAGACTATAACAGTATAAGTAGATAAACACAGCAGATATGCAAGCTGCACACAACTAACTAGTACAAAAATGTACCAGTTTGTATTGGCACTTGGTCAGCTGTTTTCCAGTTGTTCATTCATGCTCTGTGTTGCCTTGAGTTGCTACTCACGGTTAGGATGAACTGAACCATAAAGATTGTATATTCTTTTGGGGTTGTTTGTTGTCTGTGTGGAGTTTTTAGATGATGTGATAATGCACACACACTGGCACAGATGTTTCAAATGAGACCATAAACCAAGGCCCCCCATGTGCCTATATAATATATATGTATTATGCATGTGTGCAGTCAGATCACATACACATGTTAAAGATCCTATAGCCCATGTCAGAGTTCAACCAATTATGGAAACATCAAAATAACCCAGCATTCGCTAAAATATCTCAGTCTTTATACAAAATTATAGTGTTGAAGTTGGAGGAAGAAGAAGACACCGAGACTGACAGTGACACACTGTGTTATTGCAAATAGGCATGTGCACACACATACATAACATGCATGTGCACATGCACATACATACACACATGCGCATATATGCACACACGCACACACAACACACATGCATGCACATGCACAACATACACACACACTATTGAAACAAATGAAATGTACTACTTATGTAGTGCATTTTGTGTTTTCTGTTGATAGTGAATCTATACTTCTAGCTCAAGTTTCTTCTACCTAATGTGCATTTGGAACTCGCTGTTTTACTTTTACTGGTGACTGAAAAGTTAGATTAATAACTGGAGGGGTCAACTGATCAAGAATGTTTTACTGTAAAGTTAGATTTATAACTGGAGGGATCAACTGATCAGGGACGTTTTACTGAAAAGTTAGATTTATAACTGGAGGGATCAACTGATCAAGGACAGTTTACTGAAAAGTTAGATTTATAACTGGAGGGATCAACTGATCAAAGACATTTTACTAAAAAGTTAGATTTGTAACTGGAGGGATCAACTGATCAAAGACATTTTACTAAAAAGTTAGATTTGTAACTGGAGGATTTTGGTCAGAAAACTATGGCTCTGGGAGTCTGGAACCAACTTACTTTGTGAAGAAGTGTTCGTTGGGATTTTGTGGAACCCACAACTTTTAGATTCATTATCTTCTTCCTTTCTCTCTAGTGCCCCCCACCCCCACACCACCTTTCACCGCCCTCATTATCTTCCCTTCTCTCTAGTGTCCTCCCCCCCCCCCCCCCTCTCCCCGCCCCCCTCCTCTCCCCGCCCCCCTCATCCCCAATTGGCATCAAAACAGTGCTGTACACTACTTGTCTGGTAGGACTGGGTGGCTTTGCTCTTGTGAGTTGGTTTGGCATAGTGGTAAGGAGCTGGGCTTGTAAGCAGAAAGACCTCAGTTCGATTCTGCTTTGGCTGTCCTCTCTCTTCAAAATTTTCAGCTTATGGCCACTGTCTGGTTGTGAGTTTGTTCCTCCACAATTAATGCATCATTAAGGTGACATACATACCTGTCCAGCTTTAATGCAGACTCATTTTTGTGCTGACAATGTAGCATGAATTAGGAATAGTTCCCTCTCCCCCCACCTCCTGGGATCTAGGTTCCACTAATCATATTTTTTTTATTAAAAATAATAATCTGAAACATGAATGACAGCTAGCATTCTAAAACAAGTTCCAAACACCTGAGAGATTCAAAAGAACGCTTATTTATTATGACACAACAATAACAATGTACTTTATTAATCCCAGTGGGAAATTAAAGCTGTCGTTCGATCACACAACAAAGAACATATCTCAATAATTAATACAAACTGAAAGAACAACCAAGTGATTTTTAAGTATATTTTTTACACTCAGTAGAAGTCATTTTTATAATATAAACCAAACCAAACTCTTCGTTTTTTTACTGCTTAATTAATATGACAAACTCTTAGTGAGTTTGTCGTTTTAATTGTTAATTAGTATGACTCATTAAAAAGACGAAGAGTTTGGTTGGTTAAACTTGTTTAACACCAAGTTTGTCCCCAAAGAGTGCTGGTGGGGACCAAAATGCCAGGTAGTGGGGGACAATGGAGACTATACCTAACACTAGGGTGTCACCACCAGAATGATTCTACTTCAAGCCACTTCACTGCCTCAGCCTGTAAAATTTCTGGGCGGAAAGATGCACAGACAGGCCTGCAAACAGTATATTTTCTGGTCCAATAACTTCAACTTTCAATGCTTTGTGTTTTCATGATTATCCTTTTACATGCCAGTACAATAAAGAAAACAAAAAGGCTTAAGGGTTTGAAATGTTGCACTATTATTGGTCATTTTCAAGTGACATCATGGTAGTGAAGGGGTTAAGACAGGCAGCAATTAATTAATGTTTCAATTAATTGTGGAAGGCAAGGTCACAAAGACAGTGTCTATAAACCACAACTTTTGAAGAGAAAAGAGAGCTGAAGCTCAATCAAACTGAGGTCCTTCTGCTTTCCAGACTAATACGTTACTGCCACACCAAACCAGCTCAAAAAATAAGAGTAAGTCATTAACTTAAATAACAAGTAATTATAAAACAGGAAAGAATTTATGAGGTCTCCACAGGGTTGGAACCCAGCTTATTTTGATATGCTGTATTAGTGTATAGCACAGTTACAATTCCTTGACACTAAAATGGACATTGTATATATATATTATATGACAGTCAAATAAAGTTTTAAAAAAAATATATAAATATGCAAGAGTGAAAAAAAGTCAGTTAAATCAGAGTCAGTATTAAAGGGGACTTCAGGTAATACAGCATGACAGCATGTATTGATGGCCTGACTAGAATAAAAAGTGTACACTAACAGTCACAGCAGTTTTTCAGTCAGTTGAAAGTCATGAGGACATGGCTATGAGCAGCAGCATTTTGACCAAATGTGTGATATTATAAACAAGGTTAGTAATAGAAGTAGGCATGGCGGAAGTGTACCTTATGTTATGAGCCTGCCATTTCTGGTCTTTGTTGATAAAGAGGAAACCAACATTGCTATGCCCAAATGAGCTCAAAAGAGTTCTGTTTCATTTGATTTTTAATATTGATAGAACAACTACACAAAGTGTGCAAATTGAAATGTTTGCACATTTCATTTACAAAGTTTTTAGACCAACCTGGGCCACCATGATTCCTATGGGTTCCCCTTCAAATCTGCTAATTATTATTATTACTGAATCACTGATTGCTTTTAGATAGCGCTATTCTCAGCTCTTGAGCAGACTCACTGTGCTCATGTTGCATGTGATTCAGGATGAGTTACTGTGGCCTTTTTATTGCATGTTTTTTTAATATTCACGGAAGTGGTGTACTGACAGTGCTGTTTGGTTGTTGCATGGCTGGTGCCACATGAAACTACTGCCCTCTCAGTGCATGTTCTGTGTACACCATAAACCATGCACCTGTTTACAGTGTCACTTCATTCAAAGCCACATAGGTAGGATCTTTTAGGTGCTACTGCTTTAACAGAGTCAGCTCAAGAATATTACCTTGGAGAATATTTTCCTGCCACTGCAGTGGGGACTCAAACCCAGGACCTTTTGATCATGAGCTGGGCGCACTAACCACTGAGCTATTCCTGCTCCCCTGCTAATAGCTTTCAACTAGGCAGACCTGTGTAACACAGGTCTGCCTAGTTCAGTAGTTGAAAGCTATTAGCTGGTAATTGTAATAAATATCAGACCATGGCACTGGGTGAAGTGGTTCTTCCAATATGTGTTTGCAGCTGGATCAGTAGATATTACGCTAATCTTGCAAAGATAGGATCAACCTTATAATATAATTTAGACATTAATTTTGTCTCATTGTGATATGCCATGTGGCATCCTGTGAGAATGAGTGAGCTTTTTGTAACTGATTTTTATTTTTATTTTTTAAAATCACACACTCACACACACAAAAAAATGTTTTTAGTACTTCATCATCCCTCATTTAAGATTCAGGTCACGGTGCTACCCATTCCTATCAGTGTGTGCAGTATTTTTGCGTGTCCAAACAGTGGTATGGCTGTCAGTGCTTGGAATTTTTTACGTGCACACAGATGTTAATGCATGTGACTGCACATGGGCATTGTGTGGACACCTGAAAGAGTCTGCACTGGAAGTTGACTTTGGGAGAAAAATCCCTTGTTGCGCTGGGGAATAAAACCTGTGTCAGCATTGCACCTGGCGTTTCCATGGGATGCCTCTACCAGCTGAGCTATCCCTGCTCCAAAACTTGGGACTGATGCTTTCAGCTGTACAGAACTCTTTTTGATTTTAATGATTTTGTGCAGTAACCCATTGGCACAGCTGCAGTTTTGTGTTCAAAGTAGTTTAAAGATTTTTTTAAAAAGAAAGACGTGCATAGTGCCAGAAGAAACGCAGACACATAACTAGACTCAGGATCTGTTAAAAGTTCTGCCAGACCAACTGGTTTGGGCAGAAAAAGAAGATTAAAATCTGAAACCATAATTTAAGTTTTATTAATGGTACTTGTGTTAAAACTTGGTGTGGCATGAACTTGGTGAAGTGCATACATGTGCCAGTATATTTTTAATTCTTAAGTACCTGTATCGTAAAGCAATTATGGTGAAAATATATATATATATATATAGTGTAACTTGTTTCCAAAGGTTTTGGTATTCAATAGGGATGCCTTTTCCTTCTCCTTAAATTGTTTTTAATTTTGTTGTTGTTGCTAGTGTAACTCATGATGAAATTGTGACTTTCTAGTTAGTTAAGATAAGCTAATCTGTAAATGTTACTTTGTTAAGTGAAGTAATGCAAAACTGTGCAGTCTATCAATGATGCATCTTTAGCAGGACTAACACATTAACTAGATTTCTTTCTTTTTTCCTCAAAAACTCTTTCCAATACACATTTATGTTGGACATGACATCAAAGTTGCTTCAAATATAGTTGCAGTGGTTCAACATTAGTGATAGCATATGATTAGTCTGTGCCACTGGCCTGTTGGGTTCAGCATATATATATTATATATATATAGTAGAAGGCATGTAGAACAGGTCAAGGAGCTCAGGAGCTGTGTGAAAATCAAGGTGGCCGTCCTGGGCTTTCCGTCCTAACGAGCCTTATAGTTTTCTTGGATGTAAAGCAATATTTAAACCTGCTCATGCATTGGTTTTAGATTGTCCCTAATATGTCAACCGACATCCAAGGACATTAAGCAACACAACAGCAACAGAACAGGTCTTAAACCACAGTGAACAATCCAACACACCATATTCTGGTATTGATAACATGTCAGAATTCATGACATAAATAGTGTACAGTGCAGGCAAAAATCAAGGTCTTCCCAGGGCCATAAATTTACTAACAATAAATTAAAGGGAATCCGAAGCAAAGAAGCCTCAGGTTCAATCAATGGAAGAAGAATCCAAAATGCACTCTTGGAAGTTTTTCAGTTGATTTATGGTTTGGTTTATTAAGTGTCACTGTCTGAAAATCACAAAAATGTAGCTGAGGTGCTAATAAACTTGAAGCAGAAATATGCTGCTGTCACATAAATATTAATAGATCAACCATCTGAAGACTGCAAATGCACAATCTCAGTACACAGTACAACTTTATTGCCAAGTGTCAATACAATTTCACTAGGGATGATTTGTGGTGCCAAGTACACTCATCACACATTCACACCAGTCATATCCCCCTGATATAACTGTAATGGTTGACTGGGTGTAAAACACCAAATTACTTATGCCAGTCATAAAACATTAAATTACAACAACAGCAAGCATGGGGGTAAAAAGTCATTAATAAATACATACATGAGAAATCCATCCTACAGCAAAGCTGCACATATCCAATCAAAATGACCTCTTTATAAGGTCTATCTCATAAAAATTACCATCCTAAAAAAAGCACTTATAAAAATTATCTACAACAAATTAATTATAACAACAGCAACAACTACAAACAAAACCATCAATAGCAATGACAGCAAAAACTAAACAAAACCAAAAAAACTCAAACAAATAATCAACAGAAGAACAAGGCACAGATGTTCAATAATCAAACATGAGAACTGGCATACACGCAATGAAGCACACCTAGATTAAAAAGGAAAACACACACACACAAAGACACAGAGAGCTGGTTTGGCCTAGTGGTAAGGCGTTAGGTTGGTAAGCGGAAGGACCTCAGTTCGATACCGCTTCCGCTCTCCTTTCTCTTCAAAAAGGTTGTGGTTTATGGACACTGTCCTGTGACTTTGTCCATCACTTCCTACTGAAACATTAAAATGGCTCTCATCGCTGCCCATCTTAATGTAGGAATCATTCTGGTGGTGACAGTGTAGCGATAGGTAGATAATCTCCACCCCCCCCCCCCCACCTCCATATCCCTTCCCCCTCTCCCCCTTCTCCCTGTCCCTGAAAAGCCTTATGGTTTCTGTGGCACCATGTTTACTTACTTACACAAAGACAGACTAAACAAGATCATTTCTTTATTGCATGGACACATTGCTTCAAGCTGTTTGCATCACCAGCTGGGGGTTGTGTGGATATATATATATATATATTGCATTCATGTGCCCTGTGTGTGTCTTTAGGTTATATGACTGTGTTGCAGTTGTTTCTTGTCAGGAGCAATGACAGACATCATCATAAGTCATGCTAATTATTACTTGTATCTAAAATGAAAGACAGAATGACTCAGAGTATGTTTTTAAAAAAAGAAAAAAGTCATGAATGTCTTAGTCATACTTGAGGGAATGTAAGTTACAAAAATACACGTCACCATTAATTGTAACTACTTTGCCTACGATCTGACCATTCTTGTTTTGTGTCCGGTTGTGCCCCCCCCCCCCCCCCCCCGTCTATAAATATGTACCGTGCATTGTGCTGTTGGGAGCCGGTTTGGCCTAGCGGTAAGGCGTTAGGTTGGTAAGTGGAAGGACCTCGGTTCGATACCGCTTCCGCTCTCCTTTCTCTTCAAAAAGGTTGTGGTTTGTGGACACTGTCCTGTGACTTTGTCCTCACTTCCTGCTGAAACTGTGTCATTAAAATGGCTCTCATCGATGCCCATCTTAATGCAGGAATCATTCTGGTGGTGACAGTGTAGCGATAGGTATAAAACCCCCCCCCCCCCCCCCCCCCCCCACTTCTCCCCGTCCCTAATAAGCCTTGTGGTTTCTGTGGACGTCAAGCACCATGTTTACTATTTATTTGTGCTGTTAGTGTTACAGTGTTAACCTGCGTGAGTATGTACAGGCGTGTGACTGGGTAAGCGAGAAGAGGCACGGGTTGTTTTCCGCCCGGAAAAGGAAATGCTCGCAGATCAGCGAAGTGCTACTGACTGCGTGGCTGACAGGCCTCGACGCTTTGCTTTGTCAGGAAGATGAGGACGCAAGTGCTGCGCATAATGATCGGAAGTTGACTGACATAGGAGCACAAGCTCACGCCATGCACACACTAATGCTGCGTCGTGACTCGTGACCCGTCAACACCGACGTACACAAATAATATTGCGCGCAGGTCTTCCGTCACTGGCAGCACTACATCTGCTCCGAGCTCAGGAGCGGTGTGAGAGTCGAGGTGGCCGTCCTGGTTCCCCGTCCCAAACAGTCCCTACGGCCTCTGTGGACGTAAGGCAACAGTGAACTCGAACTGGGAGCTTTCAGAGTTCAGGAGCTGTGTGAAAGTCGAGGTGGCCGTCCTGGGCCCTAATATTCGTTTTGTTCTCTGGGCGTAAAGCAACATTGAACTTGAACGCATCGTCAGAGCCGAGAAGCTGTGTGAGAGTCGAGGTGGCCGTCCTGGGCTCCCCGTCCCTAACAGTCCTTATGGTCTCTGCGGACAGAAAGCAACACTGAACTTGAACTCAGAGACTCAGGGCCCAGTAGCTGTGTGAGAGTCGAGGTGGCCGTCCTAGGCAGACTCCAAGAACTGGTTTACGACATCCTTCCTTCAGGTACCGGAAAGCGATGCTCGGAGTGTGCGTCCTGGGCTCCCCGTCCCTAATACTGTGTCATAGTCCGTACGGTCTCTGTGGTCTCCGTGGACGTAAAGCAACATGAACAACACCTAGTGAACTACTGAACTACATCTAGTGAACTCTGGTGTAAATACCCCAGACGGACGTGGCGACTTCTTGTCGTTTTAATTGCCGTTATACATAAGCCTATACACTAGACGTGATTATCGACTATACACAGAGTCAACACTTCCACATTCACCGCACTTGACATGCCAACTGCACGGACAGCCCCCCGACGCCACCGTCCACTCTTCTTTTTTCTTCCGATGCTCTCCCCTCTTTCGATCTCTGGCTCTGAGGCACCTTCCCCCCCGCACTCCAAGTTTCGCTTCCGGCACCCTTCCTCCAAGGACGTCGTAAACCAGTGCTTGGAGTATGCCTCCGCCACCCCCACCCCTCTTTCCACAGGTCTTTCCTGACTGACCTTATCTGTATCTATCCCCCCCCAACCCCCAACTCTTCACCCCGATCTGTGTCTCCGTCTGTGACTGTCTTTCCGTTACTACCTTTGTCTTTCTCCCCCCCCCCCCCCTCCTTCGGTCATGTCTCCGTCTGGCTGTGACTGTCTCTTTCTGCCCCCCCCCCCCCCACCTCCCTATCAGACCTCCCCCCCGTCTTCTGTCTCCGTCTGGCTGACTCTCTATCTGCCCATCTTCTGTCTCCGTCTGGCTGTGACTGTCTTTCTCTATCTGCCGTACCCCCCCCCCCCCCCCAGTTGCCCCGTCTTCTGTCTCCCTCTGGCTGCGCACATCTTTCTCTATGCCCCCGCCCTGTGTCCCCTCTGACTGCCATGTCTCCCCCCCCCCCCCCCCCCCCCCCCCCCCCCCGTCCTCTGTTTTTTCCCCGTTCTGACTGCCGCTCGCTTTCCATCGCCCCCACCCCACCTCGTTTGTGTCTGTGCTTTTCCTTCTGTCGTATTATGTCACTTTCTCCCCCCCCCCCCTCTCCCCCCTCTCTCCCCCCCCCCTCCCCCTCTCTCCCCCTCCCCTCTCTCCTTTCATCTCCTCATGCTAATGCGTAAGATAAATATGGCTGAGCAATTTAGGGCATTTTTTTTGGTTTTAAACGCAAAGGATTTTTCATTTATGACAAGAAAAATAGGCTGTTTCGAACCACAAGCGAGAATAAGCCGACATAGTTGATTTTCCGTTCCACATGTCACTGTCTGACCAGTCAGCACGTATTTGACAATGACATGGTATAATTTATAAACAAACTGATGGCCGTCCATACATGACATACTCGGCGAAGAAGAACATGTTGATTGTACACTGTCACTACATAGAGGGTTAGGGGTGTATTGCATTGTATGCGGTACTAGAAGCCACTTTTCGGAGTGATTTAGGAATAACACGTACGCGCGCTCACACACACACACACACACACACACACACACACACACACACACACACACACACACACACACCATAAGCAAACAAAACAAAATAACACACACACCTCCAACAAAAACAAAAAACAGATGAATAAGCAAAAGTACTTGTTGTTTTTTATGTTTTAAGCAAATGAACAGTTGAATAGATTAATACACACTCATTCAGCGAGTAAAATGATTGGTTGATCAGTAAATTCTTCCACTTTAGCGGAAGATGTGTCAATGAACGGATGACTAAAGAGGGAGATAAATAGATATACGCATCGTGGATACATAGATAAAAAACGAAACACTCGGGCACTGCATACATAGAAGGTAGCAATATCACGCGAACATGCACAAAGCGTTGTCGCCTCAGGTAATAAAAAGAAGAGACATTAACAGGTTTAAGTGAATGTAGGCCAACAACTTTTTCCCGTGGGGAAACAAGGGCCTCACACAGCTGAAATAAATGCATTCAATAACATTTCCAACTTGAATAGTAGTGAAAGGAACAAGTTTTCATTTTGATGAGTTTTTTTCCCTTCAAAGATGAAGACGTAATTAAGCCGCGCGATGGCTTGTTACAATATGTCTTCTTTTTCTTTTTTCTTTCTTTCTTTCACACTCGGACGTATCCGCTCGTTATAACAATTATCTTTACAAACGACACTATCGAGACTGAGAGAGAGAGAGAGAATCGAGACTGAGAGAGAGAGAGAGAGAGAGAGAGAGAGAGAGAGAGAGAGAGAGAGAGAGATGGCCATCCCAACACCGAATCATTGCACCATTGGTTTATCTATACAAACGACACTATCGAGACTCTGTGTGGTGTGTGTGTGTGTAGAGAGAGAGAGAGAGAGCCTTCTCAACACCGAATCACTGGTTCTCCCCCCCCCCCCCCCCCCCCCCACCCTAAAAAAAAAAGTCAAATATAATTAGGAATTGCAAGATTTCGTTTTTATAGAAAACTCCACAGACTTTATATAATTTTCCATGGACTAAAACGAGCTTCGTTAGTGACGATTATGAGGATCGGATGCAAAACACTGTCATGCATCCCTTCCTAGCTGAGCTCGTCTCCCTGTTTTGTATTGTGACTAATTTTGAACGCCTTTCTAGAGGCCGTGTCACTCTGAGCAGGGGTACTTATTTTGCGTCCTCTTTGACGTTTGGCCTTGAGTGGCATGACATTGAATAAAGAATTGCCTGGAACAGTGGGTTGAACGAGCCTTCGATTTGGTTGAGCGATACATCCGTGAGAATAGTCGAACGAGACAGCGTGAAGCAACTGCGTACAACACCGCTAAACTCACTCAGCCATGGCTAGACATGGCAGCGCCCATGCAGCGAGACATGGCACGTGAAACCTGTGAACTGAGAGAAAAGAACTCGTTTCGGGAACTTGACCCGAGCGAGCGTGGCGACAGTAGTTCACATTTCTTAATCTGGAGTTTATAGTTTGCTCTCTTAAAGGAACTAGTCTTCTCCAAAAACGACTTTCTGTCTCTCCTCCCCCCCCCCCCCCCCCCCGTCAGGTTTACTCTGTTTAAAGTCTTCCGGATCTAAACATAACGCCTTTTTTCTACTTGCTTTTTTTCTTTTCTTTCTACACTTCGACCTAAAATGACTTATTTTGTCCAAGAAGGGTGAGTTTTCTCCAAGAGGCAGACGGCATCAAGCTTTAAATCGAATATTTCGTTTTAAAATGTTCTGCTGATTTTATTTTCAGTTTACTATTCTCTTGCGTTAGTGACGGATAACGGGACTCGACTGCAGAAAGCGCCGTTACGTGTCACACTGGGTGTACAGAGGGACTGAACCGAAGATGGCCTGAAAATGTGTGAATGTTTTCAGCTGCATGCTTCATTTTGTTATTCTATCAATACTTCAGCAAGAGAAGTGCAATTTTTGCTTCGAATTTGAGGTCGTCATACTGCAGCTCATGCTGGTTCGCGATTTAATAATAATAATAATAGATAACTTTTGTATAGCGCTATTCTCTGATGTACCCAAACTCACTGCGCTTTACAACATTCTCCAACATTTTCTAAGTTTCACAAACATAATACATATAATTATGACAACTAACAATGTATAATATACAAGTACATGTGCCATATGAGAAGCAGCAATATATAAAGAAAATGAACTCACCAACGTGGAGTAGAAACAGGCTGGCTCGTGACGTATTTAATACTTTTGCCACACACATCAGCGCCCAGTCAACCGGTACGGTTATATCAGGGCAGGGTTGGAAAATGAATCTAGCATCAAAGGAACATTTAGAAATAAAATCCTTGATTTTGAGGGTTTCTTTCGATCTGTTCAACGTGGCAGACAAAACTTGTCTTGAGGGGATTATTAATCCCACGCCACACCACTCGTTGGCCGGAACATGTGTAATTTTTTTCAGAGGGTTAGTTCCTTTAAAGGAAAGCAAGCATTGATCTCTGGTGTATTTCCTGAGCCTGGAGTATTAAAACAACGGTGTTTACGCACGGCATTGTTATCACGTTTTGTTTCATCTTGAGATGAGGGCTAGCTGATTGTCGGCATATGAACGGATCGCCCCGATAAAGGGTTGTGAAAAATGTCGATTTGGGAAACACCGGGACGAAAACACAGTGCCTTTTCAGAAGAGATTTATGAAAGCTGCGATAACAAATTCAGCACTGGCACCAGATAACGCAGAGGACGAAAATCAAATTGTAACACAGAACAAAGCGTAACAAATAAAACGCAAATCACGTGTGTGTGTGTGTGTGTGGTGGTGTGATTTTGTAGTTGTGTGTTATTTTCTCCTCTCTCTGTCTCTCTTGGAGGGGGGGGGGTTGTAGTACGCTGCCTCTTCATGTTTCGGGGTCAGGCGCATCACCATCTTATCTTTCTGGTCATGGCGTGTTTCTTCCACAGTCTGTCATGAGCTCGTTGCATTTTGGATATGACATGTACGAGGGGTGATTCGAAAGTTGTGCGTTTTAGTGTTAAACCCTGATCCGTCTTCAGCTTCTCGTTATAAGATATTTCTTTTAATTCAAATGTAAATTCTAGTTCGGTTCAGCTGCATTCAGCGTTTCGCATACTAGTTTGAGAAAAAGACCCCGTCGTTCTCCTCTGAATACCCCTACCCCCATCCCGCCACACCCGAAAATTTCTTTAAAGACAAGTCATTTCTGTTTTGTTTCACCGGTTAGCGCCTCAGTATGTATAGGCAATGTCTTCGACAGTGATCTGTGCCTTTCCACAGTGCTTCCCACTGAAAACCTTCCTCTTCTCACGGTATTTCCATCGTAACTAATATCAGTACCCAGTTTCTGGTACAGTCAGTATGTGTGTGTGTAGTGCGTTTTATTTTATTTTAAATAATACTTTATGTAAATTGTTTTGGTAGAACTATGCTCTGCATGTGTATAGAATATCATATTTAGGTTAATATGTATCATGTGAGCGCTCAGGGCGTTGATGAGCGCATGATAAATGTACATTATTATTATACAACCGTACTGGCTGTCCGGGTGTAAAACACCAGGTTACTTCCACAGTGACTGCACTGTGCTTCCTCACCATACCTGCTGTTAATCGTGCTTTAACAAGTTTAAGGGTCAGGGGGTCAGACACGGTGTGTAAACCCGGTTGCTGAAATCCCAGAGGGTCACGGTTCAACTTCAAAGGGGCACAACCATAACCGACCGTACCGCAGACTTTAATTAGCACACGCACGCGCGCACGCGCCTGACACAGGAGAAATTTGAAGGTAGGGGAGTATTTGGAATACAACACCGGTTCAGTTACATTTGACCTCTCTCTGTGTCTCTGTCTGTCTCTCTGGCTCTGTCTGTGCTCTGTCTGTCTGTCTCTGTCTGTCTGTCTGTCTGTCTGTCTGTCTGTCTGTCTGTCTGTCTCTCTCTCTCTCTCTCTCTCTCTCTCTCTCTCTCTCTCTCTCTCTCTCTCTCTCTCTCTCTCTGTTGCAGCTTGTTCACATGTTGAAGCTGCAGTCAGGGTGTTGGTGACGTGTTGCAGGTTGATCGCATGGCTCCTGCAGTACCTGTTGAAGAGGGCGGTGGGCATCAGCCTGAAGATCGGCAAGCTGGGCGTCCTGGGCTTCAGCAAGCTCCAGCTGTCCATCCGCAGCGGCCTCACCATCGTAAGTACCCGCTCTCCGAGCCTGAAAGGCCTAACCATTGGTAGTTGTTGTTTGAGAGGCCTCACCATCGTAAGTACATGCTGTCTGAGTGCCCTCACCATAGCACCTGCTGTCTGAGTGCCCTCACCGTAGTACCTGCTGTCTGAAAGGCCTCACCATCGTAAGTACCCGCTGTCTGAATGCCCTCACCATAGCACCTGCTGTCTGAGTGCCGTTACCATGGTACCTGCTGTCTGAGTGCCGTTACCATGGTACCTGCTGTCTGAGTGCCCTCACCATAGTACCTGCTGTCTTAAAGGCCTCACCATCGTAAGTACCCGCTGTCTGAGTGCCCTCACCATAGTACCAGCTGTCTGAAAGGCCTCACCATCGTAAGTACCCGCTGTCTGAGTGCCCTCACCATAGAACCCGCTGTCTGAGTGCCGTTACCATGGTACCCGCTGTCTGAGTGCCCTCACCATAGTACCTGCTGTCTGAGTGCCCTCACCATAGTACCTTCTGCCTGAGTGCCCTCACCATAGTACCTTCTGCCTGAGTGCCCTCACCTTAGTACTGCTGTCTGAGTGTCCTCATCATTGGTTCCTGCTGTCTTAAAGGCCTCACCATCGTAAGTACCTGGTGTCTGAGTGCCCTCACCATGGTACCTGCTGTCTGAGTGCCCTCACCATAGTACCTTCTGTCTGAGTGCCCTCACCTTAGTACTGCTGTCTGAGTGTCCTCATCATTGGTTCCTGCTGTCTTAAAGGCCTCACCATCGTAAGTACCTGGTGTCTGAGTGCCTTCACCATGGTACCTGCTGTCTTAAAGGCCTCACCATCGTAAGTACCCGCTGTCTGAGTGCCTTCACCATAGTACCCGCTGTCTGAGTGCCGTTACCATGGTACCCGCTGTCTGAGTGCCCTCATCATAGTACCTGCTGTCTGAGTGCCCTCACCATAGTACCTTCTGTCTGAGTGCCCTCACCTTAGTACTGCTGTCTGAGTGTCCTCATCATTGGTTCCTGCTGTCTTAAAGGCCTCGCCATCGTAAGTACCTGGTGTCTGAGTGCCTTCACCATGGTACCTGCTGTCTTAAAGGCCTCACCATCGTAAGTACCTGGTGTCTGAGTGCCCTCACCATGGTACCTGCTGTCTGAGTGCCGTACCATGGTACCCGCTGTCTGAGTGCCCTCACCATAGTACCTGCTGTCTGAGTGCCCTCACCATCGTAAGTACCTGCCGTCTGAGTGGCCCCACCGTCGTGAATGCCCGCTATCTGAGTAACACACCTCTTGCCTGAGTGCATTCACCATCGTGACCCACTGAGTGGCCTCAGCATCGTGAATACCTCCTATCTGAATAGCATAC
>JABMCL010001334.1:157500-180000 GCA_018857735.1 Alviniconcha marisindica
GGAGAGCTCTGCTCTCAGCCAATCAGAGGCAATGATCGTCGAATAGGGCGAATGTTCCCAGAACATGTTGAGCGAAGCTTTTGGACCCCGAATATAGCTTCGACGAATATTTCCAACTAGGTTCGCGAGGAAAAGTTGGCCCAATTAAGAACCAACTAGCTTCGCCGAATACTTCCAACTAGGTTCGCGAAGAAACATTCGCCCAATTAAGAACGGGCTTAATATGTCATCCGATATCCGAGGACATTACGAATCAAAGAACCAAAAGGCTAGGGCATGTTGGCATCTTCGACCGTTCCGTCTAATTTGTCGATATATTAAAAGAAGAAGAAAATGGGGGGGGGGGGGGGGGGAATCACAAAACTGAAAATCGTTAATGCATAATGGCAAATCCAAAATACCAGTGTCATACAGCAGTAATGCACATACCACCTCAGCAAGAGACTCACACACAAAAACAATAATTCTCTCTTATCGGAAAAAGTTGAGAGTTGTCTGGGGATTTTTGAATTTCTGGAGAAGGGACCATTAGCAGGTTGTTGTTTTTTTTATTTCTTTTTTGCAAGACTCGAACTCGAACTCGAAAACCTTATTTTACTGTAAGAGCAAGAGGACAAGGCAGAAAAACGAGGGAGGAGATAGGAAAGGGGAATCAAATGACAGCCGGCTGCGATTCCAGAGAGGAGTAGGACATCAGAAGCTGCGATTCCAGAGAGGAGTAGGACATCAGAAGCTGCGATTCCAGAGAGGAGCAGGACATCAGAGGCTGCGATTCCAGAGAGGAGTAGGACATCAGAGGCTGCGATTCCAGAGAGGAGCAGGACATCAGAGGCTGCGATTCCAGAGAGGAGCAGGACATCAGAGGCTGCAATTCCAGAGAGGAGCAGGACCTCAGACGTCACCGGCCGCCTTTGGGGGGCGCACGTCACAGAGCTAGCTGTACGGGTGTGTTGAATTGATCAACGGCACCGGTTCGGCGTGTGACGCCTGCACCGTGCGCCCTGGGTCTTGACAGGCCGCATGTAATGATACAGGCCACCTGCAATTTGTCTCAGACGTCTTCTTAGCGCGATCCCGCTGCCCCCGCCCGTCGCATTGCCCGCATACCGGTTTGTCAATCACAACGCGCATGTCGTTCAGGCGCTCCGGTGACGCGCCAGAGTGACTCCCCGTGTGAAAACTGCCCCCTCCTGAGGCGGTAGCTGTTTCGCAGGGGGGGGGGGGGGGGGGTCATGGCAGTGCAAAATCGACCCAAACTTCTTTTATCCCTGAGTTGGGGATTTGGGTGTTATGACTTGGACAATTCAAAACGTACGTTATTACGTCAATTTGGTGACCCATTGCCATGGAAACAGTTCAAGATGGCCACCAAACAAAATTAATTAAAAGCTAATAACTCCAAAGCCGTTGCAAGCAGATTAATATTTTTTCACATTTAGTACAAACAATTTTTAATTTTTTGCGTATGCGAAACACACACACTCCCTTTACGCAAAAACAAAGACAAAAGACGGGGAGAAACAGAAAGGTGAAGAAGAAGGAAGAAATTAATTAAAATGTGTCAAGAATTTGTGTCTTTTTGTTCAGTTGTGATCTGATAGGAATTAGTTCGTGAGACTTGATTATAAAAATGCATAGAAGTCGGAGTGTGAGTAAAAGATGCATACAGGGTTGCTGTGTGTTGTTTTGAACAAAAGCCCCATATTCAAAACAGAAAGAAAGAAAATGAAAACATAAACAAACAAAAACAAAACAAACAAATCACACGCCAAAATTACACTACCCCAAAAAACCCATCTCCGCAGTGTTTTCTGCATGTATGGGTTTGTTTTCTTCATGCGCAAAAAAGTAGGAGTCCTTTCATGATACAGGTCTACAGGGAGTAATTTTCGCATTTTAAGATGTGCGAAAACCACCCTGGAGTGTTTTTGGCATGGAGTGATTATGGAGTACGTAGTCTGTGAGCCGGTTTGGCCTAGCGGTAAGGCGTTAGGCTGGTAAGCAGAGTGACCTCGGTTCGATTCCGCTTCGGCTCTCCTCTCTTCAAAACTTGAGGTCTGTAGACACTGACTTTGTTCCTCACAATTAATCAAAACATTAACCCCTTCACTGCCCAAGCCTGTAAAATGTCCGGGCAGAAAGATACACGCACAAGTCTGCAAAAAGCATATTTTCCGGTCCTATATAACACATCTACTTTCAATGCTGTTGCTTTTTGATGAAAATCCTTTCACATGCCAGTGCGAAAAAGAAAAGGCTTCAGGGTTTCAAATTTTGCACTTTTATCAGTTGTTTTTAAGTGACATCATGGCAGTGAAGGGGTTAAAATGGCGCTCATCGCTGCCCGCCTCAGTGTAGGGGTCATCCTGGTGGTGACAGTGTAGCGTTAGGTGTAGACTATTAGGCGATTCAGTGAAGCTGGTTTGGTAGAGTGAATGCGCTTTGTAATATTTCGCGCAAGAAGTCGCGAGAGGTCGCAGCGCACTTCCGGGCCGATTTCTGAGTAGGCGTTGCTTCACGTTGTGTATAACAGTGGAAGTTAAACCTAGAATCGCGAAGCAGTACAAATGCTAATACTGTTGCAGTTGCAAAAACTACGTGGAAAGGGGATGGAGGGTGGGGGGAAAAGTGTCTTTGCGTTGTTTTTGGCTGACCAGAAGATCGCGAGTTCGTCGAAAAAATGCGTTTTGGGGCATCCTATTGCACGAGCAACAAGTTATTGCTTATTGCCAGACACATTATGACTACGGGCCTCCAAAAATGCTTTAAAGTTGGCAGTGTAAAATTCGCAAATTCACTGTCACCTCCTTCCATTGTGAAGTAAGTAAACATGGTGCTTAACGTCCACAGAAACCATAAGGCTTATTAGGGACGGGGCGAAGGGGGGGGGGGGGGGAGATAATCCTATCGCTATACTGTAACCACCAGAATGACTTCTGCATTGAGATGGGCAGCGATGAGAGCCATTTTAATGTTTCAGTAGGAAGTGATGGAGAAAGTCACAAGACAGTGTCCACAAACCACAACCTTTTTGAAGAGAAAGGAGAGCCGAAGCGGCATCGAACCGAGGTCCTTCCGCTTACCAGCTTAACGCCTTACCGCTAGGCCAAACCGGCTCACTTAGACGCTGCTCAATCCTTTCATCTTTTGAAGCCAAACTGAAAACCTTCCTCTTCTCACAGTATTTTCCCTCCAACTAATATCAGTACCCAGTTTCTGCTGTGTGTGTGTGTGTGTGTGTGTGTTTCCGTATAATACTTTATGTAAAGTATTTTGGAAGGACTGCTCTACACGTATATAGAATATATTTAGGTTAATATGTATCATATGAGCGCTCAGGGTGCATGATCTTTTCTGTCAGTTTTCACACACGATGAGCGCAAGATAAATGTGCATTATTATTATTATTATAAACCAGTTTAATCAACCGAGCACGAGAGTATTGCACCGGGTGAATCTTCAGCGTCTTCGATCGCCACAACACCGCGTACTGTGGAGGCAAAGCCGTGTATTGGCGTTCTGGTGACAGAAGCGTGTTGTTTTTTCCCTGCTGGTTGCTGTTTTCTTATTGTATGAATTCTCTTCTTCTTTCTTTCTTTGTTTTTGTGCTAATAGTATTGATGTCATGTCTTGGGAATGGAGGCCTCTATGCAGACGTGGCGCTTGCGGGGACGACCGCCATTTGTGTGTTGTTGGAATCGGCGGTGTCCATTGGCTGGAAGGATGCGAGTGAGGGCAGCGATTCAGAGATATACATATAATGATGTCAGTTGTCACGCGCTGGATAGTCTTCAGCATGCGTCCTGCCGTCTTTCTCTGGGTAGTCTTCAGCATGCGTCCTGCCGTCTTTCGCTGGGTAGTCTTCAGCATGCGTCCTGCCGTCTTTCTCTAGGTAGTTTTCAGCATGCGTCCTGCCGTCTTTCGCTGGGTAGTCTTCAGCATGCGTCCTGCCGTCTTTCGCTGGGTAGTCTTCAGCATGCGTCCTGCCGTCTTTCTCTGGGTAGTCTTCAGCCTGCGTCCTGCCGTCTTTCTCTGGGTAGTCTTCAGCCTGCGTCCTGCCGTCTTTCGCTGGGTAGTCTTCAGCATGCGTCCTGCCGTCTTTCTCTGGGTAGTCTTCAGCATGCGTCCTGCCGTCTTTCTCTGGGTAGTCTTCAGCATGCGTCCTGCCGTCTTTCGCTGGGTAGTCTTCAGCATGCGTCCTGCCGTCTTTCGCTGGGTAGTCTTCAGCATGCGTCCTGCCGTCTTTCTCTGGGTAGTCTTCAGCATGCGTCCTGCCGTCTTTCTCTGGGTAGTCTTCAGCATGCGTCCTGCCGTCTTTAAAAGGCTGGGTGAAAATGATGTCAGTTGTCACCGTCTTTAAAAGGCTGGGTGAAAGTGATGTCAGTTGTTACCGTCTTTAAAAGGCTGGGTGAAAATGATGTCAGTTGTCACCGTCTTTAAAAGGCTGGGTGAAAATGATGTCAGTTCTCACGCTCTGGGTAGTCTTCAGCATGCTTCCTGCCGTCTTTAAAAGGCTGGGTGAAAATGAACTGCCATTTTCAAGAGCCAGACACATAAAAGATGAAAAAGAACGCTGTTTATGAGGACAAAACACAACATGAAAATGTTGGGGGTAATCCCCTTTATTGAGGTAAGGAACACTTAACAGTTAAACGGTGAAAAATGAGATGTAGAACTAGGACATTAATTTTATCTGCTTTTGTTTGAGTTTTGTTGTTGTTTTTCCTCCCATTTTCAAGGCCTTCGAAATCAGTGCCTAAATAATGAATAATTGAACTTAGCTCTTTAAAGCAATTGTGAAGTATGACTTTTTTTGGTCTGATACTGAAAAGCCAATAATTTCCTGACTTTGACAGTAACAATAACAATAACAATATACTTTATTAATCCCAGTGGGAAATTAAAGCTGTCGTTCGATCGCACAACGAAGAACATATCTCAAATCATGAACCACACGCACATGCACACTCTTATACATACGCCCCTTTCTCTCAATCTGCATACACTAATACTTAGTTATAGCAAACCCAAAATTACCTGGAATAATGCTTTCTCTGTGTCAAACCAAAACGTAAAACTCTCAAATAAAAATCATTAGGTTGACACATCCCCAACCCTCCGTTAGAAACAGATGTCTTAACGCATGCGCACACCCAGTTAATGACTGGTATAATTTTCATTAAAACTGACATAGCCGAGGGTAAAAACGAGGCTTTATAACGGTTTTGTATTTGTTCTCGGAAGTAAAAATCTTCCACTCCTGTTGCTACGTCCGCTATCAAAGTAGTGTCTCATTGGGTGTGTAGGGTCGTTTAATATTTGCATTAGTTTTCTGTATAGTCTCTTTTCGTGTAAAGTCTTAAAACTGTCCAGT
This sequence comes from Alviniconcha marisindica, assembly GCA_018857735.1. Taxonomy (NCBI): domain Eukaryota; kingdom Metazoa; phylum Mollusca; class Gastropoda; family Provannidae; genus Alviniconcha; species Alviniconcha marisindica. Next base: position 162,875 of record JABMCL010001334.1, read on the forward strand.
GGCTTTCCCACAACATGACCTGCTTTTTTACAATCTTTTCCAACCTCCCTCGATTTAATTTTGAAATATTCCACCCCAACAGACAGAACCAAACATAATACTCCTACATATTACAGCATTATAAAAAGTTACTAGCATATCTGAATTTACTCCAAATGATCTCAGCTTTCATACAATACATTCTCGAGTTCACTTTTTTCTGCACAGAGTCGATGTTTTCTTTCCAGTTCAATTTACTATCAAAAACCACACCTAAGTACTTATATGTATCTACTCTCTCTACTGCTTCTCCTTTAATGTAGACAGTAACTAATAGACAGCTTCATACTTTGGCTGATGTAAATTGCAGTACGCTCTTTGGTTGCGATTATCTTCCTTACGTTGGTAGATTTGAGGCTGTGCCGAGATCCCCGTGCAGGGCCTCTGAAGACCAGACTCTACTCTCCTGGGATTCCTAAGATGGGCTCAAGATAAAACATTGTGTAATCTATATGTGATCATCAAATAGCAATACTTTGGCATCTGAACTTTGAGGCGAAGGCATACATGTATCACGTGCGGTGAATTAAAGCCGAGTAGGTGAGTAATCTCTCGTATTTGGTCTTTGAGTTTTAAAGGGGCGGGGGGGGGTTTATGGTTTGTGAATTTCGGAATGAAAAGTTGTCTATACGGAAGAAGTCCACAAATCGGTTATACCCCCCCACCCCCCGGGGAAAAAACGAAAAGAATACTGGGAAAGAAGACGCCTTACTGATAACATCCTCCCCACCACCACCACCACCACCACACACACCGCCACCACCCCCTCCATTTCTTTTCACACACGAACTGTGGTGCGACGAGATCTGTGAATCCGACTTTGCTTGCATGTGATCTCAGTGATGCCTTTCGTTTCGCCCCATTATGAACGTCGCGGTTGGCTTGGCGTTAAACAGGAATCAGTCAGTCATGCCTTTTTCGGCTTGGCTGATTAAAGAGTGAGGATTTTCGACTGCACTGAAGTGTGCCTTGACCCGTTGCGCTTTGTGTCTGGTTTGATTTGGCGGGAAATCGAGCGTGCGCCGCATAGTCCCTGTGTTTGCGACCGTGATACTGTGGTGATTTCCACTATGACTGTCTCTCCTTCTGTCTCTGTCTCTGTCTCTATCTCCCCCTCTCCGTCTTTTTATGTATCTGTCTCTCTCTGTCTCCCCGCCCCCTTTTTGTCTTTCTCCCTCTCCCCTCTGTGCGTGTGTGTGTTTTCTGCCCCCCCCCGGTGTGTGTGTCTGTCTGTCTCTCCCCCCCCACCCCCCACCCCCCGTCTGTGTGTGTGTGTCTCTCTCTCTGTTTCGCCCCCCTCTTTGTCTGTCGCCTCGCCTCTCTGTCTCTCTCCCTTCTGTCTGTGTGTTTCTCACTCTGACTCCGTCCGCTCTGTCTGTCTGTGTCTCTGTCGCTCTGTCTCTCCCTCCTGTCTGTCTCGTTTTGTGTCCTACTGTGTGCGGCTTTAGAAGGGTTACGGCATCGTTGTGAGGCCCAGAACAGCAGGAAGAGGCTGCGTTGCTCAGCTCAATACGCGTGGCAACCTTAGCCTTCGGGACTGACATTCCTTTCGCTACGGTACGTAAAGGGGAACTGACCCCTGAGCGCCTGCTGGCATCAAAATGTAGAAATCGTGCGGAGGTTTCATCTACATGCTGCATTTGGTGGTTTCTATCTTATTCATGCAAAAGGCGTTATCTCTCTGTCTCTTCTCACTCTGTCTCTGTCTCTGTCTCTGTCTCTCTCCCTTTCTCTCTTGGCTGCCAGTTTGAGCTTCTTGGGGCGCAGCCATGTTGGTTACTTTTTACCAACGAAGAACAGAAAAGGGTTGGCTCGTGACGTATTTGATACTTTTGCCGCACATGCCGGTCTTGTTCATGACGTTACTTCTGAGCACAAAATGGCAGCACGCACGATCCTGTTGTGGCGACTTTGAAAGAACAAACGGGAACAGAAAGCTAGTGAAGCACTGCTGATACACACATACACGCACGCACGCACGCACGCACGTGTACACACACGCACACACACACACACAGGCCCGCACGCACGCACCCGCGCGCGCGCGCGCGCAAACACACGCACACATAAACACATATAAACACACACACACACACACACACACACACACACACACACACACACACACTAATATATTTATATATTTCCATTTTTACGATTGGGCCCTTGATGCCTTTTCAGCTCGATTCCCCTTTAACAAGGTTTGTTTTCCGGCGCTGTCTGTCGGTTAGCGCTTAGATTCTGTCGACGTCGATTCCGGGGTGTCTGGGATTCGTCCGACTCCAGCTCCATCAGCACGTGACTACCGGCATTGTTTGCCTGCTGCTCTGCTGTCAAGAGTGCAACACAGCGCCTTGGCTTTGTGTGCATTGATTAGAGATCCGGTATCTTGGAACCACCGGCATATTTTTTCGCCCCAGCCCTTCTTGCAAATCGATCGATCGGTACGTTAAGCTGTTCATTTGAGAATGGATACGATCGCCCAAGCTATAAAGCAAGTGCACAGTAGCGAAATATTTTCTCAGGATTGTACTTCTACGGTCACTGATCCGGCGCAATCTGCAACAGAACGAGGCCCAGAGCGCCTGCGCGCAGTCAGTCCTTTGATCTCGGAATTGGCTGAACACAATGACATATAAACACTCAAACACACACACATTTACGCGTACGCTAGCCTCGGAGTGAACCGTCACAATCTGAAACCGAACTAGTGGCGAGGCCGAGAGCGCCTGTGCAACAAGAGACTATATGTCCGGTCTTGAATAAGGATTGGTCAGTTCTGTCTCGTGCTTGTCACACCTGTGTCGCCGTGCGTGTAAGTAAGTAAACACGGTGCTTAACGTCCACAGAAACCATGAGGCTTATTAGGGACGGGGAGAAGGGGGGGGGGTTATGGAGGTGGGGGGAGAGGGAGATTATATACCTATCGCTATGTTGTCACACCCAGAATGACTCCTGCATTACGATGGGCAGCGATGAGAGCCATTTTAATGTTTCATTCACAGTGAGGGGCAAAGTCACAAGACAGTGTCCACAGACCACAATTTTTGAAGAGAAAGGAGAGCCGAAGCTGATTCGAACCGAGGTCCCTCTGCTTACCAGCCTAACGCCTTACCGCTAGGCCAAACCGGCTCATTAACCGTGTGTCTGAAATGGAGGGTATTGTAGGTGGGGAGCATCCCTTTTTGACGATGTAAGTAAACATGGTGCTTAACGTCCACAGAAACCATAAGGCTTATTAGGGACGGGGAGAAGGGGGGGAGGGAGAGGGGGGAGAGAGGGAGGGGGATTGATTGATGATCACTTGTATAGCGCTATTCTCCGCTCTCTGGAGCAGACTCACTGCGCTCGCATGTGGCTCTACATGAGTGACTGGCTTTTTATAGCGCGTTTTTGAATATCCACCGAAGTGTACTTACAGCGCTGGCATGGCTGGTGCCATATGAAACTGCAGCCATCTCGGCGCAAGATCTTGTGTACACCATACAACCGTGCACCATGTCACTTCATGCAAAGCCACATACGTAAGGTGTATGCGTGTTTAGCTGTGACCTGCCACCTGCACCTTTGGCAGAATAACCGGGATCTTTTACGTGCTACTGCGGTAACACGGGAGTGGAACGGATACCGAAATTAGAGTCAGCACAGAAAGTCGACCCTGGAGAAGAAAGTTCTCCTGCCGCTCCTGCAGGGATTGGAACCCGCGACCTTTCAGTCACGAGTGGGGCGCTCTAACCACTGAGCTATCCCCGCCCCCCAGAGAGAGAAAGGGGGGAAAGGGAGAGAGAGAGAGGGGATGGAGAGAGAGATGGGGGAGGGAGAGAGAGAGAAAGAGGGGGGAGGGAGGGAGAGAGAGAGGGGGGAGGGGGGGGGGAAGTAGAGAGAGAGAGAGAGAGAGAAAACGCGAACTCGAAAACTTTAAAACTGAAAGATAGTAGCGTTAGGTCCATTTGGATCTATCTAACAGCCAGTCCTTGCTATACTACAAACACAAATAACCACGACTATACTACTAACAGGTATTATAAGTATGCTCGAATAAGGAGTTGATTAATGCAGTTACACAGAGTTCTCACAAAATTTGCAGAATCTTCGGAATGAGAGAGAGAGAGAGAGAGAGAGAGAGAGAGAGAGAGAGAGAGAGAGAGAGAACTCGAACTCGAAAACTTTATTTTACAAGGATTGTAATTTAGGTTAGTCAAAAACCTGTCTAACAACTAGTCCTTGCTAAGCTACTGAGAGAGAGAGAGAGAGAGAGAGAGAGAGAGAGAGAGAGAGAGAGAGAGAGAGAGAGAGAGTATAATAAAGAAAAGAAGACAGACTGCTTAGCGTACTCGAACACGTCATGTTTTAATACAAAAGAGCACAATTCACAAGGAGTTTATCGGTCGATGGAGAGGCGGAGACAGAAAGAAAAAGATCGATTAGCTATAAAACAAAGAGGATAACTTTGTAACGGGAAAGTAAACCGGATTCGAGCCCCCCAGTGTTTTGACACAAAGCAGCATAATTCATTGGAAACTCGCCAGTCGGCGAAGAGACGGATCAAATAAAAACGGAAGGAAAGGTGACGGGGGGAGGGGCGGGGGGGGGGGGGGACTGGTAGCGTTTTAAAACAAGACACTTGAAGATCCAAACACATTAAAGGTTAAAAAGAGCGCGTATTTAATATGACAACACACAACATGCGAATTTGCGGGGGTTAAGCCATTTTTTTAAAAGCTATAAAACAACACTTAACAGTTAAACGGTGAAAAATGAGATGCAGAATACCTATCTGCTTTGTTTTGTCATAATAAATAGCGCTCTTTTTTCTTTCTTTTTTAACCTTTTATGTGTTTGGGGGGAAAGGACAGAAACAAGGAATAATTAAGAAGGAAGACAGAGAAAAAGGGGGTGGGGGGGCGGAGACAGAGACGGACAGAAACAAGGAATAAGAAGGAAGAGAGAGAAAAGGGGGTGGGGGGGGGGGGGGAGGGGGCAGACAAACAGAGACGGACAGAACAAGCCAGACAGAGCAATTAACAAAGAACGAAGACTGACAAGCAAACGCTAAGCGTATCCGAACAGAACAGGCCAATATATGTTGATACAACGCAGCACAATTCATTGGAAACCAGCCAGTTGGCGGAGAGAAAGAAACCGGGGGGGGGGGAGCTGAAGTAAGACGGAGATTTGGAGAGAGAGACACAGAGAGAGGAAGGTGGGGGGGAGGAGAGAGAGATTTAAAGAGAGAGAGAGAGGGGTCGAGCGAGGAGTGAAGTCAGTCGCCTTTTGCTGCAAATCGTTTTTCACAGCCAAGCGTTCACTGCCGGTCATTTGCCTGCATTCCTTAGTGATAGGCGGTAAGTTCGCTGGAAGTTTTCTTCAGTGAGCTTACGCTTTCGCTGGGCACTGACCGTTGAAAGTTGAACAACATTCTCGATGCCGTAGCAGTGACGCATCTTCACCGGCCTCCTCTTCCCTTCAACGGTCGACTGGACATTTCTGCAGCTAAAACAGAAACAAAAACAACAAAAACAGAAAAAGAGTGACCCCCTAATACTTGGTATACATTACAGCTTTCCTTCAGCCTAGAGAATTTTTGTTTCACCCCGCCTCCTATCGCGGAGTGCATGTAGCGTAGTTTGATTTACTTTCCGCTCCGTGCCATTCTCCCCACCGATCCTTAAGCTAACCGTATTGTCCACCGTGTTGGCGAGCCAATGGCAACAGCTCCCGGCCCAAGGGTCGGGGTGGAGGTGGTACCCGGTCAATTGTGTGCAGCCGGGTGTGATGAAATAGCGTGCGCAGCCTGTGTGCCCGGACATCAGAATTTCGTTCTCGCACAAGGAATGTTGTTTCTGGGTGTTGGTTCGGTCATTCACCATGCGATCGCACCGGTGCAGCGGCAATACCGCTCTGTTGCATAAAAACGAACCCAAGTGCCGAGAGTGACTATCGAGTGCTAAGCCCATCCACACTTAGGCCGACAGTACACGCCAACCATAAAATAAACAGTTGTTACAACAAAACAAGCGTTAGGATTGGGGGTGAGAAGTAAGTAACTTGGTGTTTTACGCGCAGTCAAGGGGAGGAAGAAGGAGAAGAAGAAAAGAAAAGAAAAGAATTGGGGGGGAGAGCTCAGTGGGTAGGGCATCCGACTGAAAAGCCAGGCGCAATACTGATGCAGGTTCGAGTCCCGGGCGCGGCAAGGGATTTTTTCGTACCATAGTAAGCTTCCAGCGCAGACTCTCTTACGGTGTCCGTACAGCCCCCGTGTGCAATCGCATGCTTCAACATATGTGTGCACGTTGAAAATCCAAACTCGGGCAGCCGAACACACGAAAATGTGAGCCGGTTTGGCCTAGCGGTAAGGCGTTAGGCTGGTAAGCAGAAGGACCTCGGTTCGAATGTGCTTCGGCTCTCCTTTCTCTTCAAAAGTTGTGGTCTGTGGGCACTGTCTTGTGAGTTTGTCCCTCACAATTATGAAACGTTAAAATGGCTCTCATCGCTGCCCACCTTAATGGAGAAGTCATTCTGGTGGTGACAGTGTAGCGATATGTATATAATCTCCCACTCTCCACACCTCCATACCCCCTTCCGGTTCCCCCTTCTCCCCGTCCCTCATAATCCTCATGGTTTCTGTGGACGTTAAGCACCACGTTTACTTATTTACACAGGAAAAAAACCACCCACACTGATAGGACTGGGTAGCGCTGCTCTTGCGGCCGCTGTACCTTACCCAGGTATGGCCACCCGAGTTTCCCGCAAGGGACAAAGACTTTTTTTTTTTTTTTTAAGACGGAAAAAAAGACACACACACACACACACATACACTCTCTCTGTCTCTGTCTCTGTCTCTGTCTCTCTGTCTCTGTCCCTCTGTCTCTCTCTCTCTCTCTCTCTCTCTCTCTCTCTCTCTCTCTCTCTCTCTCTCACACACACACACACACACACACGCACACTCTCTCTCTCTCTCTCTCTCTCTCTCTCTCTCTCACACACACACACACACACTCTCTCTCTCTCTCTCTCTCTCTCTCTGTGTCTGTGTGTGTGTGTGTGTGTGTCTCTCTCTCTCTCTCTCACACACACACACACACGCACACACACGCACACACACACTCTCTCTCTCTCTCTCTCACACACACACACACACACACACACACACACACACACACACACACACACACACACACACACACACACACACAAGACAACCACAACCAACAACAACAACAACAACAACAACAAAAACAGCCTCCGCCTGGCCTGCAGCCGTCGTGTAAACACCAGCATGACCACACTGCCAACACTACCACACTACCACGTGCCCTGATGACCTAATCACTGTCCGTTCGCTGAGCGCTTGGGGTCCGGTTGGACAGAAGGGGTTTAAATGACTCTTTCGTGGTTGCTGCTGCTGGTGTTCTTTTCCTTGATGTGGTTGCTTAAGGGAAAGTTGAGACCAATGCCGAAGCAGGGTTCATTATAGTTTTACGTCCACGGAAACCAAAAGGGCTGTTAGGACGGACCCCCAAACCCACCTGACTCTCACACAGCTCCAACTATGTTGTGGGGCCAAGGATTAAAAATACGAGGGGGGGAGAGAAAGGGGAGAGAGTGGGGAAGAATAAAGGGGGGAATTTTGTATACGAGGGGGGGGAGGGGGAGGGGGGGAAAAAAAAGATTTAAATTTTTTTACTTTTAATTTTTTGTTTGAGTGTTGTTTGTTGCTTGACAAAGGGGCTTAAAATTCCCATGTTGGTGATGTCATATTAAATAATGGAAAAAACATGGTGCAACGTCCACATAAACCATAAGGATTTTTTGGGGGGGGGGGGGGGGAGGTGGGGGGAGGTGGGGGGGGGGGGGGGGTGGAAAGAGGGAGATTATATACCCTATTCTAACTGTCACCACCAGAAGCCCCTGCAAAGAGGGCTTTGGGGGTTTTTAATGTCTCATTAATTGTAGGGGACAAAAGGCCCCACAGTCAAAAAAGAAAAGGAGAGCCGAAGCGGATTCGAACCGAGGTCCCTCTGCTTACCAGCTCGGTCCGCTAGGCCAAACAGGCTCACGATTTTTTTTTGATTTTTTTTATAAGCGTTCTTTTTGACTTTTCATGTGTTCGGATTTTGTTTTAGAACACAAGCAGTCGTACTTGTTTCAGATTTTTAAAAAATAAAAAAAATATTGCTGAAAACATTTCCATTTCGATGTACATGTGTGTTATTACTATTATTGTACAGCGCTTTCAGCTGCAGGGTAGGTGCTTTACAAATTTCCATTATTATTATTATTATTAGAATACGTCTCAACATTTTTTCCAGATGATGACAAGCCAGTCTGTTTTTCTTCGTGTTTGAATCACATCCAGTAGAACTTGGCAAAAGACAGCGAGCACTGGCCCCGTGTTTACCGTCAGATAATCTCTGTGTCGAGCCTTCTGACACCCCCCCCCCCCCCCCCCCCCACACACACACACACCCCGCACGCCCCGCACACAACACACAACACACACACACACACACCATCACTTTCACACACACACACACACACACACACAACACTCACACTCCCCCCCCCCCCCCCCCCCCACACACACAAAACCCCCCACCCCAAAACACACCCCCACACACACACACACACCACCACACACCACTCATCACTCCTCACTCACTCCTCACCCCCAAAACACACACACACCAAACAAAAAAGGGGGTATGGAGGGGGGGGGAAGGGGGATTATTACCCATCGCTCACTTCACCCCAAATGATTCCCATTAAGAGGGCAACATGAGAGCCATTTTAAAAGTTTCAGTAGGGTGATGGAAAAGTCACAGGACAGGACACAAACCACAACCTTTTTTTAAGAAAAAGGGGAGCCAGCTACGAAAGATTTCCCTTTTGTAGTTCCGTCCAAAAACTCCCTTTTCTAAAAAGCAGTAAAGTTTGCTTATGAAATCTTTCCCCGGGAGTTAAGTAAGTCAGTCAGTAATTGGATTTCAACGCCCTGTCGACCGTACAGGTCACCTCAGGACAATCAAACTCCGCGGTAGGCAAATCCACAGTCCACAAGTCTTCTCAAGATTGTCCACAAAATTAATCCCTACACAAACACAAACACAAACAAAACGTACACACACGAAAATCAGAGGGTTAGTCCCTTCAGTGTTACCGCTGTTAAAAGATTAAAAGAGCATATAAGGCTAGGACATGCTGGTATCCTCGACCATTCCGTCTAATTTATCGATACTAGATTAAAGAAAATAAAGAAAACCCCCAAAAAAAACACACAAAAAAACACACGATTAGACAGAAATAAAAATAAAAATATTATGTATAAAAAGTTGTATAAATGCATAGCGGCAAAATACCAGTGCCATATGGCAGCAAGCTTCACATACCACTTACCAACTATCATCTCCTACCTGCTGAACACGAGAGCCATACGAGAAGCCCAGCTCTTAACGAAAAACGTTTCAGATTTATTTATTTTTGCAAAAAAAGAAAGAAGAAAAAAAGTCAGCGAATGGACCGTTAGAAAGTGACAATACAGAAAGAGCAAAAGGACTAGGCAGAAAAACCATAGCGGAGATAGAAAGGGAATCAAGTGACAGCCCTGATATTGCAGCGGGGCGGGGGGATAGCCATGATATTGCAGCTGGGGGGGATAGCTCTGATATTGCAGTGGGGCATGCCCTGATATGTGGGGGGGCATAGCCCTGATATTGCAGCTGGGGAGGGGGGCATAGCCCTGATATTGTGGGGGGGGCATGCCCCTGATATTGCAGCCTCGGGAGGGGGCAAGCCGTGATATTGTACGCGGGGAGGCATACCCGATATTGCAGCCGGGGATAGCCCTGATATTGCGGGGTGGGGGGGCACAGCCCTGATATTCGGTTGGGGGGTAGCCTGATATTGCAGCCGGGGCAAGTCGGAACCCTGTTTTGCAGGGGGTGGGGGGGTATAACCCTGATATTGCAGCCGGAGGGGTAGTGGGGGGTGGCATCAGACATCCCCGGCCTCCCTTCGGGGGTGGAGACGGGTAAGTTTGTAAATGCGGGCGGTGACAGTTTGTGTCACGTTTCGGTCTTGACGGAGCGTTGGGGCCAAGCGGCCAACCCAGTTATCGTCTCTTTATTAACTCGCCTGTTTCAGCCTAGACGGCTCCCCACCGTCACCCTAGTTTCACGCCGCGCCACCTCCCACCAAAGATCAGATTGCTTACACAACCGTGCTTTAGCTATACGATCTTTGCTCCCACTGTGCTCCTGCTGTTCTGCTCGGCTGCACTTGGTCGGTGGGAGTTCGTTGGTTAGTTGTTGGGTTCTAACGTGCAGTCAGCCGCGTGGAGTCAGCGCAGGACGAGTCACACGTTCAGAATTGTTTTAAACCGGTTCAGAGCACAAGTCACTAAAGCACAGGTTTGTCTAATTCGCTGTTGCAACGTTAAGAAGCAACCATCTGTCTGTTTATCGCTACACAAGAACTCATGTTTTGGTACCTGTTTATCACATTCGTAGGCACTCACCGCAGGAACCTGCTTAATTAATAGCTGTTGACTATGAACAGGGTGACCTAGTTTATACCGCGGGCCCACACGAGAAACTGCGTTAGCCAAAACTAACGCCGTTAAAAAGTAGGGAGAGGATTTGGAAAAAATGAAGGTGAATGGACCAGGAACATCGAAACTAGGACAAGGAAGAAATTCATGATAGGGGGAGAAGCACGCGTGGCTATGTTCTGACATACTCCGGGCTTAAAAGGGAGAAGATTAATTTTTGTCAGCTCTGTGTTCTCAACGAAGGAGACCTTAATTTCTGCGTCCGCAGTACCCCAGTGCGGGAGTTGGTTTGAGGAAGCGTGCTATGCGTCGTTGACTGGACCAGTATATATATTTTATATAGGCCTTTACTTATATATATATATATATATATAGATATATTTTTATATATAAAATATATATATATATATATATATATATACATACACATACATACATATATAAGTAGGCCTATGTACCTGCTTTTGGCAGACGCAAGAAATACGACATTTTGCAACACATCCAGCATTGTTGTTTAGATCAGTGGGTTCGTTTTCGGGGGCACTGCGGGATATCAAACGTGAATCCGCTAGGCAAAGACGATGTGTGATTATCATTTTATCTGTGGGTAACACTCAAATAAGCATATTGCTTTTGTGTTTCCTGTACTTATTTGTTGAGCTTATGATTACGATGAATGAATGAAATTTTGTTTCAACCAAAGACGATGGGATCACGTACTCTTTTCAACCCACAGACCTCAACCTTGTTTGTGCTCAACCGCGTGACGTATTCATTAATTTTGAAATGTGTCCAAGTATGTCGTGTCGTTCATTTTCTACGGCTGGCTGTTTGACGCCAAAATTATCGCAGTCGCTGTGGCGGGAAGGGTTAGTTGGGGCGGGGCGTGTGGGAGAGGGGGGTTGGGGGAGGGGGGCGGTGTCAGCGGGATACGCAAAGTGATGTAATGCTACTGCCAACGCCAGCGAACACCGTCGCCATTCCTTGCCGTTCTCACGTTCACGGTGATGTAATGTTGTCAGCCAACCCTCCACACTCCGAGCATCGCTTTCCGGCACCTTCCTCCAAGGTTGAAGGAAGGCTGTCGTAAACCAGTGCTTGGAGTTTGCCAACCCTCTAGTCTCTCTCACTCCTTTGTTTAGGTCACCCCCCTCCCACACACACACATTCTCCTGCCCCCCCCCCACACACACACACCTTCTCGATGAACTTTGCGGTTGGTTATCAAGAATACTATATTCACTCTGTCTATTCCCCTGTCACCCCTCTCTCTCTATATATATATCGTTGTCCCTCACTGTTTCTGTCCCTTCCTCACCCCTCCCCTCCCTCCCCTCCCTCGATCTTCACTCTCTGTTCCGAGATTATCAACGATACGTCCTGCAACACTCGAAACGACCTCCACTTATATATATATATATATATATATATATATATATATATATATATATATATATATATTGTCCCTCACTGTTTCTGTCGAACCGCCAATGTGCATCGGATGTGATAAACGTTTAACCATAGAGCATATTTTACTTACTTGTTCAGATTTTATTGAAATAAGAGAGAGCCACTTTACAGCTAAATCACTACACATGTTGTTTCAGGATATTTCACCTTAGAAGATTTTTTAACTTTTGAAAGAAATTAATATTTTGGATTTTTTAAAATTTGAGATCATTTTTAGATGTTTGTGTTTTAACCTTTTAAGCATGGTTTTAAAACTTATATAGACCACATTTTGCATTAATTAAAAATTAAATATATAATAATATGAGATGTGTATCGCCCTGATATAACCGCACCGGTTGACTGGGCGTAAAACACCAGTTTACTTACTTACCTTCTCCCACCCATCACCACCCCCCACCCACCCCCCTCCAGATCTCTCTCACTCTCTGTCCCCCACCCCACCCCTCCCTCCCTTCCCCGTTTATTCTGTGTCAGTTGCGTTCAGTCAAGCAGAGGAATGTGGACTTCAAATACAGGGTGGAGCATTGCTCAGTGTTAAGCGCTGCCTAGAGTGCGTGTGTGTAATTGAATCGTGACAGGCGGGGGTCAGAGGACAAAGCGGGTCACGTGGTTACCGTATTCACAACGGCTGCAGAGAAAGGGGACACAGTGCGTAAGTCTGAACTGAATGAAATGAAACCGAGGAGAGATTGTTTCGATAAAGAGGTCCAAACTCTGAACGAGTGAACAGGTACAGAGTTTCCCTCGAAGGATTAATAAAGCAGTGCTGTACAAGTCAGTAACGCCTAAATTACGTAGAAGATAACTGGCAGGTCCTCCCACCTAAAAAAAGAAAAGAAAAACAACAACAACAAAAACAAGAAGAAAGCAAGAAACCACACTGACACAAAATTAACAAAATCGGACACGGACTATGAAACTAGTGCAAAAAAGAAGTAAGTAAACATGGTGCTTTACGTCCACAGAAACCATAAGGCTTATTGGGGACGGGACAAAGAAAGAAAGAAAGAAAGAAAGAAAAATGTATACATGTGTACATGCATACCCACACCTACACAAGAAAACACACACACCACGCACACCAATCACCTCATCACCCACTCAGATACGCAATTGATACAATTAGTAAATTACCAATACTCTCAAAAACTCTCCCTTTGAGCAAATATTATAAATACATTTGCTTTGAGTCCCCCCCCCCCCCCCCCCCCCCCCCCCCCCCACTTTGCCAAGCTCTCACCTGCCCCTCCCCCCGGCCCCTCCCTCCCCCTGCCTCTCCCCCTCCCCACAAGTCGAGCCTTGTCCTGCAAACTCTGCTGCACCTGTCGACAAAAAAGCGAACCCCAGTTGGAGCCTCTCTGCACGTACTAGCTGTAAGCATGACAGCATGATACCATAGTCGCTGTCCGTATGGCAACATTGCCTGCACGGCTGACTAGTAGCCAGTGGAAGTCAAACTGTGTCAACACCTCGTGTACACTCGCACACAGGCAGCGGTAAACCCGGCCGCCGTGTATATACTGTGTCTATCAAGGGAACTGCTTTAACCTCTCGCCGTCTTTATCTTGTTTCTTCAGTTTTCCTAGTACCCCGCCGTCTGCATGCGTGTCCGATGTACGGCTGTTGTTGTTGTTATTTATTATTATTGATCGGTTGTTATTTAGCGCCCCTCGCGAGCAGACATGCTACGTTTGTGTGTGTGTGTGTGTGTGTGTGTGTGTGTGTGTGTGTGTGTGTGTGTGTGTGAGAGAGAGAGAGAGAGAGAGAGAGAACTCAAAAACTTTATTTTACAAGGATTGTAGTTTAGGTTCAGTCAAAAACCCGTCTAACAACTAGTCCCCGCTAAACTACTGATGAATAGATATCAAATTACAGGCATTATTTATATACATATGGGCATGAATGAGTGAGTGAAACGTTATACATGAGAATTTCCACACAAAACATAGCGTGCTCACAGCGCCAGATGAACACATGCCATACGTCATTCAGTTACATATTATGAGCATACGATGAGTATATTATGAGCAAATGAAGCAGCAGAACATCTGATCAGTTCATATGACTAGTATCGGAAAAGAAAACAGAAGCAGTCAATACTTACCTTATAAAGAACAGTAAGGGAAAAGGAGAAGGGTGAAGAAGGGAAAAGAAAAAGAAGAAGAAAAAAAAGGGGGGGGGGGGGCTCTCTCACAAGCAGTCGGAAGGACTGGGCGGAGTTGCATGGGTGTATAAAATAGGTCTCAAATGACCAGTCATTGCAATGGCAATCACTCGAAAACCTCAGTCTTTCTGTCTGAGAGAGACAGAGAACTTAGAGAGAGAGAGAGAGAGAGAGAGAGAGAGAGAGAGAGAGAGAGAGAGAGAGAGAGTTGGGTGTAAAAGTCTTGAGAAAAGAGAGGGTGTTTAATTGTGTTTTGAAAGATGAAAGAGTCGAGCTGTGCCTGAGATCAAGAGGGAGTCAGTTCGAAATGCGAGTTCCAAAGTTGAAAAACGAGCGGAAGCCACGCATCTTGTATTTGTATTTTGAGTTAGAAGAGGAGCGAAGGGTACGGGACGGAGTGTAGACGTGTAGCAGTTCAGGGAGGTAGGAAGGAACACAACGATTTGTATCATCAAAGCGTATTGTTTCGTCCGGTTGTGGGGTACCTTGGGTGCTGTAATGAGAATGCCCGCTGCTGCAAACCCGCAGCTACCAAAGGTTCCTTCTGTTAACTGCCTTTTGAAACAAAACCATTTTTTGTTATATGCAACGCATGAATATAATTATGATTGTGTTCATATGTAGACAACTTTTTGTGGTTTTATTCTTACATACTTATTTCCTTGGTTCTTCCCTTTCTTCCTTTTCATTTTCTCGGTTTCACCAGCCATTGCTCGTCATAGGACTGTTTAGCACAACCTCAAATAAAAAATAATAAAAGGATATATAAAAAAGAAAAAAGAAAAAAAAAGAATAAAAGAAAAAAATGTAACTGCCATCGGGTGCCTGTGCTTTGATGTTTCAGCGTGGCCCCAAATAGTTTATACATGAGTAAGACGTGGAGACCGGAAAAAGAACAGAAAGAAAAGTGATACAAAATCAGTTGCCATATCGGGCGCCTGTGTTGTGACCTTGCTGGAGGGGCAGGGCGGTACAAACCATTCTACCACCACCGACATACATCACATGTGCCAGTACAGACACAGTGGGGCAGACGGCGGGGTGTCAGCTGTTTGCCTGCTGGGCTCGAGGGTATGGCTGGCCAAGTCGCTCAAGCGTAATTGACATTTCATGGGTGATTCGCGGATTGTTTCGGATGTCGCAGACAGCAGCCGCTGCGATTTGTTGTGATGCACAGCCAGATTGGCCACAAGGGCAACCCCATATTTCATTCTTTCGTTCCGGTTGCGTCAAATTCAGTAGTCGGGCTGCTTTCAGCCCGGCTTTCTTTGTAGTGAGCCGGTTTGGCCTAGCGGTAAGGCGTTAGGCTGGTAAGCAGAGGGACCTCGGTTCGAATCTGCTTCGGCTGTCCTTTCTCATCGAAAGTTGTGGTCTGTGGACACTGTCTTGTGGCTTTCTCTCTCTCACAATTATGAAACATTAAAATGGGTCTCATCGCTGCCGATCTTAATTCAGGAGTCATTCTGGTGATGATAGTGTAGTGGTAGGTATAGAATCTCCCTCTTTACCCCCCCCCCCCCCCCCCCCACCTCTTATAACTGGCGGGAGCTGTCACAAGTATCATTTTTGTAACGAAAAAACTTTTGTCGCGTGTTTGTCGCGACGAATCGCGTATTTTGTCGCGACGAAAGTATGCGTAGCGCAACAAGTGAATTGATTTCTTCCTAGATTGTATTGGCCACGCCGTTCTGGTGCGGCACAAAGTTGGCGAATTGACACGTTGGCCAGCCATACGGCGAGGGGAGGGGGGGTAGCGAGGCCTGGCGGTGTTTGGAAGGATTAGCCCATCTTTGCTCACCGCAGACTCCCCCGGACTCTGAGCTGGCGCTTCGCTCAACTCACTCACACTCACACTCCCTACGCACGCACAGTTGCCCTCTCGCCGCCACCAGCTTTCAGAGACCTGTCGGAGGCAAACTACCTGTCACTTATGACGTTGTTCGGGCATGTATAGCGTGACATGGCGTTGTAAGCTAGATTGTGCTCTTCCGATTTCCGCACACTAATCTCTCCCCTACTCCCCTCTTCACCCTCTCTCTCGCCGACTCCCCCCCCCCCCCCCCCCCCCCGCTCCCCCTACCGCCCCTCTCCCCCTGCCCCGATACAAGGAGCTGAGCCGATGGCGTAAAACGCGTGTTTACGAGGCAACGAAAGGACGCAGTAGGTGGCCACAGATACATATAATACCCTCAACACTGTTGAGGTCAGGTGTTGTTATCCGGGCCATTACCGCGGCGGCCGGAACACCGCGCACGCAGAAATTACTGTCCTGTGCCGCCGAGGATACTGTGCTGTGACAAATCACACTGAGGACACTGAGCACTGACCAGCTCACACTGTGGACACTGAGCACTGACCAGCTCACACTGAGGACACTGAGCACTGACCAGCTCACACTGAGGACACTGAGCACTGACCAGCTCACACTGAGGACACTGAGCACTGACCAGCTCACACTGAGCTGTGACAAATCACACTGAGGACACTGAGCTGTGACAAATCACACTGAGGACACTGAGCTGTGACAAATCACACTGAGGACACTGAGCACTGACCAGCTCCCACTGAGGACAATGAGCTGTGACAAATCACACTGAGGACACTGAGCTGTGACAAATCACACTGACTCGGACACTGTGCTGTGACCAACTCATACTGAGGACACTGATCTGTGACAAATCACACTGAGGACACTGAGCTGTGACAAATCACACTGACTCGGACACTGTGCTGTGACAAACTCACACTGAGGACACTGAGCTGTGACAAATCACACTGAGGACACTGAGCACTGACCAGCTCACACTGAGGACACTGAGCTGTGACAAATCACACTGAGGACACTGAGCTGTGACAAATCACACTGAGGACACTGAGCTGTGACAAATCACACTGAGGACA
>JABMCL010001334.1:185000-187500 GCA_018857735.1 Alviniconcha marisindica
TGCTGGTAATGAGGTCACACATCAACAGATGCACACATGGATGGATTTGCACAGATGCGCATTAGCTGCAAGCAGCTGCCCCTGTTCTATAAATAAAGGTTTATTTTTTAAGCACCGGAAAAGAAAAAACAGAATTAGCTCTCAGCACTGTACAAAGCAGTTCATTACCAAATGTCAAGTTTCTAGACAAACATCAGTAAGTCAAATCTTTATTGTCAATTACTTAAATTAGTCTCAAACAATTTGAATTTGTAAACGCACTATACATAATTATATTCAGAGTTCATTTTAAAGCACATATCAGTGTACTCATATGCTAAATGTGGCTAAAAAAACACACAGCAAAAACAAAAATCTGTACCCCCCCTCCCCCCAACGTGTGAACACACACACTCACTCACTCACTCACACACTCACACTCACTCACTCACTCACTCACTCACACACACACACACACACACACACACACACACACACACACACACACACACACACACACACACACACACACACACACACACACACACTACTGCTTTGGGTCTGTGCTTGCTTAGGTGATAAATGAATAAGTAATTACTGTTTGATGACCTGTCAGTTGTGCAGTCATATCTGGGCAACAGCGGAGAAAAGGAAAAAGGGAAGCAGATGAATAATGCCACCACAGCATTACCGTCACCAGGGGCAACAGCAAGAAACACTAACAAAACAGCAACGCTCAGACCTGTTACAAACGTGTGCCCCACTTAAAAAGTAACAGACATGTGCAGCGCATAGTATAGTCAGTTGGTTTGGTACCAGTTGTACTGTCTTGGATATTTTTGTTTAGTACAGCTGCAACCCCCCCCCCCCCTCCCTCTGGTTATTGTTTAGCATAATGATAATTAAAGTATTTATAAAGCACAAAATCTTGTCCATAGAGACAATTCTAAGTGCATACACCCACACACACACAGGCACCTGCACACATGAACATACTGACTGTACAAGAAGCACAATTGCGGGTAAAATCTTGTCGTTAAGCTATAGTACACATTTTCACTTCAGACATTGGTGGTTAGCTTTTGCACAGTGAGCTTTTATCTGGTGAGCTTCCATCCATGTTTTCCCCCCCTTCCCCCCTGTCAGCCCCTCGCCCCATAGGGACAGAATAACCAATTTGATGTTTGTGGTCACTCTGCAAAAGAAGGAGAAGGAGAAGAAGGCCTATCAGTATCTCCGGTATTGTGTAGTGTGCACAATGACCTGCTTTGAATGAATCGACCTGATGAAGGCTTTTGTGTGTGTCTTACAGGAAATTGACAGAGTGTGGCTGTCAAGTTCCTTCTTCAACCCAGATGTCAGGTAATACCAATAGTACGGTACACAGCATTTGGTGTACAGCATTAATGATGCACAGTATTCAATTACACAGGACAATTACCCTGGATACATATACGTAATGCCTAGTCAACGACTAAAGTTACATGGAGGTGAAGCAGAATTCATCAATTTACAATTAAAAATTTCATTGTTTGTTATTGGTGCATGCCACATTTATGTTTGAAGAGGATTGGAAGAAAACGAAGCTGATTGAAAGAAGAAGTGATAATTAGAATAGCAAACTTCCTGGCAGCATGTAAAGTACTTGCTGAAGTCCTCCAGCCTTTAACGACTGAATGTTTAATAGCTCTCAAATTCTAAGCTGAGATGTGCTTAGTCTTTACAGATTCTTTGGTAATGAATAACTTGCGTGCATACATGACAGAGAGAGAGAGAGTGTGTGTGTGTGTGTGTGTGTGTGTCCAAGAAGGCTGACCTTTCTCCAAAATCTAGAGGACATCATAGTAAAAACTTTAGGATATTGTCTTAAAATGCTCTGTTGAATTCATTTTTAATTGACAGTTCTCCTGTGTTAGTGATGGAAAGCAGGATCCACTGTAGAAAACACTGCCAAATGTCACAGCTGACGTAAAGGCTTCTTTCGGCCACCTTGGTCTTGTACCTTGGGTGACACAGGCACAGATCTCTCATGCCTGATATTAAAGAGGTTGTGTGTACAGTATGGGTAAATGGAGGCAAGAGAGGCGTGGAAAGAGGAAGCACTAGACGATCTTTCATGAAAGGACGAGAGAGGGCCATCGTCAATCAGACAAACATTGGAACACTTTCAAAGGCAACGCTGGGAAACTTCTGAGAGATGGGGTGGAGCGCATATGGGCTTTTCCAAGCGCGTAGATACCATCTTGAAGTGAACTGAACTGGGCGAGCTAGGACACTAACTGTCTTTGTTGTGTGCAGGCAGCCCTGCTCTGCGCCATGACAAAAACCACGGCTACAAATTGTATGTGAAATCTAGGGAGCATTTTAAAACAAAATCCTTGACTGAGAAACATTATTTCTATCTCATTCACCTGTTGGACGAGGCTTGCTTTGAGAAGACTAGTTGCTGTAAAGAGCCTGCATGCAGGGTGTCTTACTCTGATGCACAACTGCACTCAGAATTATTTTGTTCTTTTGGTTG
>JABMCL010001334.1:202500-287500 GCA_018857735.1 Alviniconcha marisindica
AAGTACAAGAAAGACAGTAGCCTACCAACTTATCTTCGCAAATAAAGCAGTGTGAAAACAACGATGTTTCCTTGATGTTGGTTTACCAAAATCATTTTTTAATTGATTTTTGTATTGATCAGAATGCCAGATGCATTGATTATCGTGGGTGTTGTTGTATGTGTTTGCCAGAGAATCTGCTCCTTTCACTCAGTAAAGTCTGAAAGCATTACGTGTTTGAGAAATCTCGTGAAATCTTTGGGCCTTAATGTGAGTTTCATGGTGACAATTTTTAAGCATGGCATTGCGGTTTTGAAGTTCAATACCCCCCCCCCTCCCCCTCCTCCCGGTTTTATGGATTTTTCACTAGAGTGTCAGTCTGGCTGTTTGAATTTTGAAGTTCACAGTTTTATTTTTTGTTTCTTGTGTTCTTTTTGAGAGTTTGCTTTCTTTTCTGCCTTCTTATTTGGTGTCTTTCCAGATAAGTGGCTTTCCTGTATGCTGCAAACTAACCCAAGCACTTTTTCCTTTGTGCTTCTTTAACAATCTTTCTATTTCATTTTTGTGTAGAATTTTTTTTTATACGTTTTTATACATAATATTTTTGGTATTATATATATAACTTTGCTGGGTCCTCAAACAAAATGACATTTTGCTTATTTCAGCTTCTTAGAGTAGTCCAGGTCTTGACATGCATATGGGTTAAAAAAAAAAAAAGATTTTTTTTTAATGACTATGTTTTACCTTATTTACAGTATTTCAAGCTCCCAGCAACCCCCCCCCCCCCCCCCTCCCCCCTCCACCTGAATAGCCTGCTCTTGAAAAAAACAACTTTCAAGGTTCTAAAATAAAATCTTGCATTATTTTGTTTTCCTGTGAAGGTTATTGAAGCGTTGCGGGCAGGACTTGAAATCAGAATTCTTGCGATATCCTTTGACTTAACAGTAACTCTCACACAAAACCTTTCTTTCTCTTTTATATCTGTATAATCTCCCAGTATTCTGATATATATTTTTGTTGTTGTTGGTTTTTGCTGCCTCTTCATAGGTAGAGAATAACAATAACAGAGCAGCAGAGCATAATGCATGCAGTAGATCCTTGGATAAATGCTGCATTGGGGGCATTTACACTGGCAACTGCTTCCGTGCTGAACGTGAGGTTCTGTGTTTATGCTTGGCTTTCCCTGGATGGATGTGAACTGCGCTCTGCCCTGCTCCGGACTGGGGCTGAGCACAGCTCACTTTCCATTGTGCCTCATCTGATGTTGTTCTAAGATTTGGAAAACTCTGGAAGTGCAAGGTCTATAAACCTCATGGCAGACAGATGAGTTGTTTTGAGTGATATCATTGATATCAGACATTCAGCTCATGTCCAGGTCATTTGTGTATATGACAGTACACGTCTGATTCATGTCTGGTGCTGATCACAAGTGTAAATGACATCAAACGTTTGATTCACATTTGGTCCAGATCACATGTGGAGATGATGTCAAACTTCTGATTCAAGTCTGATCCAGATCACAGGTGTAAATGATGTAAAACTTCTGGTTCAAGTCTAGTCCAGATCACAGGTGTAGATGATGTCAAACATCTGATTCAAGTCTGGTCCAGATCACAGGTGTAAAAGATGTCAAACTTCTGATTCAGGTCTACTCCAGATCATAGGTGTAAATGAAGTCAAACTTCTGATTCAAGTCTACTCCAGATCACAGGTGTAAATGAAGTCAAACCTTTGATTCAAGTCTGGTCCAGATCACAGGTGTAAATGAAGTCTAACCTATTATTCAAGTCTGGTCCAGATCACAGGTGTAAATGAAGTCTAACCTCTTATTCAAGTCTGGTCCAGATCACAGGTGTAAATGAAGTCTAACCTCTTCCAATCAACAGGTGTAAATGAAGTCAACCTTTATTCAAGTCTGGTCCAGATCACAGGTGTAAATGAAGTCTAACCTCTTATTCAAGTCTGGTCCAGATCACAGGTGTAGATGAAGTCTAACCTCTTATTCAAGTCTGGTCCAGATCACAGGTGTAAATGAAGTCTAACCTCTGGTCCAGATCACAGGTGTAGATGAAGTCTAACCTCTTATTCAAGTTTGGTCCAGATCACAGGTGTAAATGCAGTGGCCCACACCCAGTCAGAGGTGACTGGCCTGGGTCATAATGTGAATGGTGCCAGATATGTACATAGATGAAACGCAAGAGCTGATGTGTGCCTCCCTGGCCGTTGAGACTGTTCATGTTGTGTGCTGTATTACCTGTAGAGCTCCCTCCATCAAGCGTAATGTGGTGCTAAAAACCAACGACTTTATACAGCCTTTGGAAGTTTGGAATGGACACTGCTGTATTATTAGATCTGTTTTCTGGAGTAACATGTTCTTGCAAGCTGAAACAGAATGATGCCTAGAGCGCTTGTGTAGAATCAACAAACAAAGGGAGGTTCATACCTGAAACAGAGTGAGTGCTTGAGTGCTTGTGTAGTACACAAATGGTCAGGTGGAAGAGTTCATTAATGTGGGGGCTTGAGTGCTTGTGTAGTACACAAATGGCCAAGTGGAAGAGTTCATTAATGTGAGAGCTTGAGTGCTTGTGTAGTACACAATGGCCGTTAAAGAGTTCATTTGGGGGGGGCTTATTGCTTGTGAGTACACTCCATGGAAGCTTTAAATGGGGGGGGCTAAAACCCGCTTTTATACACCTTGGAATTTTGGAAGGACATTCTTTAAATTGGGCTGTTTGGAGTACACTTGCAAGTGAAACAGAATGATGCCTAGAGCGCTTGTGTAGTAAAACAAAGGCCAAGTGGAAGAGTTCATTAATGTGGGGGCTTGAGTGCTTGTGTAGTACACAAATGGTCAAGTGGAAGAGTTCATTAATGTGGGGGCTTGAGTGCTTGTGTAGTACACAAATGGTCAAGTGGAAGAGTTCATTAATGTGGGGGCTTGAGTGCTTGTGTAGTACACAAATGGCCAAGTGGAAGAGTTCATTAATGTGGGGGCTTGAGTGCTTGTGTAGTACACAAATGGTCAAGTGGAAGAGTTCATTAATGTGGGGGCTTGAGTGCTTGTGTAGTACACAAAAGGTCAAGTGGAAGAGTTCATTAATGTGGGGGCTTCAGTGCTTGTGTAGTACACAAAAGGTCAAGTGGAAGAGTTCATTAATGTGGGGGCTTGAGTGCTTGTGTAGGATGATAAACTGGAAAAGGGTTCAATGCTGTTCACCTTCTTGATTTTGTGCAAGTGGTAGGCCTCAATCATTCTGTTTTGGCTGTTAACCTCCTATGCTTGTGTGTTCTTGGAATGTAAGTATCATTGCCATATGTGTTTGCAGCTTTAATTGTGAAAGTGCCTCTGATTAGCATCTCATTGTGTGTATTCTTTATCTTACTGTATATCTATGTTGTCATGCAGTTTTTGCCAGTGCAGAATGTTCAGACTGAAAAAAAAGATTATATTCTTCTGCAAGACTAGCTGGTTCATGGTTGGTAGTAATGCACAGTGCTTTATTTGAATGGATTGTGTTTGAAGATGGTTGTCTGAATGCGATGGATGGTTGCCATGATGTACAATCAGTTGATAATGCTAGCTGATAATAAGTGCTGTGGTTGATTTTATATTGAATTTAGAAACTGTGTTTTATGAGTGGTATTTAGTGGGATCAGTTGTACAAAACACATGAATTGTTGACATTCGCTTTCTGCACACTGTGCATTAAATACCTCAGGTCATTTGGTGCACTGAGAGAACAAAAAAGAAATATTTTCTAAATTCAGTGTAAAATCAAGTGATCATTAGATTGAAAAGTAGAGTAGGAATCCTGTTTAACACTTCTCAGATAGTGGTATAGTACAAAAGTTTACAAACTGTGGCTTAATTTATTTAATTTGAATCTAGGTTGTACTTAAAAATGCAAAAGAAGTTTTGTTTGCTTGAAGTGGAGAAAAAAAAGGACATAGCGAAATATCTTCACATCTGTCAGCAGCTTTGTAGCAATTGGCTTTACTTCTCTCAGCAGCTAACAGCATTAACCCCAGCAACTCAGGTACCTTTTACATGAGAACAGGCCATTTCGGTCATGTAATGTGAATGTACTTGGTCCATCAGAACTTGTCGAGATGTGAAATCATCATATTAGTTATTCCATATTGCACCGTAGATGTGAATCAGCATAAAAGTTAGTGCAAAGTGCACCAGAGGTCTGTGTGAATCATCATATTAGTTATTACATAGTGCACCAGAGACATGAAGCGTCATGTCAGTTTTTCCATACTTGTTACAGCTGAGATACAATCAAGTAGCAGGTACATGTAATGTGAATGTGTTCAGTCCATCAGAGACCATGTGGAGATGGGGATCAAAGTGTACAACGGGTTTTTCCACTACCACCACGAAGAGGTCCAGTACTGGTCTGCTGTTCTCTTGAGAGTCACACAAGGGGAGGCCACTCCCCCGGCCAACAGGACTCTTGGAAGGCGAGGGGCGAAAACGTATGTTTGGCAGAAGGGATTAGGTTGTACAGGCTGTGTCCATTTGGGAAAAGGTATGTTTGGCAGAAGGGATTAGGTTGTACAGGCTGTGTCCATTTGGGAAAAGGTATGTTTGTCAGAATGGATTAGGTTGTACAGGCTGTGTCTATTTGGGAAAAGGTATGTTTGTCAGAATGGATTAGGTTGTACATGCTATGTCCATTTGGGAGAGGTGGGGTTGAACAAACATAAAAATCTAAGGAAAGATTTCTCATCTTGCTTTTGAATCTTTCTGTGGCTTTTCCAGAACAAAAAACAATGACAAAAACAAAGCAACAGCAACAACAAAATTGTCGTGCATAGTCCCCAGTTCATATAGAACAACTGTCTCCCAGATTTAAATTGAAATTTAATATTTTCAGAGATTAGTGGAATTGTGACCACAAGAAGGTACTCGTTTTGTGTGTGCAGAGATGTTAGAAAGCATGCTGATTTGTATGGTGATTGATCGTCAAGCTGGAGTAGGTGTCAGAAACTCCCAGCACTTTTAGTTCAAAGATTGGGATCACATTCCCTTGAGAAGAATTCCATTTCAAATGAATCGCATCATAAGGCTGACACATGTGGCAAAAACATGAATACGACGCAAGCTAAACCTTTTCTCTTCTTCATTCCTAAAGAGTGCATCAGCACATCAGCACCCTGAAGTTTGAAGCAAAAAGTACTTCTTTTGTAGTGATAGATGAAGCAGATGAAGCATTGGGATGAACTCTTTTTGCACAGTTTCTATGTTTTTAGATCCAAACACATAAAATTCAAAAGAACGCTATTTATTAGGACAAAACACAACATCTGAATTTTTGGAGTAATCCCCTTATTAATCTACAAAAAGACACTTAAACAACAGTTAAATGGTGAAAAAAATGATGAAAAATTAGATAGAGAGCTAAGCCACTTGTCAGTTTTTGGTTGAGCTGTGTCGTTTTTTGGGTCCAGTGCTTGGAAAACTGTTGGCATGACAATGATGTGTAATAGGTGTGATATAATGAACATTAAACTGCTAGCAATCATTCTTGTTTCAGATTTTTCTATGTGTTTAGGCCAGCTTGCATCTTTGGTTTGGTTCGCCTGAATATGGTCTGTCAGCAAGGGTTCCATTTTGCAGCGATAACAGTTGCAAACCTGTTAATAAAACGAAGAATGTGATGACTGGTGATGTTGTGCATGGTGTACGGCAGGTCCCTCTTGTTGTCATGGCTGCGAGGCCGCAAGACGAACATCGTGCTGGACATGTCTCAGCTCTCGTCGGCTGTGTCTTCCGTGGCATGCCAGGGTCTTCATCTGCAGCTGTCTCAGGCCAGGCTGACCGCTTGCATCAAGGCTGCTGTTGGAGGTCAGTTGGTGTTGGTGTTGTTGTCTGTGTTGTGTCTTCATCTCCAGCTGTCTCAGGCCAGGCTGACCGCTTGCATCGAGGCTACTGTTGGAAGTGAGTTCGTGTTGGTGTTGTTGTGTCTTCATCAACAGCTGTCTCAGGCGAGGCTGACCACATGTGTCAAAGCTGCTGCTGGAGGTCAGTTGGTGTTGTCCATGTTGTGTCTTCATCAACAGCGGTTCAACCAGGATTACCACCAGTACAAAGATGCTGTCGAAGGCATCATTGTTGGTGTTGTTGCCCGTGTCGTGTCATCACATGCTAATGTGCGCAGTGAGTTTGCTCGAGAGCAGAGAATAGCGCTATATAAAAGCTATGAATAATAATAATAATAATAATAATAATCACCTACAGCAGTATCAGCTATGAACACCACCTGCATTAAAGCTGCTGCTGAAGGCGAGTCATCGCTTCAGTTGATTTGTCATCATCTACAGGTAGTGGAGGCAGTTATTTGTATTGGTGTTGTTCTGTTTACATCAACAACCCTGATACAACCAGTTATGCATTCATGTGCCAGCAGCGGTTCCACACCTTAACGCATGCTTCAAGGCCAGTGGCTGTTGTTGGTCAAATTTCAGTGGAGGACATGAGCACGATTGTGTCAGCACTGGACGTCAGCGTGGAGTTGGAGGTGCAGAGTGTGTGGTGCTGCCATCTGGAGGCCAGGTTGCCGGAGGGGCAGATGACGGGCCACTTCCACCACTGGGACCACGTGCTGTACCTGGCCCTGCTCATCGTAAAGGTGGGTGCTGTTCAGTCCTCATGGAACCAGCCTTCACAGAACATAGCCTTCTTGCCCTGCTCATCGTAAAGGTAGGTGCTGTTCAGTCCTCATGGAACCAGCCTTCACAGAACATAGCCTTCTTGCCCTGCTCATCGTAAAGGTAGGTGCTGTTCAGTCCTCATGGAACCAGCCTTCACAGAACATAGCCTTCTTGCCCTGCTCATCGTAAAGGTAGGTGCTGTTCAGTCCTCATGGAACCAGCCTTCACAGAACATAGCCTTCTTGCCCTGCTCATCGTAAAGGTGGTGCTGTTCAGTCGTCATGGATTTCACCTTCTCAGTATCATTGGCAGGAGCTACCACAAGTATCATTTTTGTCATGAGGAAAGTTTTGTCACGACAAACATGTGTTTGTTGCGACAAAACTTTCCTCATGACAAAATTATGTTTGTCATGACCAAAGTTTTATCACAATTTTTTTTTTTTTTGCAACAAAAGTTTTGTTGTGACAAGCATACTTTTGTCACAACAAACATGTGTTTGTCGGGACAAAACTTTTGTTGTGACAAAAATGATACTTGTGGTGGCTCCTGCCAATGATATCTCAGAACATAGCCTTCTGGCCCTGCTCACTGTAAAGATAAGTCTTTATGGAACTAGCCTTCTCAGAACATAGCCTTCTGGCCCTGCTCATTGCAAAGATAAGTCTTCATGGAACTAGCCTTCTCAGAACATAGCCTTCTGGCCCTGCTCATTGTAAAGATAAGTCTTCATGGAACTAGCCTTCTCAGAACATAGCCTTCTGGCCCTGCTCACTGCAAAGATAAGTCTTTATGGAACTAGCCTTCTCAGAACGTGGCCTTCTGGTCCTCCTCATCGTAAAGTCTTCATGGAACTGGCTTTCTCAGAACATAGCCTTCTGTCTGCCTCTCACTGTCAGGTATTCCTCTTCACTCTTTTCTTAAGTCAGAACTCAAAACCCACCGCTTCTCTACTGCAGACTGATCTGTGGCTTCTTTCTTATCTTTTCTACCATCTGATTGTCTGTAATAAATGTGTTTTCTGTGTGTGTGTGTGTTGTGTTGTGTTGTGTTGTGTTGTGTGTGTGTGTGTGTGTGTGTGTGTGTGTGTGTGTGTGCTGTATGTTTGTTATTGGTGAGAGTGTTGGCATACTGTAATAGTTTTTTTGATTTGTGATTGCTTTGTAGTGCTCTCTGTTTCATGCCCAGTAGGATTGTCTCTCATGATCATATGCATGCGCTTAGGGTTTACTGGAGGGTTAGCCACACAACATTCTCAAGACTATCATAATGGTAATACCTGTATGTGTTGTATACTACCTATGTGTGTTGCACAATACCTGTATGTGTTGTATAATACCTGTATGTGTTGCACAATACCTGTATGTGTTGTATAATACCTGTGTGTGCTGCACAATCCCTGCATGTGTTGTATAATACCTGTATGTGTTGCATACTACCTGTATGTGTTGTATAAACCTGTATGTGTTGCACAATACCTGTATGTGTTGTATAATACCTTTGTGTATTACAGGTGCAGAAGCTGGGCAGAGAGGTGCGCGTGGAGGCGATGGAGGACAGCCTCCAGCTGGAGTGGTCCACGAAAACTTTCGAAACTCTCTCCCAGCTTCTGGGAGCCATCAGCCGCCCCCGGGCATCGACCAATCCGCTGTCCCTGAACCCTCCTCTCAACCCCCCAACCAGTCTTCCATCTCTCGTATCAGAGAGCGTGCAGCTGTGTGCCACGAATCTGTTGGTGGACAGGGATGTGAGGGATTTGAACATGTACCCGATGGGAGCGGGTCAGGGACACGTGCCGCTGAACAGGAGCATGGAGGGGGACGAGTCGTCCAGCGTGAACAGCCCCCTGTTGCACATGTCCGTGAAGCTGGACGTTTCCAACATCAGTGTGTTCATCTGTGATAGTGCTGGAGGTGGGTGCTGTGTGATGGTGCTGGAGGTAGGTGCTTGTGCTGTGTGTGATTGTGCTGGAGGTAGGTGCTTGTGCTGTGTGTGATTGTGCTGGAGGTAGGTGCTGTGTGATTGTGCTGGAGGTGGGTGTTTGTGCTGTGTGTGATTGTGCTGGAGGTAGGTGCTTGTGCTGTGTGTGATTGTGCTGGAGGTAGGTGCTGGGTTGTGTGGATTTTTTGCTGTGTGTGATTGTGCTGGAGGTAGGTGCTTGTGCTGTGTGTGATTGTGCTGGAGGTAGGTGCTGTGTGATAGTGCTGGAGGTAGGTGTTTGTGCTCTGTGTGATTGTGCTGGAGGTAGGTGCTGTGTGATTGTGCTGGAGGTGGGTGTTTGTGCTGTGTGTGATTGTGCTGGAGGTAGGTGCTGTGTGATAGTGCTGGAGGTAGGTGTTTGTGCTCTGTGTGATTGTGCTGGAGGTAGGTGCTTGTGCTTGTGTGATTGTGCTGGAGGTAGGTGTTTGTGCTGTGTGATAGTGCTGGAGGTAGGTGTTTGTGCTGTGTGATAGTGCTGGAGGTAGGTGCTTGTGCTGTGTGATTGTGCTGGAGGTAGGTGTTTGTGCTGTGTGATAGTGCTGGAGGTAGGTGTTTGTGCTCTGTGTGATTGTGCTGGAGGTAGGTGCTTGTGCTGTGTGATAGTGCTGGAGGTAGGTGTTTGTGCTGTGTGATAGTGCTGGAGGTGGGTGTTTGTGCTCTGTGTGATAGTGCTGGAGGTAGGTGCTTGTGCTGTGTGATAGTGCTGGAGGTAGGTGCTTGTGCTCTGTGTGATTGTGCTGGAGGTAGGTGCTGTGTGAAGGTGCTGGAGGTAGGTGATGTGTTATAGTGCTGGAGGTGGATGTTTGTGCTGTGTGCTAGTGCTGGGTGCTTGTGCTGTGTGCTAGTGCTTGTGCTGTGTGATAGTGCTGTGTGATAGTGCTGGATGTGTGTGTGTGTGTGTGTGTGTGTGTGTGTGTGTGTGGTGTGTGTGTGTGGATATCATATGCACACATGTATGTTTTCAAACTGTGAAAATTAGAATGCTAATACAATTTACCGCTCATGCCTTGGTCTTTTGTTACTTATGTATTCTGTGTTTTTCCCTAAACAGGGGACAGCATTGCTGTATGTTTTGCATACTTTGTAAATGATACCCAGGTTAACAACCAGTTTCCTTTCTTTCTTTCCTCAATGTGCACATGTTTTTCACTTAAACATGGGACAGCATTTCTGTATATTTTGCAGCTCATACTTTGTAAATGATGCCCAAGTTAACAGTCAGTGTGTTTCTTTCTTTCCCCAGTGTGTGTGTTACTGCACATCAACAGTGTGACCGCCACACATTCCTTGTCTCAGTCGGCCATGTCTGTGGATGTCCTAAAGGTCCTCTATCTTTGCTACAATGGTGATGTAAGTAACCAGTGTAGGAGAGTAACCAACTGTGCCTACTATGTCCTGAGGGTCCTCTATCTTTGCTACAGTGGTGCTGTAAGTGACCAATATAGGAGAGTAACCAACTATGCCTGCTACATCCACCCAATAGGCTCTGTATGAAGGGAGCAGGACTCTTCTCTTTTTTCCCCTGTCGGATTTACTCTGTTGAAGGTCTTCCAAATCTAAATCTAATGCTTCAGCAATTCATTATTTGCTTGTTTTCTTCTTCTTCTGCACATCAACCTAAAACCAGGAAAAGTTGTGCACTGCAGAAGATATGTACATATATATATATATATATATAAATCAAAACTAGAAGATAAATAACATTGAGCTGCAATCAGTTCCTGCGCTCTTCAACGCTAATAAGGTTCAAAGTAATAGACTGCTCATAAAAAAACATTCAGTGGAATACTCCCCTTTTCCTCCACTGTACCTCCACCCACCCCCACCCCCACCACACACACCCAAAACAAAAATACATAGGGAATATTAAAAACTAATGCAAATTTGAGAAGAAGAAAACAATTGAACAGAACAGACGGACACAGAAGCGGATACATTCTCAGTTTGTAAGTGTGTTCATGCTTCTCACAGTTTGTAAGTGTGTTCATTCTTCTCACAGTTCATAAGTGTGTTTATTCTTCTTGCAGTCTTTGCCACTGAAGAGGATGTCTGAGGTGTCCAGCTCAGTGCTACATATTCATGAGGTCAAGGCCAACTACATGGAAGGAAAGAAGGTGAGTTTGAATAATTTATCCAGTGTGTATTTTTGTCCGTGGAATTCATAGCAGCACCCTCCACTTGAGATGGAGCAGTGAGTGTTTTCTTTTCCCCCTGGACAGTTAGTGTCAGCTTCACTTACGTTTCATGCTGGATGGGTGAGAGGACTTTTCTGCATTTGACAGGGTTTACTGTGTCATTTATACTGGTTTTCCACCAGCCTATGTTAGTCACTTTTCTGCATTTGACTGAGTTTACTGTGTCACTGGTTTTCCACCAGCCTAGGTTAGTCACTTTTCTGCATTTGACTGGGTTAATGTGTCATTCTCACTGAATTCCCTGCAGGCTGTGTGTATCACAGTTCTATTTTTGACTGGCTTTAATACATCATTCATTCTGGTTTTCCACCAGACTATGTAAGTCAGAGTCCAGCACTCAGCCAATGGTGAGCCGTCTGGTGTAGTGGTAAGGTGTTAGGCTGGCAAGTGGACAACATTGGTTTGATTCTTTGTTTTGGCTGCCCTTTCTCTTCAAAAATTGTGGTTCATGGACACTGTGTTGTGACTAGCCCTTCATATTTAGTCAACATCAAAATGGCTGTCATACCTGCCCATCTTAATGCAGGATCATTCTGGTGGAGTTAGATGTTTTTTGCAGGTTTCGTTAAAAAATATATTTTTTAATCTAGTGGTGACAGGGCAGTGTTAGCTATTTTTCCCCCCTGTCCCACACCCTCCGGGATCTCAGTTCACACTACTACCTCTCTGGCGACAATTTCAGCATTAAGCAAGTCTAACAAATAAACACATGAATGAGGATTGAACCTTAAAACTCTGCTGTGCAAAACACTGGCTGTGAATGTCAGGGTGGGCACCCCTCGGCTACTCTTGCTTGGTGTTGCTTAGTTATGCAGAGTGAACTGACAAAGGTCAAGCTAGAGTGCAGATGAACTCAGAATTTTTGTGTTTGAATGTTGTTTGTTATTCATGTGTGGCACCCATGTTTCCCTTGAATGGAATAAAGAAGTACTTGGCTTACTGACTGACTGAAAGACTAAATTAGAAGAAGAAAGAGTAAAGATTTTAGAAGAAAGAGTAAAGATTTGAAACAAAGCATTATTGCTGACCTTTAAGCAATTATTCTTCACCTTCGTCACTGACAGGAGCTGCGTGTTCACATTCTGCGAGAGCTGACTGTTCACTGGACCACCAGTGCTCACATGTGCGTGCTTCAGGGTGTTCACAACATGGCTGCCTTGCTGGAAAAGGCGAAGTCACACAAAGGTAGGACAATGGCTGCCCTTGATTTGAGGTACACCGTAACCCTGTCGCAACAATGTCCAAAGCACTGGGCCTCTATTCCAGTGCAGTTCTGCAACATTGTGCTTCAAGATCTGTTTGTTTGGGGATCCCCCCCCCCTTTCCACCTACCCACCCACTAGTCATTCAGACTGCATAACTGTGATTCATGGAACGCAAACGAACTCATGTCTCGTGGTGGTGGGGTTGGGGGTGGGGGGTGGGTGGGTGGTGGGGGTGGGGGGTGGGGGGGGAGGGGGGTGGTAGGGAGGTGGAGGAGGGGGGGCAATGGTTCTTGTTGCAAAAAAATTAATCCATGAAATGCAGGTGAACTCGTGTCTGATGACCTTCTGCATGAGTGAACTTGTGCACTCATGATCATGGCCTGTTAATGCAAGGGAACTCATGCCCACATGACTGACTGTCACAGTTCAAGGGAATCTGTACCCTCATGTCCTGGTCTGGTTAATCCTCACACCCTCATGACCTGGTCTGGTTAATCCTCACACCCTCATGACCTGATCTCATTAATCCTCACACCCTCATGACCTAGTCCTGGTAACACTCCTACCCACATGACCTAGTCATGTCAACACCTGTACTATCATGACCTTGTCCTGTTGACACTTATGCCATCATTGCCTTAGCATGTTAACACTTTCACCCCATGACCTTGTCCTGTTATGACTCATATTTTCATGACCTTGTCCTGTTAGTGTAAGTAAACTCATACCCTCATGTTGAGCAAACGAACATGGGATGGTTTTATCTTATCTTCCTGGTTTTACGTCAGTTTCATGTTCATGGTACTGACACATGGATGGTCCATGGTCGTCAGAGGTTCTTTATGTGGAAATAGGAAGGAAAAGGCTTGTGCAGTTGTCTTAAAGGACTTAAACGTTTAAGGATTTCACTATAACTGCAGAATTTTGCCAGGGCAGCACATTCCTTCTGTAGTGGAATGTTTTTATGTGCATGCACCGGGAGCCTGTGGTACATCAGTGTGACTGTTGTCAGTCTCTGTTTCAGGTGATGAAGAGACTGCACTGAAGATGCCGGTCAGGTCGCGCCTCAGTGAACAACGGAGATCACGCCTCATGGTCAACATTCTTATTCATGCTGACATTCACCTGTCTGCCCGACTGTCAAGGAATCACAGGTAATCAGCTGCACCAGGTGCATGATACAGTTTTCATGCCATTTTGTTTTCACAGGTGAATAGACCGATCCTGCCTCTGCCTAATATGGAGACAGGTGTGCTGAAAGAAGCGGATTACAGGTTTACAGCTGTGGGGGCAGGTATGCTGAGAAAAACAGATTACAAGTTTACACCTGTGGGGACAGGTATGCTGAGAAAAACAGATTACAGGTTCACACCTGTGGGGAAAGGTGTGCTGAGAAAAACAGATTTCAGGTTTACACCTGTGGGGACAGGTGTGCTGAGAAAAACAGATTACAGGTTTACGGCAGTGGGGACAGGTGTGCTGAGAAAAACAGATTACAGGTTTACAGCAGTGGGGACAGGTTGTTCACACAGAGAGAGACTCCAGGTTTACACCAGTGGGGACAGGTTGTTCACAGAGAGACAGACTTTCAGGTTTACGGCAGTGGGGACAGGTTTTGTAGAAAAGAGACTTTCAGGTTTACACCAATGGGGACAGGTTGTTACAGGAAACAGATCCAGGGGTTTTCACCCGTGGGAACAGGTTTTGCAGAGAGAAAGGACTTTCAGGTTTACACCAAGAGGGGGGAGGCTTTTTAGAAGAGAAACAGACTTTTTAGGTTTACACCAGTGGGAACAGGTTGTGTAAAAACAGACTTTCAGGTCTTTCACCTGGGCCCCAGGTTTTGTATAAACAGCCTGACACAGTTTAACAGTGGGAAAAGGGGTCAGAGAAAATTAAGGGCTTTCACCAAGGGAGGAGGGTGGTGAAGAGAAACAAATTACAGATTTACACCAGTGGGAACCCCGGTTTTCAGATAAAACAGATTACAGGTCTACACCTGTAGGCCCCATGCTCAGTGTCAGCATAAATAGCCTGACACGGTGCAAGAGGTGAATGATGGACATGTAACAGATTTACAGCAATGGGCCCCATGCCCAATGTCAGTATAAATAGCCTGACACAGTTGAACAATGGACAGTGTCAGTATAAATAGCCTGACACAGTTGAACAATGGACAGTGTCAGTATAAATAGCCTGACACGGTGCAAGAGGTGAATGATGGACATGTAACAGATTACAGATTTACAGCAATGGGCCCCATGCCCAGTGTCAGTATAAATAGCCTGACACAGTTGAACAATGGACAGTGTCAGTATAAATAGCCTGACACAGTTGAACAATGGACAGTGTCAGTATAAATAGCCTGACAGGTGCAAGAGGTGAATGATGGACATGTAATCAGATTGACCCAGAGTGTCAGTATAAATAGCCTGACACAGTTGAACAGTGGACAGTGTCAGTATAAATAGCCTGACACAGTTGAACAGTGGACAGTGTCAGTATAAATGACCTGACACAATGCAAGAGTTGAACGATGGACATGTGCTCTCTGTGACAGGTTGTCTCTCCACACACACAGTCTGCTGGTGACGGCCACACTGCCGGAAGTGGTGATGGAGGTTCGACATTTCGTCATCAGGTGTGATGGGCATGACATTTTGTCTGTGCAGGTAGGTTGATATACCAGTTCTGGTGTGTGTGTGTGTGCGTGTGCGTGTGTGTGTGTGTGTGTGTGTGTGTGTGTGTGTGTGTGTGTGTGTGTGTGTGTGTGTGTGTGTGTGTGTGTGAGTGTGTGTGTGTGGTGTTGTGTGTGTGTGTGTGTGTGGTGTGTGTGTGTGTGTGTGTGTGTGTGTGTGTGGAGGTGTGTGAGAGGGGAGAGGTAGGGGGGGGGGGAGAGAGGGGGGGTACTGAGGTAAGGTTAAAAGTTTTAACCGAAGCACACCAATCAGGTGATGACTGTCAGTCACTGCATATTTATGTCTTTATGACTGTTCAGTTGAGTTTGGCTCAGGGTGCCATCTGTGCTCAGTGGAAAGCCCATTTCTGCACTGCATGCCGTCTCTCAGAAGTGTCCGTATTGTTAATGTTGCCTTACTGAATTGCTAAGTAGAAACAGCTGCCTTACACCACCTCCACTCTTAAATCCTCCATGTGTAGAAAAAAAAATGACCACAATAATAACAACAACAACAACAACAACAGCACCATTTTTGGGTGGGGTGGGGGCCGTTGTTTTGGTGTGACTTGTTGATATCTTTTGCTGTCTCGATAATGGTAAGATCAGTCTAATATCACTTACGCGAAAAGACTTTAAATGAAAAGGAAGAAGAAGAAGAAGAAAAAGAAGGGGGGAAAAAAACACGGCACCAAATCACCAGCACCACCTCCATCACCGACAACAGCGACCAGCGACAGCAGCAGCAGGTGTACAGGTGTTGACGCTGTCCACTGACACTGTGTGTTGCTGATGCTGTGTGCAGGGGTTTCAGCTGGAGATGCTGCCCCACTCCCATCTGCAGCTGGAGAGAGAGGCCTTCAGAGGGCTGGTGCTACCGGTCAACAGAGGCTGGTGGGTCTCCTTCCCTCTGTGTGTGTGTGTGTGGGGGGGGAGGGTTGAATGGAGGGGGGTAGAGAGAGAGGCCTTCAGAGGGCTGGTGCTACCAGTCAACAGAGGCTGGTGGGTCTCCTTCCCTCTGTGTGTGTGTGTGTGTTGTGTGGGGGTTGAATGAGGTGGGGAGAGAGAGGCCTTCAGAGGGCTGGTGCTACCAGTCAACAGAGGCTGGTGGCTCCTTCCTCTGTAGTGTGTGTGTGGGGGGGATAAAGGAGGTGGGGTAGAAAGAGAGGCCTTCAGAGGGCTGGTGCTACCGGTCAACAGAGGCTGGTGGGTCTCCTTCCCTCTGTGTGTGTATGTGCAT
This sequence comes from Alviniconcha marisindica, assembly GCA_018857735.1. NCBI lineage: Eukaryota > Metazoa > Mollusca > Gastropoda > Provannidae > Alviniconcha > Alviniconcha marisindica. The sequence continues at coordinate 218,437 of JABMCL010001334.1, forward strand.
GGGGGGGGAGGGTTGAAGGGAGGCGGGGTAGAGAGAGAGGCCTTCAAAGGGCTGGCGCTGCCTGTCAACAGGGATTGTTGGGTTGTTGCGCCTCCCCTCCCCTCTATTTGTGTGTGTGTGTGTGTGTGTGTGTGTGTGTGTGTGTGTGTGTGTGTGTGCATGCATGTGTGTGTGTATGTGTGTGTGTGACTCTGTGTGTGTGTGTGCATGTGCATGTGTGTGTCTGTGTGTGCACATATATGTAGTGGCACATGCCTGTAATTCTGTTGCTCATCAGAGACATCTTTTTGGAGGCTTCTAATAAAGTGATTAGAATCTACAGGATGCTTTATGCAGTTTGTTTTTATTTCAGGGGAGTTTCGTTTGATAGTTTCGATGTCACCTTTCCATACAAGTACAACTTTGCAGCCTGCTACGAAGAGGTATGATTGAGAGTGATTGTAAGAGGTATGATTGAGAGTGATTGTAAGAGGTATGATTGAGAGTGATTGTAAGAGGTATGATTGAGAGTGATTGGTATGCGGGCCTCACTGAAGTAAATAATGATTATTATATATATAGAAAGTGGTAAATTTTAATTTGCCTCTAAATTATGTGGCATTTGTGAGGGTGTGTGTGTGTAGTGATGTGTAGGTGTGATGTGTGGGTGTGTGTAGGTGTATGTTGAGAGTGTGGTGTGGTAGTGCATGATTAATGATGTTTAATTGAAGTGGTAATTTGTTTGTAAATAATGTGTGTGTGTGGTGTGTGTGTGTGGGTGGGTGTGGTGAATGCATGGAAGGGGGGTCAGCTGGGGGGTGATGTGAGGGGTGCAGGCAAACTAAGACATAGAAAGGGGAGAGGAGAGAGAGAGGAGAGAGAGAGAGGAGAGAGAGAGAGGAGGAGATAGAGGGAGAGAGAGAGAGAGGGGGGGAGAGAGAGAGAGAGAGAGAGAGAGAGGCATGATGTGAAGAGGGGGGATTGCCATTACATCTTGTTTTCTGTGTGTCAGGTTTTGAACACAGTGAAATGGCTGAAACTGGTGCACAAGATCAAGAAGAAAGCCTTCACCGTCAGCAGCACACTCCCGCCAGACATCAAAATCAAAACAAAGGTAGGCCATACAGTTTTGTTTCTACACAGTTGTTCAACCCATTTCAGTCTGCTAAAATTTTCACAGTGGGGCCCATCTGACTGATCTTCGCTCTTGCTTCTGTCCGTGTAGCTGTCCATCCTTCTGTTTATCTTTCTGTCCATCCATCCATCAGTCCATCTGTTGACACCTGTCTTAGTGCTGATGTTCTTATTCCTCCAGATTAGTACTACCTGAAACTGGCTGATTTGTGCTCACAGAATCTTTGTAAGTATAGCTTAAAAGTCTTTGGGCTGAGATTTTGGTGTGATGCTTATTTAACCATCAGTATCGTTCCTCTGTTCCTCAGATGCTGTCTGTTGAAGTGTGTGATGATCCATTTGAAGTGAAAGTTGGACTCAACTATGAGGTAGGACTTGTGTAAATGAGACCACACCTGAATGTAAACAGACATGTGGCTTGTGTGTGCATGTACATACACACACACACACACACACACACACACACACACACACACACACAACACACACACACACACACACACACACACACACACACACACACACACACATACACACACACACACACACACACTTTCTGATGACACTGTTAGGTCTGTGTCATTGTTTTGCTGTTGTATATTAGTTGTTTTTTGCTGTTAAGATGTGTTTCTTGCTGTTCACAAGCACAAGCACAATCTGAAGTGTAATCTGCCAAAATAAAGTTGAACAAGTAAGCAATAATAAAGACAGCTTCCCATTATGTGAATGCACAAACACAACCCACAGAATGGGTTGTTGTTGTTTTTTGACTAGAGATGAGTCATTTTGCAGTTGCAGAGGATTGCAGACGCATGGGATCAACATGTAGTAACACAAGTTTTGAGAGAGTCAGAGCCATTTTGCTGGGCAGGGAAAAAAAAAGTCAGAGCCATTTTGCTGGGGAGGGAAAAAGAAAGTCTGATTTCTGTGTAGCACAGTCTGTGAAAGTGATAACAGGTTTGAGTTTGCGAATGCAGATTGTGTTTGTGTTTGCAGACTACAGAAGTGTAGCCTAAAGAGTAAGATTGTACTGAAATTGAGATCGAAATAAAAAGGGTTAAAAACAACAACAGCAGACCAAGCCTAAAGAGTAAGATTGTACTGAAACTGAGATTGAAATAAAAAGGGTTAAAAACAACAACAGCAGACCAAGCCTAAAGAGTAAGATTGTACTGAAACTGAGATTGAAATAAAAAGGGTTAAAAACAACCACAGCAGACCAAGCCAAAAGAGGAAGATTGTACTGAAACTGAGATTGAAATAAAAAGGGTTAAAAACAGCAACAGCAGACCATGTACTGATGGAGACGATGACATTGTTGATGAGCAGTTGCTGAAGGACGAGGTGCTGGAGAGCAAGAAGCGGACGGAGGTGATGGACGCTAAACTGGAGCAGCTCAGCAAAACCAAAAACATTTCAGGTCAGTGCTCTAGGCTCATGCTTGGCTTGCTGGCTTCTTGGTTTATGCGCTGCATTTCACTGTATTTGCCATTCCCTGATCATAGGCTGTTGACATCATCATTGTTGGCATCTTGTTGTCTCTGTGAAAGCTATAGCTCAGTGGTAGAATGCCAGCCTGTTGACATCATCATTGTTGGCATCTTATTGTATCTGTGAAAGCTATAGCTCAGTGGTAGAATGCCAGCCTGTTGACATCATCATTGTTGGCATCTTATTGTATCTGTGAAAGCTATAGCTCAGTGGTAGAATGCCAGCCTGTTGACATCAGCATTGTTGGCATCTTGTTGTCTCTGTGAAAGCTATAGCTCAGTGGTAGAATGCCAGCCTGTTGACATCAGCATTATTGGCATCTTGTTGTCTCTGTGAGAGATAGAGCTCAGTGGTAGAATGCCAGCCTGTTGACATCAGCATTATTGGCATCTTGTTGTCTCTGTGAGAGATAGAGCTCAGTGGTAGAATGCCAGCCTGTTGACATCATCATTGTTGGCATCTTGTTGTCTCTGTGAAAGCTATAGCTCAGTGGTAGAATGCCAGCCTGTTGACATCGTCATTATTGGCATCTTGTTGTCTCTGTGAGGGATAGAGCTCAGTGGTAGAATGCCAGCCTGTTGACATCGTCATTATTGGCATCTTATTGTCTCTATGGGAGATATAGCTCAGTGGTAGAATGCCAGCCTGTTGACATCGTCATTATTGGCATCTTGTTGTCTCTGTGAGGGATAGAGCTCAGTGGTAGAATGCCAGCCTGTTGACATCGTCATTATTGGCATCTTATTGTCTCTATGGGAGATATAGCTCAGTGGTAGAATGCCAGCCTGTTGACATCAGCATTATTGGCATCTTATTGTCTCTATGGGAGATATAGCTCAGTGGTAGAATGCCAGACTCGTGGTGAGAAGATCACTGGATTTTACAGTACAATACAATAAAATAATACTTTATTAATTCTTAAAAAAGGAAAATTCAGTTGATCCCTGGCAGGAACAGCAGGGAAGGTTCTTCTCCATGTAACATTCTGTGCAGAATCTTATTTCAGTGTCCATTCCTTCCCTGTGTTATGATTGTGGCCGGAAAAGATCCTGATCACTCTGTCAGTAATGTAGGTGGCAGGTTACAACTAAAGCATGCATACACCTAGGACCCATGAAAGAGTGGATGGACTAGCTGTGCTGTCCAGGCACAGTGTGGGAACCCATTAGGGAAATGAGGGAATACTCATCCACAGTCATCTCAGCTCACTGTGCCACTGTGGAACTGATCCCCAGCCTAAAACAGTGGAAGTGGTGGGTGGATCTCTGCTTAAAAGGAAAAAAAAGCAAAGGCATACTCTCAGCTTGTGACAGAAGTGGTGACGTGATTGTCATCAGCGTATTTTTGTCTGACAGCATTTTTTTTTTATTGCAACAGTTACTGAGCGAGAGGAGCTGTATGCATCACTTTACAAGAAAAGCTCAGAGATATACAGTTTGCATGTGACAGAAATGGTGACGTGATTGTCATGAGTGTATTTTTGTCTGACAGCTGTTTGTTTTTTGTTTTAATTGCAACAGTTGCCAAGCGAGAGGAGCTGTATGCGTCGCTGTACAAGAAAAGCTCAGAGATCTACATCCAGCGGTCGAAGCAGATGTACGGGAATGGAGCGATGAGAACGCAGCTGCTGACCTGGCTCATGGAGGACCTGGAGATCGTGGCACTGGCTGACACGTCCTACCACGGCCGTGAGAACGTCATCAACGTCATGAAGGACATTGACAAAGACAGGTAAGGCAACTGGCTGACATGTCCTACCACGGCTCTGAGAATGTCATCAGTGTCATAAAGGACACTGACAAAGACAGGTATGGGTAAGTAAGTAAGTTGGTGTTTTACGCCACTGTCAGCAGTGTGGTTTTAACAATTTGACTCAAACACTCCGCCACTCTGATTCTACCTCCTCTTTCAAAGCCGCACTCAAGACGCACCTGTTTAATAATTATTTCTAAACTGTTTTTCACAGCCCTGCCCATCCCCTCGTTTCGATGCTGTGTGTGTGTGTGTGTGTGTGTGTGTGTGTGTTGTGTGTGTGTGTGTGTGTGTGTGTGTGTGTGTGTGTGTGTTGTGTGTGTGTGTGTGTGTGGTGTGTGGTGTGTGTGTGTGTGTGGTGTGTGTGTGTGTGTGTGTGTGTGTGTGTGTGTGTGTGTGTGTGTGGTGGTGTGTGTGTGTGTGTGTGTGTGTGTGTGTATGTAGTGTGTGTGTGGTGTGTGTGTGTGTGTGTGTGGTGTGTGTGTGTGTGTGTGTGTGTGTGTGTGTGTGTGTGTGTGTGTGTGTGTGTGTGTGTGGTTAGTGTTACTGTAAAGCGCCCTGTGCTGCCACCTCGTGTGGTAGATGGGCGCTTTAGAAATGCTCGTTATTATTATTATTATCAGGGCAATGACAAAGACAGATATGGGCTGTGAAAATTGCCAGCGCACATGTAATTTTGTTGTGTTTACCCTATATGAAGGTGAATTATGTGTTAGTACTAGTAGTACTCATTGTGTATTGTTTGTTAATTGCCATTGTGAAGCACTTAGGGTTTATTCAGAGATGAGGCACTCAACAAGTGTTTATCATTATTATTACGGCCACTAGCTGACCCAGAAAAATATCAAATTAATGATCAAAGTATTTATGAAGCACAACGCTTGTCTGTAGGGACTGTTCCAAGCACCAACTGTTGGTGTGAGTATCTCAGAATGTCATGAAGGACATGACGTTGTTTCATGCTTTCTCTTTCAACCATTTTCGTGGAAATATCGCTCATAAAACCAACAGACTCTCTGCAGGCAGTTCTTTATTCAGTGTCGTGGGTCATTTTGACAACGGTTGCAAAGTGTCTGCTTGCTTTTCCAGCCCTCCGCCCTCCGACGAGATGGAGTTTGCAACGCTGTGGTGTCGCTCTGTCAAGTTCAGCGTCAAGCACTGGTCGGTGTCTCTGCGGGACTTCCCTCAGCCCATGATCGACATCGCCAACATGCATGTGTGGGGGCGGCTGATTGGTGCCGAGAGAGAAGGAACCAAAAGAGGTACTCGTTGCGTTTTGAAATTCTACGGAGGGATGGGAGGTCATGAGCTTGAATGTGGAGTCTTACCCTGTAGAATGGGGTGACAACTTTGTACCTGCAGTCACTTGGTGGAGTCTTACCCTGTAGAATGGGGCGACAACTTTGTACCTGCAGTCACTTGCTGGAGTCTTACCCTGTAGAATGGGGTGACAACTTTGTACATGCAGTCACTTGGTGGAGTGCTTACCCTGTAGAATGGGGTGACAGCTTTGTACATGCAGTCACTTGGTGGAGTCTTACCCTGTAGAATGGGGTGACAACTTTGTACATGCAGTCACTTGCTGGAGTCTTACCCTGTAGAATGGGGTGACAACTTTGTACCTGCAGTCACTTGGTGGAGTCTTACCCTGTAGAATGGGGTGACAACTTTGTACATGCAGTCACTTGCTGGAGTCTTACCCTGTAGAATGGGGTGACAACTTTGCACCTGCAGTCACTTGCTGGAGTCTTACCCTGGAGAATGTGGGTGACAACTTTGACATGCATTCACTTGCGTGGAGTCTTACCCTGTAGAATGGGGTGACAACTTTGTACATGCAGTCACTTGCTGGAGTCTTACCCTGTAGAATGGGGTGACAACTTTGCACCTGCAGTCACTTGCTGGAGTCTTACCCTGTAGAATGGGGTGACAACTTTGTACTGCAGTCACTTGCTGGAGTCTTACCCTGTAGAATGGGGTGACAACTTTGTACCTGCAGTCACTTGGTGGAGTCTTACCCTGTAGAATGGGGTGACAACTTTGTACATGCAGTCACTTGCTGGAGTCTTACCTTGTAGAATGGGGTGACAACTTTGACTGAGTATGCTGGTTTGTACGAGGGGTGCAGTCATGAGCTTGCTGGAGTCTTACCCTGTAGAATGGGGTGACAACTTTGTACATGCAGTCACTTGCTGGAGTCTTACCCTGTAGAATGGGGTGACAACTTTGTACCTGCAGTCACTTGCTGGAGTCTTACCCTGTAGAATGGGGTGACAACTTTGTACATGCAGTCACTTGCTGGAGTCTTACCCTGTAGAATGGGGTGACAACTTTGTACTGCAGTCACTTGCTGGAGTCTTACCCTGTAGAATGGGGTGACAACTTTGCACCTGCAGTCACTTGCTGGAGTCTTACCCTGTAGAATGGGGTGACAACTTTGTACCTGCAGTCACTTGCTGGAGTCTTACCCTGTAGAATGGGGTGACAACTTTGTACATGCAGTCACTTGGTGGAGTCGTACCCTGTAGAATGGGGTGACAACTTTGTACATGCAGTCACTTGATGGAGTCTTACCCTGTAGAATGGGGTGACAACTTTGTACATGCAGTCACTTGGTGGAGTGTTACCCTGTAGAATGGGGTGACAGCTTTGTACATGCAGTCACTTGATGGCAGTCTTCCCTTAGGGATAGGGGTGACAACTTTGTACATGCAGTCATTTGGTGGAGTGTTACCTGTAAATGGAGGTGACACTTTGTACATGCAGTCACTTGGGTGGAGTCTTACCCTGTAAATGGGTTGACAGACTTTGTACATGCAGTCACGTGATGGAGTTTACCCTGTAGAATGAGGTGACAACTTTGTACCTGCAGTCATTGGTGGAGTCTTACCCTGTAGAATGGGGTGACAACTTTGTACTGCAGTCACTTGCATGGAGGTATACCCTGTTTTAGAATGGGGTGACAACTTACAACTGCAGTCTACTTGCTGGGTGAGATTACTGGATTATGTGTGGATAAACTTTGTACAGCTGCAGTCACTATGGTGAGTCGACCCTGTAGTCTCTTGCTGGGTCTTACCTGTAGAATGGGTGAACAACATTTGCACTGATGTACTGGCTGAGTCTTACTTGTTTAGTGGTGGGTGACAACTTTGTACATGCGTACTGCTGGAGTTATACCCTGTAGAAGGGGTGACAATTTTGTCAGTGCAGTCACTGGGAGTGTGTACCTTGAGAATGGGCCCCTGGGGACAGCTTTGGACATGCAGTCACTTGGAATGGGCTTACCCGTAGAATGGGTCTTGACAACTTTGTACATGCAGGTCATTTTTGGTGGAGTGTTACCCGAGAATGGGAACAGACAGCTTGTACATGCAGAACACTTGTGGAGTCTTACCCTGTAGAATGGGTGCCCCCCACCCCCCCCCAACATCTTGTACATGCAGTCACGTGTGGATGTTCTACCCTGTAGAATGAGGTGACAACTTTGTACCTGCAGTCACTTGGTGGAGTCTTACCCTGTAGAATGGGGTGACAACTTTGTACATGCAGTCACTTGCTGGAGTCTTACCCTGTAGAATGGGGTGACAACTTTACACCTGCAGTCACTTGCTGGAGTCTTACCCTGGAGAATGTGGTGACAACTTTGTACATGCAGTCACTTGGTGGAGTCGTACCCTGTAGTCTCTTGCTGGAGTCTTACCCTGTAGAATGGGGTGACAACTTTGCACCTGCAGTCACTTGCTGGAGTCTTACCCTGTAGAATGGGGTGACAACTTTGTACATGCAGTCACTGCTGGAGTCTTACCTTGTAGAATGGGGTGACAACTTTGTACATGCAGTCACTTGCTGGAGTCTTACCTTGTAGAATGGGGTGACAACTTTGCACCTGCAGTCACTTGCTGGAGTCTTACCTGTAGAATGGGCGTGACAACTTTGTACCGCAGTCACTTCGGGGAGTCTTACCCTGTAGAATGGGTTGGACAACTTTGCACCGCAGGGCACTGGTGGAGTCTTACCCTTAGAATGGGGTGACAACTTTGTACATGCAGTCACTTGCTGGAGTCTTACCCTGTAGAATGGGGTGACAACTTTGTACATGCAGTCACTGCTGGAGTCTTACCCTGTAGAATGGGGTGACAACTTTGTACTGCAGTCACTTGCTGGAGTCTTACCCTGTAGAATGGGGTGACAACTTTGTACATGCAGTCACTTGCTGGAGTCTTACCCTGTAGAATGGGGTGACAACTTTGTACCTGCAGTCACTTGGTGGAGTCTTACCCTGTAGAATGGGGTGACAACTTTGTACATGCAGTCACTTGGTGGAGTCTTACCCTGTAGAATGGGGTGACAACTTTGCACCTGCAGTCACTTGGTGGAGTCTTACCCTGTAGAATGGGGTGACAACTTTGTACCTGCAGTCACTTGCTGGAGTTGTACCCTGTAGAATGGGGTGACAACTTTGTACCTGCAGTCACTTGCTGGAGTCTTACCTTGTAGAATGGGGTGACAACTTTGCACCTGCAGTCACTTGCTGGAGTCTTACCCTGTAGAATGGGGTGACAACTTTGTACATGCAGTCACTTGAGAGCTGTGTTGCATTTCTAGGGTTACCTTCCCAAACTGACCATCTCAGTCCTCTCTTTTCTGCAATGGAGGTGGCACGTTTTTACTGGGTGAAATTACTACTGGTTTATTTTGACAATAGTTTTAATGTTTGTTTAGGTGAATGGCATGTTTTATGGGTTAAGCTGCAAATATTTTATGTGTGTGTATGTAAAATTGCAAATTGTTATAATAACATGAAGGTGAAGGTATGACTTTTTACGTGTGTGGATGAAATTGCAACTGTTTTATGCGTGAGTGTGAAATTATGGCTATTTTCTGTGTGGATTAAATTGTTGCTGTATATATGGGTAGATTGTTACAGCTTTATGTGTGTGGATGAAAAATGACTGTGTGTGAATAAAATTGTGACTTGTTTATGTGTGTGGGTGAAACCATGACTGTTTATGTGTGGGGGTGAAATTGTGTGTGTGTGTGTGTGTGCAGCCAAGCGGGAGTGTTCAGTTGAGGTGGACGCCCCCTGGGGTAACATGGAGGTGCAGAGGAATCTTCCAGCTCTCAAGTTCTTCCATGACTTAAGCAGTGGTCAGTATATCTATCGGTTTGGGGAAAACAACAACAACAACAACTAAAAAATGAATAAGAAAAGAACATCTTTTCAATCATGATGATGTGAATGTGTTCTGGCCCCCACCCCCCCACCCCCCAACATCTTTTTGATCATGCCAGTGTTATATGTTGATTGTATTCTGCCCCTACAAAAATGATCTTTTTGCACATTCTGGTGTTATGTGTTGACTGTATTCTGCACCCCCCCCCCCATCTTTTTGATCATGTTGGTGATAAGTAATGACCATATTCTGCCCCTGCCCCCACAAAGATGATCTTTTTGTACATTCTGGTGTTATGTGTTGACTGTGTTCTGCCCCCCCCCCCCCACCACCACCAGATAATCTTTTTGTGATCATGCTGGTGTTAAGTATTGACTTTTTGCACCCCCCCCCCCCCCCCCCCCTCCCGATGATCTTTCTATGATCATGCTGGTGTTAAATGCTGACTCTTCTGCTCAGACATCTCCTCAATCACGCTGGCGTACGGTGTGTGTTGGGAGCCAGCGGTGGCCCTGTACAACCTTGCCTTGGACCTCATCAGCAAGCCCTCTGTCGACCCCAGTCGACCTCTGCCCTTCTGGGACAAGATGCGCCTGCTGCTCCACGGTCGACTGACCATGGCCATGGAGCGCATGAGCTGGCTGTACCACGCCTCGCTGGACCCTTACAACAACACAGAGCTCATGGACTGGACATGGTCAAGGCTGGTGATGGACTGGACCAACGGTTTGTGCACTGCAGCTTTCAGCACCATGCACCACTTCTCTGGAACTCCCTTCCATAACATATTCTTTCTGCTTTTAGATCTAAGGCTGAAGTCCAAACTCTTCGAAAATTTGTGTCTGATGTTTGTGTATGTATGTTTCATGTTTGCAAAGTGATTGGTTTTGTCGATTGACTTGACAGAGGGTTGATATATATATGTGAGAAGAGTTTAGAAATGTGTATTTGCTTATGACCTGAGTTTGACTGTCCTGAGGTGACCCTGTGTGGTTGACAGGGCATTAAAATCCAATTACTACTACTACCTCCCCCACCCCTACCCCTACCCCTCACTTAGGGGTGTTTCTGTCCACTATGTAGATTTGGAACTAATCATGTATGCTGCCTTGATATTTAGATCCAAGCACATAACAGATTAAAAAGAAATCTATTTATTATGCAAAGCACAACATGAGAATTTTTGGGGTAGGCCCCTTTTTCAAGCTACAGAACAACACCTAAACAACAGTTAAACAGTGAAAAACGATAGTTAGAATTTTGCTTGTCTTGTCGTGTGCAGGTCAGTTTGTGTTGAAAGGTGACCTTGACATTTCTGTGCGGACAGCCTCCAAATACAATGAAAGTAAACTGCTTCACCTCCCTAACCTCCGGTTTTGGTGAGTGAGAAAGGGAGAAAAAGACTTTAACTGAGAGTAAACTTCTAAACACGCTCTGAATATAGCAGCCAAACATGCCATACTTCAGTGTTTTGTTGTTGTTGTTGTTGTGTGTGTGTGTGTGTGTGTGTGTGTGTGTGTGTGTGTGTGTGTGTGTGTGTGTGTGTGTGTGTGTGTGTATGTGTGTGTAAGTGCATGTCTTTCTGCAACTGAGAGAACTAGGTTAGGATTGTAAACTATAAAACACACTATGAATACAAGTGCACCAGTATGAATTCAAAATGCATTGCTTTGACTAGAACTGCACCTCTGTAAATGCAAAATGCATTGCTATGGGTGCATAGGATGACCAAGAATACAAAATGCATTGCAGTGGATACCACGTACCTGTAGTTTATTTAATTTGTGTAGATATGCATGTCATAAATGTCTGGACATGTCGTGATCATCACTCCTGTCAGCTCAGATGATGCTGATGTCTGAACGTGTGAGCGTCTGGCTGTGTTTCAGTGTGGGTCTGCAGTGGATATGCTTGGGTGACCCCAACGACCACCACCCCGTCATGCCATGCGCGCCAGACAAAGTGCCAGACTTTTCCCACGAGGTAGGGCCTGATACCATGCTTCTGATTATCAACCGTGATAATTGCGGTAGTGTTGAGGCACGTTTCCCAACCACCTCATCTTGGAAAGTGAAGCCAAAGTGCACAAGTTTTGATAATAATAATAACTCCCATAGCACTATGCACCAGGAAATCTGTTTTGCATGCTGATTGTACTGTACTGTGTACAGTATCACAAATACAAAGAGACAAGCGTAAAAATCAGCATGTTTTTTCAAGTGTATCTCTGTGAGTTCAGTGCCTGAATGATAACTAAAAAGGTTGCTATGTAACCATAAAGTCATTGTAACTGGGTCACTGTATAACCAGAAGGTCAGTGACCAACCAGATCATTGCGTAATCTGAAGGCCACAATAACCAGGTCACTGTAACCAGAAGGTCACAGTGTAACTAAATTATGTAACCAGAAGGTCACTGTGTAACCAGGCTTGTTGTTGGGCTGTTGGTTGCAGGAGCATGACTCTTTCCGTGCCTTTCGCTCGCAAAACCTGAACCTTGACCTGAGCCTGAAGACCAAGCCCATTCCGTCCAACCCCAACGACATTCCATCCAGCCCCGAGGTCTACGCCAGCTCCCTCAGGTTCCTGGACAAAATACAGGTACGCTGCAGCCTCGCTTTAAAGACCACACTAAACATCGACCAGACGTCTGGCTCACTTTCAGTGATGATCACCTTTACCTGAATAATATCATGTGCATTGATGTGTGTTTTTGTCTGTGTTTTTTACCAGTGACAGCAGTTTTTCTCTCTCTAAAAGTGTGACATGTGTCATACATGTGTGCAGGCATTTTGTGCATGTTGTTAATATGTTGCGTGTTGCAGCAATGCATGTTTAGCGTGACTCGACCGGTGAGGCGTGGAAAGCTCTTTGGTGTGACCACGCCACGCAAGCCTCAGCTCACAAGACACTACAGGTAATGCAACAATAAAACAGGTGTCAATTAAAATGGTGTTTAAACAGGACATTTTTCCATTCCGTGCTGCTGTCTTCATCTATCTGAAGTCTCTAAGCTAGGTAGGTAGTGTTGCTTAATGTCCTCAGATGTCGGTTGACATATTAGGGACAAGCTGAGACCAATGCTGAAGCATGGTTCAATATAGCTTTATGTCCACAGAAACCAGAAGGCTCGTTAGGACGAGCAGCTCAGGACGGCCACCTCAGCTCTCACACAGCTCCTGAACTATGTCTCTAAGCTGTGTAAACTAAGCTTTTTATAGTCAGAATGCTTGTGTGTGCGGGGGCCTGTGTGTGTGTGTGTGTGTGTGTGTGTGTGTGTGTGTGTGTGTGCACTTAGCATAGTCTCTATGGACAAGATTTTGCGCTTTACAAGTACTTTTATTATTATTATTATTAAAGTTTAGTTACTGCTAAATGAAGTGTTGTTTGTGTATTTGGTGCTCACTGCTCACCACTTCCTCAGTGATCAGGGTATCTACATCATTGTGAAGAAAGAAGAACAACAGTGGTTTGTAAATTGAAAACGTTAGATGGATTTTCACATTCGGCAAAAGAAACGCAGTGCCTCTCTGCCTTCTCAACTTGCATGTTCCCTAGTGCTAAACGTTCTGAAAGGGTTATTTTGGCTTCCTACACTCAAAGAAAAGAACATTCCCAACAACTGTTACAAATCAGCTGCTGATGTTTGCATATCAACGATCAGCCTGCTTTCAAAGTTTTATCAAAAGCAAAATTTGGAGTGATGTGTAGCTAGTGCTATAAGCATAGTAAGCCTCTTGAATAAAAATCATCCATTTGATTTTTTTGCTTCCCCCCCTCCCCCTTCCCATCCCCACCAAAAAGCAAAAAACAGGCAGTGCAGTCACCACAGCTTGATTTCTCTATACGAAAATGGCGACATTGTTATCATCAGCATGGTTTGTCGGACAGAAAAATCCTGTGACCTGTGTTTTGTCTGACACAAAAATGTCAACATGGTTATCATCAACGTGGTTTGTCCGACAGAAAAATCCGCCTGTCGGTGGACTTTCACCGCTTTGTCACCTGCCACTGGATGTCCAATGCCAAGCAGCACGGGGCGGAGCTGGTGGCCGACTCCTTCCAGCTGCGCATGTGCAACCGCCTGGTTCTGGTGCCCATCGAGGATGGCCTGCTTCACCGGCCGCGTGCTGAATGGAGCATCAAGTACCTGACCTGCCACCTGGGGCCCACGCAGATCTACCTGTGTCAGGAGGCCCGACTGAATGAGGTGGGTCTCAAGCCAAAAACGAATAAAACAACAACTACAAAAAAACAACTGACTAGAAGATCCAAACACATAAGAGGTTAAAAAGAACACTATTAGAATAAAACACAACTTGTGAATTTTCGGTAAAAAACGAATAAAACAACAACTACAAAAAACAACTGACTAGAAGATCCAAACACATAAGAGGTTAAAAAGAACACTATTAGAACAAAACACAACTTGTGAATTTTCAGGGTGATACCCTTTACGAAGCTACAAAATGATACTTAAACAACAGTTAAATGATGAAGAATGAGATGTAGTACTAGGACACTTGTCTGCTTTTGGTTGATCTATGTTCATTGTTGTTTTCATGTCCAGTGCTTGGAAACAAATGTTGGCAAGACGGTCAAGTAACTGAAAGGCAAGAAAACAAAATCACACATTTTGAAAAAGAAAAGGGAACAGTGTCATTGCCCCCAGCCCCCTAACAAATTTAAATTCACTCCACCCTTTCTACTCCATCCTCTGTGCAGAATAGCAATCGCAAGTTAAAAAAATTAATGAAACAGTTAATATACAAACAGAAGCAATACTGTTGATCTTCTCACCCCATCTCTCACACACACACACACACACACACACGCATGCACACAGACACACAGACACACACACTCGCACACACACTCACACACACACACACACACACACACACTCGCACACACACACACACACACACACACACACACATATGCACACACACACACACACACACACACAACACAACACACACACACACCTTATAAATGGATCTGAAGAATTACTCTTTACCCCCGAAGTAGCAACCCAAACTAAGCAAAAACTAATGCATGACTTTTATTTTGTATATAGTGCCACCTTCCCTCCTGCCCCCTTCCCACCAAACTGACCAGTTCCTGTGCCTGTGTTTCAGTCCAGTTCTTCAGGAGGGGCGCCAGTGGACAAGAGCTTCTTCCTTAGTGTGTTGAAGTGAGTTCACGATCTGCTTGCACGCCCATCTGTCTCTCAGTCTGTCTGTCTGTCTGTCTGTACACTTCTTGCTACAGGTCTGTCATGCTGCACGTCTTTCTGCTGGTGTGAGGGAGCCCTGAAAATAGTAACAACAAACAAACAAAACCCATTGGCTCTCAGATCATATTAGTGCACAATCATTACTGCGCTGTCCCACTGGTGCAAGTTAGATCCGGCATGTCACAGCTGTCCGGTGGGTGTATGTTAGATTGGGCGTGTATCAGCTGTCCGGCAGGTGTATGTTAGATCCAGCAATTCACAGCTGTCCTGTGGGTGTATGTTAGATTGGGCGTGTATCAGCTGTCCGGCAGGTGTATGTTAGATCCAGCATGTCACAGCTGTCCGGCAGGTGTATTTTAGATCCAAAATGTATCAGCTGGCTGGTGGGTGTATGTTAGTTATGGCATGTATCAGCTGTCTGGCAGATGTATGTTAGATCTGGCATGTTTTGGATGTCTGGTAGATATATGTTAGATCTGACACGTATCAGCTGCTTGGCTGATATGTTTTAGATCCCACATGTATCGACTCCATTGGATATATGTTGGATCTGTTCAGCAGATGTAATGGAGATCCGGCATGTATCAGCTGCTCAGCGGATATATGTTAGATCTGACATGAATCCTCTGTCTGTCAGATATATGTTAGATCTGACATGTATCGGCTGTATATGTTAGATCTGACATGTATCAGTTGTATCAGCTGTCTGGTGGATATATGTTAGATCCGACATGTATCAGCTGTCCATTGGATATCTGTTAGATCTGGCATGTATCGGTTGTATCAGTTGTCTGGTGGATACATGTTAGATCCGACATGTATTGGCTGTCTGTCAGATATATGTTAGGTCCGGCATATATTGGTTGTATCATGTGTCCTGCGGATATATGTTAGATCCGGCATTTATTGGTTGTATCAGCTGTCTGGTGGATATATGTTAGATCCGACATGTATCGGATGTCTGTTGGATATATGTTAGATCCGACATGTATCGTCTGTCTGTTGGATATATGTTAGATCCGACATGTATCAGCTGTCCGTTGAATATATGTTAGATCCAACATGTATCGGCTGTCCGTTGGATATATGTTAAATCTGACATATGTTGGCTGTCCATTGGATATATGTTAGATGGACAGCCAATATATGTCAGATCTAACATATCTCAGATCTCGGATATATGTTAGATCTGACATGTATCGGCTGTCTGTTGTATATACGTTAGATCTGGCATGTATTGGTTGTATCGGCTGTCCATCGGATATATGTTGGATCCGGCATGTATCCGTTGTCTGGTGGATACATGTTAGATCCGACATGTATTGGCTGTCTGTCAGATATATGTTAGATCCAGCATGTATTGGTTGTATCATGTGTCTTGCGGATATATGTTAGATCCGGCATGTATCGGTTGTATCATGTGTCCTGCAGATATATGTTAGATCCGGCATTTATCGGTTGTATCAGCTGTCTGGTGGATATATGTTAGATCCGACATGTGTTGGATGTGTGGATCCGACATGTATCAGCTGTCCAGCTGATATATGTTAGATCTGGCATGTATTGGCTGCATTGGCTGTCTGTCAGATATATGTTAGATCCGGCATGTATTGGTTGTATCATGTGTCTTGCGGATTTATGTTAGATTCGGCATGTATCGGTTGTATCATGTGTCCTGCGGATATATGTTAGATCCGGCATGTATTGGTTGTATCATGTGTCCTGCGGATATATGTTAGATCCGGCATTTATTGGTTGTATCATGTGTCCTGCGGATATATGTTAGATCCGGCATCTATTGGTTGTATCAGCTGTCTGGCAGATATATGTTAGATCTGACATGTATCAGCTGTCTGTTGGATATATGTTAGATCCAACATGAATATTGTCTGTCTGTTGGATATATGTTAGATCCGACATGTATTGGCTGTCCGTGGGATATATGTTAGATCCGACATGTATCGGCTGTCCATTGGATATATGTTAGATCTGACATATATTGGCTGTCCATCGGATATATGTTAGATCCGACATGTATCGGCTGTCTGTTGGATATATGTTAGATCTGACATGTATCGGCTGTCCGTTGGATATATGTTAGATCTGACATATATTGGCTGTCCATCAGATATATGTTAGATCCAACATGTATCGGCTGTCTGTTGGATATATTTTAGATCTGACATGTATTGGCTGTCCATTGGATATATGTTAGATCTGACATGTAGCGGCTGTCCAGCTGATATATGTTAGATCTGACATGTAGCGGCTGTCCAGCTGATATATGTTAGATCTGACATGTGTGCTATCTGGTGAATATATGTTAGATCCGCTGTGTGGCTGGGACAAGTTAGATTTAGCATATATTGAGCTCAATTTGGAGCAAATTTATTCATGATAAACGCCTACAATAAAAAAAAATGTCTCCTGGTTTACTCAGGTCTGTATACAGAACTAAACAATTAAACAGTTAACAAAGTAAAAGTATACAGATTAAGTAAAACAGAATAAGGCTTGTTTCTCAGGAATGTGGTGTTCTTGTTCTTGTTTGTTGTATTTTCATGTTTCCAGGAATGTGGTGTTCTAGTTTGATGTTTGTTGTGTTTTCATGTTTCCGGGAATGTCATGTTCTGGTTCATGTTTGTTGTTTTCATGTTTCCAGGATGTGGTGTTCTGGTTCATGTTTGTTGTTTCCATATTTCCAGGATGTGGTGTTCTGGTTCATGTTTGTTGTTTCCTTGTTTCCAGGATGTGGTGTTCTGGTTCATGTTTGTTGTTTCCTTGTTTCCAGGATGTGGTGTTCTGGTTCATGTTTGTTGTTTCCATGTTTCCAGGATGTGGTGTTCTGGTTCATGTTTGTTGTTTCCATGTTTCCAGGATGTGGTGTTCTGGTTCATGTTTGTTGTTTCCATGTTTCCAGGAATGTGGTCTGATTCATGTTTGTGGTGTTATCGTGTTTCCCAGGAATGTCATGTTCTGGTTCTTGTTTGATGTGTTTTCATGTTTCCCAGGAATGTGGTGTTCTGGTTCTTGTTTGCTGTTTTCTCATGTTTCCAGGAATGTCATGTTCTGATTCATGTTTTTTGTGTTTTCATATTTCCAGGAATGTGGTGTTCTGGTTCATGTTTGTTGTGTTTTCATGTTTCCCAGGAATGTTGTGTTCTGGTTCATGTTTGTTGTGTTTTCATGTTTCCCAGGAATGTGGTGTTCTGGTTCATGTTTGTTGTGTTTTCATGTTTCCCAGGAATGTTGTGTTCTGGTTCATGTTTGTTGTGTTTTCATGTTTCCCAGGAATGTGGTGTTCTGGTTCATGTTTGTTGTGTTTTCCTGTTTCCCAGGAATGTCATATTCTGGTTCATGTTTGTTGTGTTTTCGTGTTTCCCAGGAATGTTGTGTTCTGGTTCATGTTTGTTGTGTTTTCATGTTTCCCAGGAATGTGGTGTTCTGGTTCATGTTTGTTGTGTTTTCATGTTTCCCAGGAATGTGGTGTTCTGGTTCATGTTTGTTGTGTTTTCGTGTTTCCCAGGAATGTTGTGTTCTGGTTCATGTTTGTTGTGTTTTCGTGTTTCCCAGGAATGTTGTGTTCTGGTTCATGTTTGTTGTGTTTTCATGTTTCCCAGGAATGTGGTGTTCTGGTTCATGTTTGTTGTGTTTTCGTGTTTCCCAGGAATGTTGTGTTCTGGTTCATGTATGAAGAAAAGCTGCGTTGTTGTGTCTGCAGAATCTCCTATCACCGCGCGGAGAGCCGCAACCCAAAGCCTGGAGAAGAGGTGGATCCCGAACAGGTGAACAGCTGTCTGTTGAAACACCAGGGGCGTTATTTTGAGTTCAGTTCAGGATGGTGTTCACACACTCTGGAAAACCCAGATGCACTCCACCCCATCTGTTCATCTTATGGAGATGGTTAACCTCTCTGTAGCTCAGTTATGATGGCATGACACCTATTATGTGTGAGTGTCATGCCACATGGCATGACACCTATTATGCGTCAGTGTCATCCGCACAGCATGACACCTATTGTGTGTGAGTGTCATGCCACATGGCATGATACCTATTATGCATCAGTGTCATGCTGCACAGCATGACACCTATTATGCATCAGTGTCATGCCACATGGCATGACACCTATTATGCGTCAGTGTCATGCCGCACAGCATGACACCTATTATGCGTCAGTGTCATGCCACACATTCTTCCAAGCACTGGACATGAAAACAACATAGCTCAACCAGAAATGGATAAGTGGTTTAGCTCTCCATTTCATTTTTCTACATTTTTTTTTTAAAACCATTTAACTGTTGTTTAATTAAATGTTGTTTTGTAGCTTGATAAAGGGGATTACCCCAAAAATTTGCATGTTGTGTTTTGTCCTAATAAATAGTGTTCTTTTGAACCTTTTATGTGATTGGATCACTGCTATGAGTTATGACAACCTGGTGCTCTCCTCTCATCCCATCTTTGTGCTGTCTTCACTACTGGGGACAAGGAACCCCCCCGACTCCTCCCCACCTCCCCCCTCCCCCCAAGGAAAAACAACAACAAACAACTTTGCCTCTCAATGGAAGCTAGTAAAAAAAAAATGTGATACCATCTCTTAAAAGCAGACACAAAAGTTATTTTGAAATAGTTTAATAATAAGTAAAGTATTGATAAAGTGCAAAATCAAGTCTGTAGAGACTGTTCTAAGTGCCCCCCCCCCCCCCCCACACACACACACAAACAAACAAACAAACACATGAGCATACAGACTATACAAAGTTTAATTTACACAACTTAAAATGGGCAGCCTTGGGATTGTCCATCTAGAAATGTAGGTTCTGCATCAGTCACTATGAGCAGCCTACAGTTTTTTTCTCTCTCTTTGTGTTACTTGGCCAGGTGCGCAAGACACCCACACACAGCATGGCAATCCATGAGATGCGCTGGGCATGGAACAAACAGAACCATAGGTCACCATGCATCAGTCACTACCAATGTTCTATGTTTATTCTCTCTCCTTGTGTTGTTTGGCCAGGCGCACAAGACGCCCACACACAGCATGGCAATCCACGAGATGCGCGGGGCGTGGAATGAGCGGAACCGTGCTGTGGTGCTGGGACTGTATGACAGCTACCGGAAGGCGCAGGCCCTACGGCGCAACTTGTCATCCGAGGCCCTGAAGGGGTTCAAGATGGACAACAGTCAGAGTAATGCCATGGTGAGCCCATGTTGTTGTCAGGCTCCTTAACCTGGAGGGGGGGGGGGGGGGGGGGGCTCATTAAACCTTGGAAGGGAGGGGGGTTTGTGGGGGGAGGGGGGCTCATTAAACCTTGGAAGGGAGGGGGTTTGTGGGGGGAGGGGGGCTCATTAAACCATGGAAGGGAGGGGTTTGTGGGGGGAGGGGGGCTCATTAAACCTTGGAAGGGAGGGGGGTTTGTGGGGGGAGGGGGGCTCATTAAACCTTGGAAGGGAGGGGGGTTTGTGGGGGGAGGGGGGCTCATTAAACCTTGGAAGGGAGGGGGGTTTGTGGGGGGAGGGGGGCTCATTAAACCTTGGAAGGGAGGGGGGTTTGTGGGGGGAGGGGGGCTCATTAAACCTTGGAAGGGAGGGGGGTTTGTGGGGGGAGGGGGGCTCATTAAACCATGGAAGGGAGGGGTTGTGGGGAGTCGCACATTGGGGTTTCATTAAGGGGAGGAAGGAAGTTGTTTTTTGTACCCCCAGTCAACCATGATGGTTATATCAGGGAGGAGCGTTGTGGGGGTGGCGCATTGGGGTTTGATCAAAGGAAGGAGGGTGGTTGTTGTTTTTACACCCAGTCAACCGTGACGTTATATCAGGGCAGCTAATTAAAGGAAGTCACTTTAGATTGTCCATTGTTGTCAGTCTTGTTAGACTTTGGAAGGGAGGAGGGCTGTGAGGGATGGTGCACTGGGGTTTGATTAAAGGGAGGAAGTTTTTTTAGTTTTTATTTACACCCAGTCAACCATGATGGCTATGTTACTATCAGGGCAACTGGTTAAAGGAAGTAGCTTTAGGTTTTCCATTATTTCAGTGACACTGCTGATGAAGGGTCAGTGCTCTTTTAAGACTTATTTTTCTGACATTGTTTCCTTCATAGTTCCATGCAAATGAATCCTGACCTAGGAGCATCCCTGTTTTAAGACCGCTTTTTCTGAAACTGCTTGCATCATGTTACCATGGCAATGAACCTTGGACCAAGGATCACTCCCTTTTTAAGACCACCTTGCTGGATTAGTAGATTGGCCTTTTGAGAGGGGTCCCATTCAAAAAACTGAAATGTACCATCTGTGATGACTACGATGTTGATTATGTAGACATGGCAATGGTTCAAGAAGAATGTTTCAAGATACTTCATATAGCACACAGACATGACAGTGGACCAAAGTGAATGTTTAAGACAATTGCCCTGATTAGAGATGTAAGGTCTTCACATAGCACATAAACATGACAGTGGACCAAAGTGAATGTTTCAAGACAATTACTTGACCAAAGAAGAATGTTTCAAGATACTTCATATAGCACACAGACATGACAGTGGACGGAAACAATGTTTAGAGATACTTCACATAGCACATAAACATGACAGTGGACCAAAGTGAATGTTTCAAGACAATTACTTGACATAGCACACAGACATGACAGTGGACCAGATTATTTTTTTAGAGATACTTCACATAGCACATAGACATGACAGTGGACCAAAGTGAATGTTTCAAGACAGTTACTTCACATAGCACACAGACATGACAGTGGACCAGAAACTTATTTTTAGAGATACTTCACATAGCACATAGACATGACGGTGGACCAAAGTGAATGTTTCAAGACAGTTACTTCACAATGCACACAGACATGACAGTGGACCAGAAACAATTTTTAGAGATACTTCACATAGCACATAGACATGGCAGTGGACCAGAATCAATATTTAGAGATACTTACTTCACATAGCACACAGACATGACAGTGGACCAGAAACAATGTAAAGGCACCACAGACAGTGGTTCAAAAACAATCTTTGAAAACATTTACTTCACATTGCATGCAAACATGACAGTGGACCAGAAACAATGTAAAGGCACCACAGACAGAAGTTCAAAAACAATATTTGAAAACATTTACTTCACATAGCACACAGACATGACAGTGGACCAGAAACAATGTAAAGGCACCACAGACAGTGGTTCAAAAACAATATTTGAAAACATTTACTTCACATAGCACACAGACATGACAGTGGACCAGAAACAATGTAAAGGCACCACAGACAGTGGTTCAAAAACAATCTTTGTAAACATTTACTTCACATTGCACACAGACATGACAGTGGGCCAGAAACAATGTTGAAAGACACTTATAGGTTTATCGGGGCAGTGAAGTAATGTGCTCTGTTCCATTTTGTTCCATTATTGTATGCCCCCCACCCCCACCCCCACTTCTCCACCCAAACCCCCAATTAGGGATCAGGGGGAAGTTGTGTTACATGCAGCCATGCTGCGAAGCATCGGAAGAGATCACAGATAAACAGCAGCACAGAAGGAGTGCGTTGGATCGGTAGCTGATGTTTCGTTCTTCTGTCTGTTCCAGAGGAACCGGTCATTCTCCCTCAGCAGTCCTCCGACCAGTGTGACCCCTGACCCCATGTCCCCCAGTCCACTGAGCAAGCTGCAGATGGGCCACGCCCACTCCATGCTGCTCAAGCTGGTGTCGGAGTCCGACAGCAAGTCCGTCGCCTTCACTGAGGAGGTTTGCTACACGAGTCAAGTCTAGTCAAGTACTTCTTTATTCCATTCAGAGGAAAACATGGGTGCCACACACGAATAACAAACAGTGGAATAAAATCTACATGTATAAGAGATTCACAGTCTAAGAGTACACAACAACGCATGCATTAATGCCACAAGCAAGACCGTTGCCTTCACTGCGGAGGTTTGCTACATGAGTCAAATCTAGTCAAGTGCTTTATCCATTCAAAGGAAAACGTGGGTGCCACACATGAATAACAAACAGTGGCATAAAATCTACATGTATAAGAGATTCACAGTCTAAGGGTACACATGCATTAATGCCACAAGCAAGACCGTCGCCTTCACTGCAGAGGTTTGCTAAGCTAGTCAAGCCAAGCCGAGTATTTCTTTATTCCATTCAAAGGAAAATGTGGGTGCCACACATGAATGACAAACAAAAGAATAAAATCTACATGTAAAAGAGATTCACGGTCTAACTTCTAAGAGCACACAGTTACGTACAAATGCCACAAGCACTATTTAAATAGAATATGGATTACTTATGGAAGTGCACACACTGCTTGAAAAAAGAAGTGTTTATGGACAGGGAAATTGTCGGTAAATTAGTGCAGTTCTGCTGCAAGGCTGCCTGTGTTTGCTGTGAACAACAACACAGCAACAAATGTTTGGTTATGCTAAAAAAAACAAAATGTAAACAGCAACAAGCAAACAAAAAACCCAACCCACAACATGAACAAAAAAAGAAAAGAAATTGTCTGCAATGAAATTGTGTGAGGCATTCGCTATTGCAAAAACACCGTCAAGTTCAAGGTCAAATGACATCACCTCTGTTGATTTATTTGTGCAGCCCTCCAACTCAAACATGGAACTGCTGCATGGAGTGAAAGCGTGTCGTCCAACCAACATCATCTCCACTAACTGGCTCAGTACGTTCATGATTATGTGTAATTGATCACACCTCAGTTGTAACAGTACGTTCATGATTATATGTAATTGATCACACCTCAGTTGTAACAGTAAGTTCATGATTATGTGTAATTGATCACACCTCAGTTGTAACGGTACGTTCATGATTATGTGTAATTCATAACACCTCAGTTGTTACAGCAAGTTCATGATTATGTGTAATTGATCACACCTCAGTTGTAACAGTAAGTTCATGATTATGTGTAATTGATCACACCTCAGTTGTAACAGTATGTTCATGATTATGTGTAATTGATCACACCTCAGTTGTAACAGTAAGTTCATGATTATGTGTAATTCGTAACACCTCAGTTGTTACAGCAAGTTCATGATTATGTGTAATTGATCACACCTCAGTTGTAACAGTAAGTTCATGATTATGTGTAATTGATCACACCTCAGTTGTAACAGTAAGTTCATGATTATGTGTAATTGATCACACCTCAGTTGTAACAGTAAGTTAATGATTATGTGTAATTGATCACACCTCAGTTGTAACAGTAAGTTCATGATTATGTGTAATTGATCACACCTCAGTTGTAACAGCAAGTTCATGATTATGTGTAATTGATCACACCTCAGTTGTAGCAGTAAGTTCATGATTATGTGTAATTGATCACACCTCAGTTGTAACAGCAAGTTCATGATTATGTGTAATTGATCACACCTCAGTTGTAACAGTACGTTCATGATTATGTGTAATTGATCACACCTCAGTTGTAACAGCAAGTTCATGATTATGTGTAATTGATCACACCTCAGTTGTAACAGCAAGTTCATGATTATGTGTAATTGATCACACCTCAGTTGTAACACCCCAGTGCTCAAGTCCTTCCTTAAGCTCTCTGTCTGTTCTTCCTTTAACCCAGTCTGTTTCATTCTTCTGCCTTCTTCCCCCAGCCCCGCACTGTCCGACCTCTTGAGTGCCTCTACGTAGCTAGAGTGACTGATTGCTTTCTGTGGTAACAATAGGCCGAGTTATGGTAGGACGAGCTGTACAAGAGGCAGGTGATGCTGAAGGGGTGCGAGACACCTGACTATACACCTGCTCTGTTCTAGTCGAGCTGCATAACAGCCAGGTGATGGTGAAGGGCTGTGAGACACCTGACTGCACACCTGTTCTGTTCTAGTCGAGCTGCATAACTGCCAGGTGTGCTGAAGTGGTGCGAGACACCTGACTTTGTACACCTGTTCTGTTCTAGTTGAGCTGCACAAGAGCCCGGTGATGGTGAAGGGCTGTGAGACCCCTGACAGTACACCTGTTTTAGCTGAGCTGTGTAACAGCCAGGTGCACTGAAAGGGTGTGAGACACCTGACTTTGTACACCTGTTCTGTTCTAGTCGAGCTGCACAACAGCCAGGTGATGGCGAAGGGCTGTGAGACACCTGACTGTACACCTGTTCTGTTCTAGCTGAGCTGCACAACAGCCAGGTGATGGTGAAGGGCTGTGAGATCCCTGACAGTACACCTGTTTTAGCTGAGCTGTGTAACAGCCAGGTGCACTGAAAGGGTGTGAGACACCTGACTTTGTACACCTGTTCTGTTCTAGTCGAGCTGCACAACAGCCAGGTGGGCGAAGGGCTGTGAGACACCTGACTGTACACCTGTTCTGTTCTAGCTGAGCTGTGTAACAGCCAGGTGTGCTGAAGGGGTGTGAGACACCTGACTTTGTACTTTGTACACCTGTTCTGTTCTAGTTGAGCCGCATAACAGCCAGGTGTGCTGAAAGGGTGTGTTCTGTTCCGGTTGAGCTGCATAACAGCCAGGTGATGGTGAAGGGCTGTGAGACACCTGACTGTACACCTGTTCTGTTTTAGCTGAGCTGTGTAACAGCCAGGTGCACTGAAGGGCTGTGAGACACCTGCCTTGTACACCTGTTGTGTTCTAGTCGAGCTGCACAACAGCCAGGTGCACTGAAGGGCTGTGAGACACCTGACTTTGTACACCTGTTGTGTTCTAGTCGAGCTGCACAACAGCCAGGTGCACTGAAGGGCTGTGAGACACCTGACTTTGTACACCTGTTGTGTTCTAGTCAAGCTGCACAACAGCCAGGTGCACTGAAGGGCTGTGAGGCACCTGACTTTGTACACCTGTTGTGTTCTAGTTGAGCTGCACAACAGCCCGGTGATGGTGAAGGGCTGTGAGACACCTGACTGTACACCTGTTCTGTTCTAGCTAACCTGTGTAGCAGCCAGGTGCACTGAAAGGGTGTGAGACACCTGACTTTGTACTTTTTACACCTGTGCTGTTCTAGCTAACCTGTGTCGCAGCCAGGTGCACTGAAGGGGTGAGAGACACCTGACTTTGTACACCTGTTCTGTTCTAGTCGAGCTGCACAACAGCCAGGTGATGGTGAAGGGCTGTGAGACACCTGGCTTTGTACACCTGTTGTGTTCTAGTTGTGACTTTGTACACCTGTTGTGTTCTAGTCGAACTGCACAACAGCCAGGTGATGGTGAAGGGCTGTGAGACACCTGGCTTCCTCATCATCAGCGCGGCGAGGGTGCGAGTCATTTCCTACCGCCACATGCCCATCTGGCGAGCCAGTCAGCTGCGCAGCAAGTCCACCTGGTCAGGCAACGTCGACTGCATGCAGGTGGGTTCCTGGGCAATCAGTTCATTTGATCAGTTTGTTTAGTTGAGAAAGGTGTGAGTATGGGCCTGCTTGGTTTGGTGGAGGAATTAGTGCAACAGTTCATACATGTGCCTGGACAGTGTGTGTGTGTGTGTGTGTGTGTGTGTGTGTGTGTGTGTGTGTGTGTGTGTGTGTGTGTGTGTGTGTGTGTGCGCGTGCGTGCGTGTGAGTAAATGCATGCTCACAAAAGTTTGTTTTGTTCTTTGTTTTGTGGCTTAATGGCGTAATGCCCACACCTCACACCTGAACAAGGCAATATTGTTTTGTTCTAGTAAAATCTTAATCCTTGTATAGTCAGAATGATCATGTGTGCAGGTGCCTGTGTGTGTGTGTGTGTGTGTGTGTGTGTGTGTGTGTGTGTGTGTGTGTGTGTGTGTGTGTGTGTGTGTGTGTGTGTGTGTGCGTGCGTGCGTGCATGTGGATGAGCTTAGAATAGTCTCTACGGACAGGATTTTGCACTTTACAAATATTTTTATTATTATTATTTAATAAAGTTCTCAGCACTGGGCCAGACCAGTGTGTGTGTGTGTGTGTGTGTGTGTGTGTGTGTGTGTGTGTGTGTGTGTGTGTGTGTGTGTGTGTCTGTCTGTCTGTCTGTCTGTCTGTCTGTCTGTCTCTGTGTGTGTCTGTGTGTGTGTGTCTGTGTGTATGGATGGGCTTAGAATAGTTTCTCAGACTGGACTCTCAGTGTAGCAGTGATCAAGAAGAAAAGAGAATAGTTTCTATGGACAAGATTTTGCACTTTACAAATAGTTTAATTATTATTATTATTTAATAAAGTTCTCAGCACTGGGCCAGACCAGCTCACACAGCATGTGATAGTTCATCAGTTGGTAACTGCTTTATGTGTTTTCAGTACTCTGCTTTGTGAGTTTTCAGTACTCTGCCTTGTGTGTTTTCAGTTCTCTGCTTTGTGAGTTTTCAGTACTCTGTGTTTTCAGTACTCAGCTTTGTGTGTGTTCAGTATTCTATGTTTTTGGTACTCTGCTTTGTGTGTTTTCAGCACTGTGCTGTGGTTTTCTGTACTATGCTGTGTTTTCAATACTATACTGTGTTTTCAGTACTCTGATTTGTGTGTTTTCAGTACTATGTTGTGTTTTCAGTACTATGCTTTTTTAAATTTTATTACAATGCTGTGTTTTCAGCACTATGCTTTGTGTTTTCAGTACTGCGCTTTGTGTGTTTTCAGTACTACGCTACAGTGGACCCAGACAACCTGTTCAGTGATGAGAACATTCCCTGGCTGTCCCGAGAGAATGTGGAAGACCGCTCAGGGTCGGGTCTGACAGGACTGCCGGAGATGGTGGGCAGTGGGCAGAGTGTTGGCAGCGTGGTGTCCAGCACTGTACCTGCCTCCTCAGAACAGGTGACACTGCTGTTGTTGTTACTGGTGGTGGTGTGGTTGTGTGTGTGTGTGGTGTGAGTGCAGCATGTGTTGTAGTGTGTGTGTGTGTGTGTGTGTGTGTGTGTGTGTCAAGTGGACAGTTAACACTGTTGCTATTGTAGTGGTGTGTGTGTGTATGTGTGTGTGTGTTGGTGCGTTGTGTTTGTGTGGTGTGTGTGTGTGTGTGTGTGTGTGTGTGTGTGTGTGTGTGTGTGTGTGTGTAAGTGGACAGTTACACTGTTGCTATTGTAGTGGTGTGTGTGTGTGTATGTGTAGTGTGTGTGTTGTGTTGTGTGTGTGTGTGTGTGTGTGAAGTGGCAGTTAACACTGTTGCTATTGTAATGGTGTTGTGTGTGTGTGTGTTGTGTGTGTGTGTGTGTGTGTGTTGTGTGTGTGTGTGTGTGTGTGTGTGTGTGTGTGTGTGTGTGTGTGTGTGAAGTGGACAGTTAACACTGTTGCTATTGAGGTGGTGTGTGTGTTACATTGGACACTTCATCAATCCACCACTCATGAAATTTGTGCCCCTCACCTGGGTTAAACTTCAGAAGCTGCAAGAGCAGTGCTACCCAGTCCCAGCAACATTTTTTAGTGTGGGGAAGGGGGGGGGGGGGGGGGGGGGGGGGGGGATCACAAATAAAATAATCACCTAAGCACTAAAACAGGAGGAATGTTTGCTGTAGGGATGTTTGGCCGACTTTGTCACAAGCACATAATTTCATTTTAAGGGATTCAGTGTTTGCTTCCACTCTGCCTCTGCCAATTGTTGCCTAAGATTGTCATTGTACCTCTGCCAATTGTTGCCTAAGATTGTCATTGTACCTCTGCCAATTGTTGCCTAAGATTGTCATTGTACCTCTGCCAATTGTTGGGCAAAATTGCCACTGTACCTCAGCAAATTGTTGACCAAGATTGTCACTTTACCTCTGCAAATTGTTGCCAAAATTTGTCACTGTACCTCAGCAAATTGTTGCCCAAAATTGTCACTGTACCTCTGCAAATTGTTGCCAAACATTTGTCACTGTACCTCTGCAAATTGTTGCCAAAATTGTCACTGTACCTCAGCAAATTGTTGCCTAACATTGTTGTTCTTCTTTGACAGAAGAGTGCTGCAGGGGAGCAAACTGTGCAGCTCCAGCGCATCATTCACCGGTGCAGCTGCAAGTTCTACTACGCCAACTATGGCGATGTCGACCCAAACTCTCTCTCTGAGGTCCCGCTACCGGTAAGACTCCTGTTTGATCTGAAATACAGAGTGTAATCAATTTTTCCTCACTCATTTTCTTTCTTGCCTTGTTTTTTTTTCTTCTTCTTCTCCTTCCCTTCCACTTCTATTAAGGTTTCTTTGCTTTCTTTCTCCCCTGACAATATAAAACAGTATGGTCATTTGCAGAACTTAACTTTTCAGCAGCAGATCACATATTGCTGAGTTCTGAACTTTAGCTGGTACGGTTGAGTGTTTTACCATGTTTCTGTATTCATAGAGCAGACACTTCTGTACTTTACAATGCACAGTATAAAGAAATTTATACAGGAAGTGCCACACCCTGAAATTTTCACCAGGAAGAAATTAACTGCAATTTGTTTTTAGAGAATTAACGTGAAAGTGTAGCTTGCGGATGGAATAGATGAGCCACATTGCCTCAGTCAGAAGGTGATTTTTATTTTATTTTTATTTTTAGTTAGATAGCATAACTTGTCCAATGTTATGTGCATGGATTTGCATAAATTAAGATAGGTGATGTCAGTGAGTTTGTGTGGGCAAATGAAGATAGGTGGTGTCAGTGAGTTTGTGTGGGCCCACAGCCGGCAGAGGACTCTGACGTCATGATGCAGGAGGAAGGAGTGGACACGTTCACGATGCTGCATGAAAGTCTCCACGCCTACTCCAACTCGGTCAGTTGACTTGGACATCGCTGCACACACTCACAAGCCAGTCACTTGCTCAAGAGCAGTCACCATGTTTTTGATATACAATAGTGTACTCTTTTATGTGCTGTTGGTGCGTATTGGAGCACGTAGCCCATTACAAAGCAAAGAACAAAACACAGTCGAAACAAACTTCTGCAAGCAGGCACTTACACGCATGCACACAAGCAGGCGGGCAGGCATGTACCCACACACACACATACACACATGCACGCATACATGCATGCACCCACACACATGCATGCACACACACGCATTCATGCACACACACGCATGCATGCACACACATGCACGCACGCACGCACATGAACACACACATACACACACATGCACGCACGCACACATGTACGTGCACACACACACACACACACACCACACACACACACACACACACACACACACACACACTCACACACACACACACAGAGTCAATAGGTTTGGTAAATTAGTTATTTGTAAGGGCAAAACAGGCAGTGGCTTACCTCAACTCCTATCCATATTTTGTGTGGGTGTTGTGTGACTCTTAAAAAAAGAAGAATTGAGCAGGATTTGCATCCTTCCACCACCTGTGTGTGTTTCAGTCGCAGTACATGGTGATCATGGACATCGTCAACAACCTGCTGTTGTATGTGGAACCGAAGAAAAAGGTTAGACCAATGAATATACGCTTCTGTGTAGAACTATAATGGAGGGGTGAAATCGGACAATGTTTAAAACACTGGATTGACAGCTACTTTACAATTGGTTGCTCCATGTTACCTAATGATGTTTGTTCTTGATGATCAACCCTCCCCTGGGAAAATAAATTAGTATTTTAGATGAAATAAAATATGATAAATGTAACTGGTAGGGTTGATTGTTTTGGATGTATGTGTGCCCTCCATACTCTAAGATAAAGTACTCTGTGTTTTATGTGTACTTGTGTTCATGTATTATACTGTGTGTTATTTTACTGGTATCGTTTATGTAGTTGTAAGGCAAATTTCTATGATATTTTTAGACAATAAAGATTCTGTATTTGGTATTCTGATAGATAACAAAGTTAAAGTACATGTATACATTATCACAGAGGGATGTGTACTGGTACACATTTTCACAAGGTTACAGTTAAAGGGGAACTGTCAGTAGGAATTGGTGTGTGTGTGGGGGGTGGGGGGCTGGGGGGGGGGGGGGGGAGGTAAAGAAGGGGATGGGAGCACCACACAGCATTTTGTTTGTTTGATTTGTCATCTTGTTTGACGAAAATCAACATTTGACAGTTGTGAAAACAGCAATGCGAAGGCTACCATTTTGTGCCCAGCCATTGTTGTTGTTGTTGTTGATTGTTTTTATATAGCACTATTCTCTGCTCTCGAGCAGACTCACTGCATGTCTGTATCAGAGACATGATAAACAAGGCTGGCATACATGGCAAAAGCATGAAATAAGTTGGAAAATGTGTTTATATTCTACATCTTTAACTGACATGCTGTTTTTGTTTACACTTGATTTGCCTTCTCTAAGGCATAGTGTTCTGTAGCTGAAAGAAAAATACAGTATAAAAAGAAAGTCAGAGCCTATTGAGCCGTAAGAAGCTTTGTGCTGAGTGAGTGACTAGGGGATTGCTGCGATGTGCAGGAAGCCAGTGAGAAGCTGCAGAACATGAGGTTCAAGCTGCAGCTGTCTCGTGACGAAGATCAGAAAACACCGATTTTGCAGCTGCAGGAAGTTGTCAGGTAGGTTCGTGCCTGCGTGTGTTCCCTCTCTTCACTTGGATGATTGCTGTAACGGGAATGTTTTTTAGGGAAGAATGAAAAGTTCAGGTTCAGGATTCTGCATTTTGTGAAATGCTCACAGTCCCCGATCCCTTGTTGATCCAAAGAGAAGTGACGGAAGACATGAAAAACAACAACAAAAGCTGAAAACATCAGCTGAAAATTGCGTGAAGTATTTGCACTTTAATTTTTTTTTAACATTTAAAAATGTTAACAGTCTCACACTTGTTGATTGAGGGAGGACAACGAGAAGGGTTGAAGGTGAATGGTTCACTAGTGAAATTATGTGAATTATTCACACTCCTTTGCTCTCTTAGTGAGGGAAGTAGTTGAAAGGAAATTGATGGTTTTTTCAGATACTTTTGTGCTATATTTGAATTGCTTTTTTCTTCTTTTTTTAAAGCTGTTTTGCACCTGTTGATCTAATGAAAACAAAACAAAATTGTGGGGGTAAATGGTTTATAATTACCTTGCTCTGTGCTCTTCTTTATACTCTGTGGTCTGACATTTTGTAGCCCCGTAACAAAGTTAAGGGGGGTGTACTGGAATCACCCTGTCTGTCTGTCCTTCTCCCTTTCTAGCACTTTGTTGTCATATTTGCCATGCAAGGTGACAAACCCTGTTTTCCTCTTTGTTCTTACTTGTCTACTCTGTGTTGACACTGCCACTTTCACACCATGATGGAGCATTCACACCATGGTACAAGATACAAGATACAAGACAGCTTTATGAATCTACTGTGGAAATGACATGGTCGGCCATAAAATGTATTATATAATAAAACATTGCACCAACAACACATGTTCTTACTCTTCCATGTTACAATCTACTTGCACAAACAGTTGCCTCCCATTCAATCCCAAACATTCCTCCATTTTATCCCAGCCTCATTGTCCCCTGCATCCTCATCTCTAGCCGTTGCATGTTGTGTTTATCTGCCTGCTTGTGGATGGTGTATTTGAATGGCTGTGGAATGAATAATTGCAGTCTTGTGCCTGTGTACACAGAGAGTGTGTGTCCCCAAATAGCCATTGGAATGGATGACTGCAGTCTTGTGCCTGTGTGCACAGAGAGTGTGTGTCCCCGAATAGCCATTGGAATGGATGACTGCAGTCTTGTGCCTGTGTGTGTGCAGAGAGCGGGTACAGGATCTGAGGAAGCTGGAGAGGGACTTCTACGTGGCCAAGATGCACGGAGACGAGGACCTGTAAGTAGCCTCCATCTGGTTTCCATCATGT
This sequence comes from Alviniconcha marisindica, assembly GCA_018857735.1. NCBI lineage: Eukaryota > Metazoa > Mollusca > Gastropoda > Provannidae > Alviniconcha > Alviniconcha marisindica. The sequence goes on from JABMCL010001334.1 coordinate 250,859, forward strand.
GCTTGTTGATTGGTTCATCTTATAGGCACTTCCTTTTTCCTTCCAAAACAATAGGCCTGCCACGCTTTCTGCTTTATGCTGCTGTCTTCCTCCGACTGAAATCTCTGTTTGTTGTCTCGTTAAGTTGGCTGTAAACTGTGTATAGTCAGTATACTTCTCTCTGTGTGTGTGCGGGTGCCTGTATGTATGTGTGGGTGGGTATGCACCTAGACTAGTCTCCCCAGACCAGATTTTGCACTGTAGAAATATTTTATTTGTTATTAATACCGATTTCAGATTTGAAAGATAACCTCCAACCTGTCTGCACATTAGCGAACTGATAAGAATGCATGGGGACGGACTCCAAACTGTGTGTTTATTTAGTGACCTGATAAGAACACATGGGGACTGAGAGCAACGCTCTTCAACATGTTTTTGTCGTTTCCACACTGACATGGGGTCACCCACTCATAAACTAGTAAAATGCCACTCCTTGATTTGAAGGTGGTCTTCGTTCAAACTGTCCACCATACTTGATTATGGATTTAACCAAAGGCAGACTTCATGAGAGATTTGTGTGCTTTGTGAACTAATAACAAAAATGGGCTTCATTATAACAGAGCTGCACAATCAGTAACCCAAAGTGGACTTCATTATAACAGAGCTGCACAATCAGTAACCAAAAATGGACTTCATTATAACAGAGCTGCACAATCAGTAACCAAAAGTGGACTTCATTATAACAGAGCTGCACTATCAGTAACCAAAAATGGACTTCATTATAACAAAGCTGCACTATCAGTAACCAAAAATGGACTTCATTATAACAGAGCTGCACTGTCAGTAACCAAAAGTGGACTTCATTATAACAAAGCTGCACTATCAGTAACCAAAAATGGACTTTATTATAACAAGCTGCACTATCAGTAACCAAAAATGGACTTCATTATAACAGAGCTGCCAAACCTGCCATCAGTCACTCATACAAGTGCACTTCATTATAACAGAGCTGCACTGTCAGTAACCGAAATTGACTTCATTAATAAAAGCTGCACTATCAGTACCAAAATGGACTTTATTATAACAAAGCTGCACTATCAGTACCAAAATGGCTTCATTATAACAGAGCTGCACTGTCAGTCACTGAAAGTGACTTATTGATAAAAGTGATGTAGTATGAAAGGGATTCATTATAAAGAGCTGACTGTCAGTAAGGCTAAAAGGGTTTTTAAAGATCTGAAGGACAGTGAAGTGATAATTTGAAGGGGTAAATGGGACATGAATGAACCCCTGCCTATCATGTCTTTGTAAAGTGTCAGGGCTTTAAGAATGTGATTTTCAAATGATGTTATTGTTAAATATGTGGGTTAAAGGGGTAAAAGTGGTGCTGAGAGTGAAGGGGTAGAAGTGGTGATGAGAGTGAAGGGGTAAAAGGGGTAAGAGTGAAGGGGTAGAAGTGGTGATGAGAGTGAAGGGGTAAAAGGGGTAAGAGTGAAGGGGTAGAAGTGGTGATGAGAGTGAAGGGGTAAAAGTGGTGATGAGAGTGAAGGGGTAGAAGTGGTGATGAGAGTGAAGGGGTAGAAAGTGTGATGAGAGTGAAGGGGTAAAAGGGTGTAAGAGAGTGAAGGGGTAGAAGTGGTGATGAGAGTGAAGGGGTAAAAGGGGTAAGAGTGAAGGGGTAGAAGTGGTGATGAGAGTGAAGGGGTAAAAGGGGTAAGAGTGAAGGGGTAGAAGTGGTGATGAGAGTGAAGGGGTAAAAGGGGTAAGAGTGAAGGGGTAGAAGTGGTGATGAGAGTGAAGGGGTAGAAGTGGTGCTGAGAGCGAAGGGGTAAAGTGGTGAAGAGTGAAGGGGTAAAAGTGGTGATGAGAGTGAAGGGGTAAAAGTGGTGATAGAGGAAGGGGTAGAAGTGGTGATGAGAGTGAAGGGGTAGAAGTGTGATGAGAGTGAAGGGGTAGAAGTGGTGAGAGTGAAGGGGTAAAAGTGGTGATGAGAGTGAAGGGGTAAAAGTGGTGATGAGAGTGAAGGGGTAAAAGTGGTGATGAGAGTGAAGGGGTAAAATGCGATGAGAGCAATGGGGTAGAAGTGGCAATGAGGGCGAAGGGGTACAAGTGGATGAGGTGTTGTGTGTGCCACAGGATGCAGAGTCTGGATGTGGAGATGGATGAGGTGAAGAACTGGATCAACACCAAGAACGAGGAGCTGTCCATGCGCATCAGGTCAGACGGACTGACAGCAACAAAACAAAAACAAACAAACAAACGTGTATTTTCAGCTCGACATCACAGCCACCTGGCCACCCGGCTTTGATGTTGTGCTGAAAATACACATACATTTTTTGTTTCATTCTGTTTTCACTTTATCAAGCTGAAAATACATGTAAATTGTTGTTGTTTTCTGTTCACTTTGTCAAGCTGAAAATACAAGCACGTTCCCCCCCCCTCCCCCTCCCTTTTTCACATTATCAAGCTGAAAATACATGTACTTTTTGCTGTTTTCTTTTCACTTTATTAAGCTGAAAATGCGTGTACAGTTTTTTGTTTTATTTTGTTTTTGTTTTTTTCACTTTCTCCAGCTGAAAATACAAATTCGTTGTTTTTCCTGTCATTTTATTGAGCTGAAAATACATGTATGTTGTCACTTTATCAAGCTGAAAATACATGTATTATATATAATAAAAAAAATCCCCACTGTATCAAGCTGAAGAGACATAAAGTGTAAGCATCCAAAGCTAGGGATTATTTTCATTTTTTTCCCCATATACTTATTTGTTTGATTGTTTTTGCCCATATAATGATTGATGTTTTATTGTCTTTGCCCGTATAGTTATTTGTGTTTCATATTTGCAGCTGCTACAACGAAAGCCAGCTTCAGATGAAGGCCCAGATGAAGATAGAGAAGGGTTGGTTGATTTACTTTTTCTTCCTGTTGATATTCAAATTAAACAGGTGGGTGCACTCCTCCACCCCACCAATCCCACCCCCTATTGATGTACTACATACAGGCCTGTGTCGGAATAGACGAGGAAATACTGATGAACTTTAGCATGCAGCGTATTGATGTACTACATACAGGCCTGTGTCAGAATAGATGAGGAAATACTGATCAACTTTAGCATGCAGCATATTGATGTACTACATACAGGCCTGTGTCGGAATAGATGAGGAAATACTGATCAACTTTAGCATGCAGCATATTGATGTACTACATACAGGCCTGTGTCGGAATAGACGAGGAAATACTGATCAACTTTAGCATGCAGCATATTGATGTACTACATACAGGCCTGTGTCGGAATAGATGAGGAAATACTGATCAACTTTAGCATGCAGCATATTGATGTACTACATACAGGCCTGTGTCGGAATAGACGAGGAAATACTGATGAACTTTAGCATGCAGCATATTGATGTACTACATACAGGCCTGTGTTGGAATAGACGAGGAAATACTGATGAACTTTAGCATGCAGCATATTGATGTACTACATACAGGCCTGTGTCGGAATAGATGAGGAAATACTGATCAACTTTAGCATGCAGCATATTGATGTACTACATACAGGCCTGTGTCGGAATAGACGAGGAAATACTGATCAACTTTAGCATGCAGCATATTGATGTACTACATACAGGCCTGTGTCGGAATAGACGAGGAAATACTGATAACTTTAGCATGCAGCATATTGATGTACTACATACAGGCCTGTGTCGGAAGAGACGAGGAAATACTGATGAACTTTAGCATGCAGCATATTGATGTACTACATACAGGCCTGTGTGGAATAGACGAGGAAATACTGATGAACTTTAGCATGCAGCATATTGATGTACTACATACAGGCCTGTGTCGGAATAGATCGAGGAAATACTGATCAACTTTAGCATGCAGCATATGATGTACTACATACAGGCCTGTGTCGGAATAGACGAGGAAATACTGATCAACTTTAGCATGCAGCATATTGATGTACTACATACAGGCCTGTGTCGGAATAGACGAGGAAATACTGATCAACTTTAGCATGCAGCATATTGATGTACTACATACAGGCCTGTGTCGGAATAGACGAGGAAATACTGATGAACTTTAGCATGCAGCATATTGATGTACTACATACAGGCCTGTGTCGGAATAGACGAGGAAATACTGATGAACTTTAGCATGCAGCATATTGATGTACTACATACAGGCCTGTGTCGGAATAGACGAGGAAATACTGATGAACTTTAGCATGCAGCATATTAATTAGAGAAATTTGTGCCTCCAAATCATTCATGGTTAGCTTTCACCAAACAAAAATGGCTGCTAGCTTATATATCGCACAGAACTTTTAAAGGAACTAGCCCTCTCAAAACGTGAAGCAGTTTCTATCTGTTTACTTAACAGCCCAGCAAGCGCATGTGGTGCGGCGGAATGAGGTGTGCTTCAAGTACGCAAAATGGCGACTGACGGAAAGGGACGGGCATTGTGGGATTGCGGAGACGGAGCTCAGGAATTTTGTGTGAGTTGCTGTCTGTCTTAGTGACCTGTTTGCAGTACTATTCTGAATTGTGCCGTAGATGTGACTGCTTTTCTGGTTTTGCATAATTTGGTGAGCAGTTTGGGGATTTGCAGTGGGGAACGAGTGTGTGGGGAATTTGCAGTGGGAAATGTGTTTCTGTAGGGAATGTGTGGTTGGGAATATGTGTCTGTGAAGAATTTGCAATGGGAAATGTGTGTCTGTGGGGAATATGCAGTTGGGAATGTGTGTCTGTGAGGAATTTGCAGTGGGAAATGTGTATCTCTGGGGAATGTGTGGTTGGGAATGTGTGTCTGTGAGGAATTTGCTGTGGGAAATGTGTGTGTGGGGAATTTGCAGTGGGGAATCTGTGTCTGTGAGGAATTTGCAGTGGGAAAGGTGTGTTTGTAGGAAATTTGCAAGTGGGAAATGTGTGTCAGTGGGGAATTTACAGTGGGGAATGTGTGTCTGTGAAGAATTCACAGTGGGGAATGTGTGTCTGTGAAGAATTCACAGTGGGGAATGTGTGTGTGCCTCAGGTACACGAAGGTGAACCGTGACGACAACACCTGGACCCATCAGCTGGAGCTGGGGTGGGTGAAGATGGAGAACCTGCTGAGCGACAACTTTTACCAGAAGGTGCTGATGCCGCGTGACCCCCTGGGGCAGGACGGGGAAAACCGCCAGATGCTGCTCAGGATTTTGTGCAGCGAGCACCCCCCTGGTGGGTACCCATAGCATTTCACTGTGCGGTACTGCTACCCCCTGGTGGGTACCCATAACATTTCACTGTGCAGTACTGCTACCTCCTGGTGGGTACCCATAGCATTTCACTGTGCGGTACTGCTACCCCCTGGTGGGTACCCATAGCATTTCACTGTGCGGTACTGCTACCCCCTGGTGGGTACCCATAACATTTCACTGTGCGGTACTGCTACCCCCTGGTGGGTACCCATAACATTTCACTGTGCGGTACTGCTACCCCCTGGTGGGTACCCATAACATTTCACTGTGCAGTACTGCTACCCCCTGGTTGGTACCCATAGCATTTCACTGTGCTGTACTGCTACCCCCTGGTGGGTACCCATAGCATTTCTCTGTGCAATGAGCACCCCCCTGGTGGGTACCCATAGCATTTCACTGTGCGGTATTGCTACCCCCTGGTGGGTACCCATAGCATTTCTCTGTGCGGTACTGCTACCCCCTGGTGGGTACCCATAGCATTTCACTGTGCAATGAGCACCCCCCTGGTGGGTACCCATAGCATTGCACTGTGCAGTACTGCTACATAGCTGGTACATCCTGATGCAGCACACAGCACAGTACATCCTGATACACTCACTGCACAGCACTGTACATGGTGCTGCACTGTGTGACATTTGTACACTCTCCACCTGTGGACTATCAGATGCCACTCAACAGATACCAGTATACAGTGATTACAAATGGAAACACTGCTACATTATAGTACATCAGCACTCTCTCCAATAACAAACTTACAACCCCCCCACACATACACCCCACCCCCCCCCCCACATACCCACCACCCACGCATGCACACCACGCACGCACGCACGCACGCACGCACAGCACCACACACACACACACACACACACACACACTCACAAGCACATCAGTGATGGAAATGGAAGAATGTGAGGACAGGACATAACAAGTTTGTGGGACAAACAATTGAAATTCAGTGTTTTTTTCGCAGACTTGAAAGACTGGAAAGAGTCGGCATCCAGCTGACCGACATTTAAGGTGTGTTGTTGACTGTGTTCCAGTTGGCAGCATACAGGTAAAGGAACTCTTTGAGGTGAACGTGTCTGTGTTCCAGTTGGTGGCATACAGGTAGAGGAACATTTTGAGGTGAACGTCATCCCCATACAGATCCAGATGACCTGTTTTTAAGGTGTTTTATTGTCTGTGTTCCAGTGGGTGGCATACCGGTGAAGGAGCACTTTGAGGTGAACGTGGCCCCCATACAGATCCAGATGACCTACCAGCTGTACAAAGCCGTCATGCAGTTCTTCTTTCCTGACAAGAACATTGAAACAGACGACGGTGAGCTGGGCAGCATTTGAATTTTGTTCCAGGTTTTAATATGTGATGAGTTCACAGTTCATGAAATCCATCTGTAGAATATTAGATTTGTGTTTGCACGAACATGGCTGTGCTTGTACCGACAATACAAATTGACAAAGTGACTCCAAAGTCAGAAATTGGAAAGGCAGATTCCTGGCAGTAGGTTAAACATGTGCAGCTACACTCTAACTTACGTTTAGAATTGGCATCTATAGGTTACAGGCTTTAAAGGGAGAGCCTTTGATACTCTGGGTTCTCTGCAGAGGAGGGGATCTTCACTCTGCACGGGTGGTACATGCACCCCACTGGACTGGACTGGCAAATGGACTGGCAGGCATCTTTTGAGGCAGTGTGTGTATTTGGGCAAACCAGATAAAAAATTAAAAAAGATATCGCAGGAACCTTCTGGTTTGTATCCACTTGCGTGGTACATGTGTTTTGCAGATCTGACGCAGAACGGAATAAAAACATGACGCTACAAAACATCTAGGGTTACCAGTAGTAATATTTTGTGTTTGCTATTTTGACTTTGTTGCATCCACAACTGTGAACCAGCTCTTTTGCTTGTAATCTGGTGAGTGGTGTCTGGAACTTGTATGAAAAATTAAAAAAATCAAATTTGTTATTCGTCCTGAGCTAACCTCTGCGGTTGACGGGATGTCAAAATCCAAGAACAGTCTGTGTACTATTAAGCGTGTTTTTATGGTACATATACTGCTGTGCACTCCCGAAGCAAACATGTATTTTGTTCTGTATCCTGCCCAGATGAAGACCTGGAAGGAGGGAAGAAGAAAGGAGAGAAAAAGAACACCAAGAAAGAACGAGAAAAGGAGAAAGAGGGTTTGACGTCACTGAGGAAGAGCCATTCGTTCAGCAGTGCTGATGAAATTCACAAAATGAGGGTCAGTATTGGAGTAGTCATCTCAGACTAGAGCTGCAGAATGTCCTAAATGTGTGATGTGATACTAATGTCTTAACATGTGAGTAGTTTTACTGATATAAATTTGAGCCGTTTTATGTACGTCTCTTAACGTGTATGCAGTTGTACTGGTGTGTTAGATGTACATAATTTTACTGATTCAAATGCATGCAATTTTATGGATGTCTAAAATATATGCAGAGTTATTAATGTCTTAAGTGTGTGTGTGTGTGTGTTGGCGTGGTGGGGGTGGAGGTATGTGATGTTACAGGAGAGAGCTGTTTTTACAATATACAATGTCTGTGCTGTGATGTTATAGTAGAGAGCTGTTTTTACATTACACAGTGTGTCTGTAATGTGATGTTATAGTAGAGAGCTTTTTTCACATTACACAGTGTGTCTATAATGTGATGTTTCAGGAAAGAGCTGCTAAGAACAACACTTTCCTCTACATCAAGATCCCAGAGGTTCAGGCGAGGGTCAGTTACAAGGTGGGTAGCAGGTCATGATTTTCCTTCTGCAGTGCTGATGTGACAGACCTCATCAGGGTGGGCACTGCGTGATCTGTACGATTCGTAGGGATGTGAGGGATTGTAAGGGATGAGGGAAGATTTGTAGGGATGTGAGGGATTGTAAGGGATGAGGGAAGATTTGTAGGGATGTGAGGGATTGTAAGGGATGGGGAAGATTTGTAGGGATGTGAGGGATTGTAAGGGATGAGGGAAGATTTGTAGGGATGTGAGGGATTGTAAGGGATGAGGGAAGATTTGTAGGGATGTGAGGGATTGTAAGGGATGAGGGAAGATTTGTAGGGATGTGAGGGATTGTAAGGGATGAGGGAAGATTTGTAGGGATGTGAGGGATTGTAAGGGATGAGGGAAGATTTGTAGGGATGTGAGCGATTGTAAGGGATGAGGGAAGATTTGTAGGGATGTGAGGGATTGTAAGGGATGAGGGAAGATTTATAGGGATGTGATGCACGGATTGTAAGGGATGAGGGAAGATTTGTAGGGAGTGATGACACACATTTGTAAGGGATGAGGGAAGATTTGTAGGGATGTGATGACACACATTGTAAGGGATGAGGGAAGATTTGTAGGGATGTGATGACACACATTGTAAGGGATGAGGGAAGATTTGTAGGGATGTGATGACACAGATTGTAAGGGATGAGGGAAGATTTGTAGGGATGTGATGACACACATTTTAAGGGATGAGGGAAGATTTGTAGGGATGTGATGAAGCACATTTTGGGGGATGAGGGAAGATTTGTAGGGATGTGATGACACATTGTAAGGGATGAAGGAAGATGTGTAGGGATGTGGTGACACATTGTGAGGGATGAGAGGCCATTCTGTAGGATTTGTGGAGTTACATTGACAGACATTGTCAACACACATTGTGAGAAATCAATTGTGAGTCTGATGTGTATGTGAAATGAACGTGGTATAATGAATAAATGACGTGAAAAATAAATCATGCAGAAGAAAGGAATGGATGAAAGGGATGAGCTTTTGCAATGTGAGTGGACATAGACATAAAAATTAAAAAAGGACCACACACAGGCCAATTTTAAACATTGGGTGTTTTTCTCTCTGGCTGTGACAAAATCTTAATATAGCAATTTCTGGGGCTATCCTCATGCAGTAACTTTGAAAGTTTGCATGTTGTTTAGTTTGGTATGATCTTTTTAACTTTCAGTATGTCAGTTTATTTTTATAGATTTTTTTCTTCACATTGTGACATCAGAAAGTGACATTTTCTGTGCTGAAATCCTGATGTATCTTACGTTTCAGGGAGTGAAGGAGAAGAACATTGAAGACGTCCATGACTTCAGCTTTGTGCTGCCAACCGTGGAATATCACAACTGTATCTGGACCTGGTTCGACTTCTTCATCGTCATGAAAAATGTAGCCAAACGGGTGGTTTTGTCTCAGGTAATGACGGGCTGTGTGCTTATGAATATTCAACTTCTTCATCGTTTTGAAAAATGTAGCCAAACGGGTGGTTTTGTCTCAGGTAATGACAGGCTGTGTGCTTATGAATATTGGACTTCTTCATCGTCATGAAAAATGTAGCCAAACGGATGGTTTTGTCTCAGGTAATGACGGGCTGTGTGCTTATGAATATTGGACTTCTTCATTGTTATGAAAAATGTAGCCAAACGGGTGGTTTTGTCTCAGGTAATGATGACGGGCTGTGTGCTTATGAACATTCGACTTCTTCATCATGATGAAAAATGAGCCAAATGGTTGGTTTTGTCCCAGGTAATGACTGTGGGCTGCCTGCTTATGAATTAAATGGGACTCGAAGTGAAGATAGATGTTGGCCTGAAAATATAGGACCTGTGCAGTAGATGTTGGTCTGTAAATGTAGGACCTGTGCAATAGATGTTGGTCTGTAAACGTAGGACCTGTGCAATAGATGTTGGTCCGTAAACGTAGGACCTGTGCAATAGATGTTGGTCCGTAAACGTAGGACCTGTGCAATAGATGTTGGTCCGTAAACGTAGGACCTGTGCAATAGATGTTGGTCCGTAAACATAGGACCTGTGCAATAGATGTTGGTCCGTAAACATAGGACCTGTGCAATAGATGTTGGTCCGTAAACGTAGGACCTGTGCAAATTGTTCCATTTGCAGGCTTTGCGTGGCTGTGCTAGCTGCAGGTATTAATATTCATGCAACAGAAATACTTGTCTGCTTCAAATTTGAGCTGGTCAGGGTGCAGCCGTATTGTTTTGCTCTTCACTGGTGAAGAGCAGAAAATGGTGGGCCTGTGACATAATAAACAATTTTGCCAGACATGCTGGCTTTGTTCATGTCACAGACACAGACTGTCAGTCAGCTACACTGGAACCTGTACTGTCAAAAGTCTAAAATTTAAGTAGACCTAGGCCTGTATGTGTTAACTATTATGAGCAAATGAAGTTGAAGGCTGATAGCCTAAGCCTGGTTTGTTAACAAGTCCTTATTTCTGGCTCTCTTCCACATGCACCAGTCATCAAAAGGCTCCAATATAGCTATTTGTGTTTGTGTTTTTACAGGCCAGTGTTGATTATAGTTTTGTAGGCTGGTCTTATTGGAAAGCACCACGAGGTTGTGCCCCATATAAATCTTGATTTGTTGATTGACTGATTGTTTACTGGTGATCACAGTGATGTGTGCATGGTGATGGTGATCACAATGATGTTTGCTTGGTGATCGTGATTGCAGCGATGTTTGTATGGTGTTGGTAATCATGCACACATCCCTGCAATCACCATGTGCATAGTGATTGTGATTGCAGTGATGTGTGCGTTTTAATGGTGATGGTGATGAAGATGGTGATCACAGTGATGTGTGCAAGGTGATGGTGATCACAATGATGTTTGCTTGGTGATCGTGATTGCAGTGATGTTTGTATGGTGTTGGTGATCATGCACACATCCCTGCAATCACCATGTGCATAGTGATTGTGATTGCAGTGATGTGTGCGTTTTAATGGTGATGGTGATGGAGATGGTGATCACAGTGATGTGTGCATGGTGATGGTTATTGCAGTGATGTGTGCATGGTAATGGTGGTGGGGATGGAGATGGTGATTATAGTGATGTGTGCATGGTAATGGTAATGGTGATGGTGATTGCGGTGATGTGTGCATGGTAATGGTGACTGGGATGGTGATGGAGATGGTGATTACAGTGATGTGTGCATGGTAATGGTAATGGTGATGGTGATGGTGATTGCGGTGATGTGTGCATGGTAATGGTGACTGGGATGGTGATGGAGATGGTGATTACAGTGATGTGTGCATGGTAATGGTAATGGGGGTGGGGATGGTGATGGAGATGGTGATCACAGTGATGTGTGAATGGTGATGGTGATTGCGGTGATGTGTGCATGGTAATGGTGGTGGGGATGGTGGTGGAGATGGTGATCACAGTGATGTGTGCGTGGTAATGGTGATGGTGATGGTGATTGCAGTGATGTGTGAATGGGAATGGTGACTGGGATGGTGATGGAGATGGTGATTACAGTGATGTGTGGATGGTAATGGTGATGGTGATGAGGATGGTGATGATGATTGCAGTGATGTGTGCATGGTAATGGTAATGAGGATGGGGATGGAGATGGTGATCACAGTGATTTATAGATGGTAATGGTGATGGTTATGAGGGTTGTGATGGAGATGGTGATCACAGTGATGTGTGCATGGTAATGGTGGTGGGGATGGTGATGGAGATGGTGATCACAGTGATGTGTGCATGGTTATGGTGATGGTGATGAGGGTGGTGATGGACTGTTGCAGGCCATCAAGCAGAAGCTGCACATGCGGTCGCGGCTGACAGAGGAGCCGCCAGTGACGGATGTGCAGGAGGAACAGGACAAGGCCAAGATGTTGCTGGGGGCCAAACTGCTGGTGAGTGGGTGGGGTGCAGGGTGGGGTGGGTGGGGGTTCTGCTGTCTGTGCATGTGTGTGCCCATGCTTGTGTGGGCATATTTTGGTGTGTGTGTATGTGGTGTGTGTGTGTGTGTGTGTGTGTGTGTGTGTGTGTGTGTGTGTGTGTGTGTGTTTATCTGTCCATGTGCATGTGTGCGTCCAGGTTTTTGTGTGTTTGTGTCTCTTTAAGCAGGTGTGTCTTTGTGGTGTATGGTAATAGATTATGCTGTGTTTGTGTGCTGGCATTGTTTGTGGTGTTTGTGTGCGCATGCATGTGCTTGTGTGGTGATTGTAAGCGCATGTATGTACTGTGTTAGAATGTGTGTGTGTGTGTTTATCTACATGAATGTGTGTGTGTGTGAGTGTGTGTGTGTGTGTGTGTGTGTGTGTGTGTGTGTGTGTGTGTGTGTGTGTTCTACATGTGTGTGTTTGTGTGTATGTGTGTGTGTGTTGTGTGTGTGTGTGTGTGTGTGTGTGTGTGGTGTGTGTGTGTGTGTGTGTGTGCATGAATGTGTGCATGCATGCGTGCATTCATGTGTGTGTGTGTGGTGTGTGTGTGTGTGTGTGTGTGTGTGTGTGTGTGTGTGTTGTGTGTGTGTTGTGTGTTACTGTGTGTGTATGTGTGTGTGTGTGTGTGTGTGTGTGTGTGTGTGTGTGTGTGTATGTGTGTGTGCATGAATGTGTGCATGCATGCGTGTGTTCATGTGTGTGTGTGTGTGTGTGTGTGAACATAACATAGAAATCAAGCAGATTTCACGCTTGTGTAATAAAAAGCAAGAACAGAAAATTGAGGGTGTCTGCAATCTTGAACCAGCTCATCTGATCACACATATTGAGTTCAGACAAAGAAAGAACTGATAGGAAACAAAATGATTCAGCAGTAAAAGGATTGCTACAGTTTTTTTATAGTTTTTTTATATATCTTTATGCATGTTCCGATAGTCCAGTTTGTTTTGTCAGAGGATTTTTTTTTTCTTTTTTTTTTCTTTCTTACTGATTATGTTGTGCAGCAGACAAACTATAGAATCAATCAACTGATCTATAAACAGTAAGTAAAAAATAGTGGGGAAAAAAGTCTGTTTCAGGCCGGACAAGGCCAAAATAGTGAGAGAAAAAATCTGTTTTGGGCAGGGCAAGACAAAAATAGTGAGAAAAATCTGTTTTAGGCAGGACAAGACAAAAATAGTGAGAAAAAATCTGTTTCATGGAGAACAAGACAGAAATAGTGAAACAAAAATTGTTTCAGGCAGGGCAAGACAAAAATACTAAGGAAAATATCTGTTTTAGGCAGGACAAAACAAAAATAGTGAGAGAAAGAAATATGTTTCAGGCCAAACAAGACAAAAATAGTGAGAGAAAAATCTGTTTTTCAGCCAGACAAACCAAAAATAATGATTAAAAAAATCTGTTTCAGGAAGGACAAAACAAATAGTGAGAGAGAATTTTGTTTTGTTTCAGACAGGACAAGACAAAAATAGTGAGAGAGAAAATCTGTTTCAGGCAGAACAAGACAAAAATAGAGAGAACAAATTGTTTCAGGCATGACAAGACAAAAATAGCGAGAGGAAGAAATATGTTTTAGGCAGGACAAGACAAAAATAGAGAGAAAATCTGGTTTTGGCAGAACAAGACAAAAATAGTGAGGAGAAAAATCTGTTTCCGGCAGACAAGACAAAAATAGCGAGAGAAAGAAATCTGTTTTAGGCAGAACAAGACAAAAATAATGAGAGAAAAAAATTGTTTCAGGCATGGCAAGACAAAAATAGTGAGAGAAAAAAAATCTGTTTTAGGCAGAACAAGACAAAAATAATGAGAGAAAAGAAATCTGTTTCATGCAGGACAAGACAAAAATAGTGAGAAACAAAATCTGTTTCAGGCGGGACAAGACAAACCATCCAAAAAGGGCTTCTTCTCCAAGTCGCACAAGTCGTGATGGACGCCTGGTGACTGTCCTCCTGCTGGTTATTTACTACTGTGCCAAAGACTGGGAGCAGCAACATCTCAAACGCTGCGTCCAAAACAAAGACAAACTTGGTCTCCTTGACCCTGATTGGGGTCAGAACACTAAAGCAGACCTTGATGCCTTTTTTTTCTTTTCAAGTTTTCATTGTCATCTGGTGTCTCACGCTGATCGCCTGTAACAGCAAGGATATTCTGTGGACTCTTCAGACTTTTTATCTCACCTGCTATTGTCATCTGGTGTCTCACACTGATCACCTTTAACGGCAAGGATATTCTGTGGACTCTTCAGACTTTTTATCTCACCTGCTATTGTCATTTGGTGTCTCACTCTGATCACCTTTAACGGCAAGGATATTCTGTGGACTCTTCAGACTTTTATCTCCCCTGTTATTTTGAAGGAGTTATATTCAGATGCATCTTGGGCCAAGCATATGGCAATTTCTTTTTACCTTCAAGGTTAAGTTATCATCCCTGATGGGCAAGGATTGTGTGGACTCGTCAGATTTTTATCTCACCTATCAGTCTGATGGAATTGTGATCAGGTGTGGGGCGATGGCCAGTGGGGCGATGGCCACTGGTGCAATGGCCACAGGGGTGATGGCCACTGGTGCAATGGCCACTGGGGCGATGGCCACTGATGCAATGGCCACTGGGGCGATGGCCACTGGAACTATGCAAACTGGGATGATGCCCACTTGGACAATTGCCACTGGCAATGGCTACTGGGACAATGGTCACTGGGATGATGGCCACTGGGACAATGCCACTTGGACAATGGCCACTGGGACAATGGCCATTGGGACGATGGCCACTGGGGTGATGCTCACTTGGATAATGGCCACTGGGGCAATGGCCACTGGGGCAATGGCCACTGGGACAGTGCCACTAAGATCATGTCCTGTTGGGGTGACTGGGGTGACTTTCCACTGAGACAACATCCCGTTTATATTTCCTGGTTTATTGTGCAGTCTCAGAGCAGACGATGCTGGGCCTTCAGCTTTTTCAGCTCTAGTGTGCATTATTATTATATAGGGGGAAGGGAGGGGAGTGGAGGGAGGGAGGGAGCGATCAGAGAAAACTTCAAGCACTGGTTTACGACGTAAATTATGAGGGTGGTTCACCCATCTGTAAGAAACGCAGTGAGTGTAACCATCTTGTACATTTGTTTGTGGTGGGGATTTTTATGGATTTTGTTTTTGTTTTTTTGTTTTTTAAAGGCGAGTGAAGGACTGAGAAGCCTAATGCTGAGAAACTTGATACAGTCATGCTGATGCTGCTGCACTTCTCAAACAGGCTTTAAATTTCACTTACTCAGGAGTTTTACCCCCCACCCCACAACCCCCACCATCCCTCCAGGAAGCTCTTCGCTCACACAGTGGAGAGAGAGAGGCCAGGGGTGTCCGATGACACTCTCCTGTCATTTGATTCCCCGTTCCTGTCCCCTGTCTTGTTTTTCTACCTAATCCTCTTGCTCTTTCTGTCTTGTCATTTTCCTGCTCAAGGTCCAGTGTCTTGACCTTTTTGAAGAAAATGTTCTGACATTTTTTGTAATCAGTTAGGCTTGTTTTGTATAGCTCTTGTTGAGCAGCTAGGAGATGATAGTTGGTAGGTGGTGTGTGCAGCTTGCTGCCATATGGCACTGGTATCTGCCATTATGCATTAAAACCTTTTTTGTTTATGTTGCTTCTGTTTGTTTTTTTAAACTTTTTTCTTTAATCTGGTGTAGGTAAATCAGATGAAATGGTTGATGATACCAGCATGTCTTAGCCTTGTGTGCTTTCTTTTTAACAAGAGCAATACTGAAGGGGTAACTCTTTGAAAATTTGTGTTTGATGTTAGTTTATGTATTTTTTTTTTTATGTACTGTGTGGACTGATTTTGTGGATTTGACTTGAGAAATGGTTTACATATACGAGAAGAGTTTTGAAAAGTGCTTCTGCTTATGACAGATGGTCCTGCGGTGACCCTGTGTGATTAACAGGATGTTAAAATCCAGTCACTAAGTGAATTACTGACTTGTTTCTACACTGCAGTCCAGCATGACTGAGCTTGTTAGCAGTTAGTGTGCTGCCATTCGTAGCACCGGCCCCTTTGTGTGCCGCCATGTGGACTCTTTCATGGTGCTGTTTGTTCAATACACACTTTTCATCTGGGTGACAGGTTAAATAATTTATATATATATATATATATATACACGCCACTGGATGCATGCTGAAATTCTCGCCTTTCAGTACATATTGAATGTACATGTACCAGTGATGGGGATTTGTTCTTACCCATAACCACTATTTTTTCACAGCGTTGTGATAGCGTATGCACAAGAGTTTTATACCTACCAAGAGATTGTTGGATTCTAGTCAGCTGCGTTTAGCATGTTCCTAGTTGTTAACGACTTCCAGTTCTTGGTTCACCTTGATGTTTAACCGTCATGGTTGACTGAGTGTTAACAATTATCCAGTTGTTGGTTGCTTTGTATATATGTGTGTGTGTGGGGGTGTGTGTGTGTGTGTGTGTGTGTGTGTGTGTGTGTGTGTGTTTTTCCTAAAAGAAATTTCCCCTTTCTTTTTTGTTGTTTTGTTGGGGTGTTTTCTAAGAAGGCAGTTGTTTCACAGACTGCTTGTACAATTGTTTCCTTGCACAAACTGATTGTGTTAGAAAGTTAAGAGTAGTCTAAACCTGTATTGATTTTGTTTGCACATTTATGTCGATATTGCTATAATTACACAAACTGATTGTGTTAGAATGTTAAGAGTAATCAAAACCTGTGCTGACTTAGTTTGCACATTTATGTAGCTATTGCTATAGAAAGTTAAGAGTAATCTAAACCTGTGCTGACTTTTTTGCACATTTATGTAGATATCACACATTGCAGTGAATGACACGTTCACAATGAGGAACTGACCTCTTGCCAGCTTTCCTTTCCCTCCCTGACTAACTGATGGTTATTTGCTATGGCACGGATGTTTCTATGACTACCTGTGTGGTTAGCTTGCAGACTAACTGATGGTTATTTTCTATGGCATGGATGTTTCTATGACTGCCTGTGTGGTTAGCTTGCAGACTAACTGATGGTTATTTGCTATGGCACGGATGTTTCTATGACTACCTGTGTGGTTAGCTTGCAGACTAACTGATGGTTATTTGCTATGGCACAGATGTTTCTGTGACTACCTCAGTACCTGTGTGGTTAGCTTGCAGACTGATGGTTATTTTCTATGGCACAGATGTTTCTGCGACTACCTGTGTGGTTAGCTTGCAGACTAACTGATAGTTATTTCCATCAGCATGGATGTTTCAGTGACAACCTGTGTGGTTAGCTTGCAGACTAACTGATGGTTATTTCCTATGGCACGGATGTTTCTGTGACTACATGTGTGGTTAGCTTGCAGACTAACTGATAGTTATTTCCAACGGCACGGATGTTTCTGTGACTACGTGTGTGGTTAGCTTGCAGACTGATAGTTATGTCCAGTGGCACGGATGTTTCAGTGACTACCTGTGTGGTTAGCTTGCAGACTAACTGATGGTTATTTCCTATGGCACGGATGTTTCAGTAACTACCTGTGTGGTTAGCTTGCAGACTAAATGATGGTTATTTCCTATGGCACAGATGTTTCTGTGACTACCTGTGTGGTTAGCTTGCAGACTAACTGATGGTTATTTCCTATGGCACGGATGTTACTGTGACTACCTGTGTGGTTAGCTTGCAGACTGATGGTTATTTCTATGGCACGGATGTTTCTGTGACTACCTGTGTGGTTAGCTTGCAGACTAACTGATAGTTATTTGCTATGGCACAGATGTTTCTGTGACTACCTGTGTGGTTAGCTTGCAGACTAACTGATAGTTATTTGCTATGGCACAGATGTTTCTCTGACTACCTGTGTGGTTAGCTTGCAGACTAACTGATAGTTATTTGCTACAGCACAGATGTTTCTATGCTGGTGGTAGTTTACTCTTCAAGGAGGGCTGGAATCTAAGCCACAGATGTGAATGGACTTACTTTCCAAAATCTCAAATTAGGTGAAAGCATCCTGGAATATTTGGCAATATTCACCGTTTGGCTGAGTCATTCTCAATCCTTTTAGCTCAGAAGCTGCAATTCATTCGCTGTGTTGTTTTCTTGTGAAAATACTATTAAAGATTAATTTACGACCTGTGTATGAGCAACAGCATTACCCAAGAAGTAAAACTGCAGTACAGTACCATACAATTTTATTAGTAAAAATACAATACCATACAATTCTATTTTCATATTTTAAGATTATTGCACAAGGAATGATGCAAAGTTCATGCCACCCCAGAATGATGTACAACAGCACAACAAAAACAGGGATAATAAAGTCTTTGATAGACAAATACAGCAAATATACAACTGATGTCAGAGCTGCACTCATCAAACATGAACAAATTACAACAAATGTATGGCTGTAGGTATGCAGCAACATGCATTAGTAGGAGAAAGAAACATCAGTTCACACCATTCCTAAAATGATGAAATTATGTGACGACAACAGCAACAAAAATTGTGGTAAAAAGTCATAGACAAATACACAAAAGATGCAACTGACATCAAACAACAACTATCTGGCTAAGTATACACCAACACGCATTAGTAGCTGAAAGACATTTACAATGTTTTATTCATCCCACAAGGGGCAGTAACAAAGTGGCGGAATAATCAACTGGTTAATTGAGGCTACTCACCGGGAGAAAAATATGACGTGCTTGTAAATAGAAGAATAAACTACAAGAATGAACAAGAAGCACGAAGTCACAGGTAAGTGTGCAACAATGTCTTACGTGTATGACAAAAACTAACAAAATCTGACCATATCGCAGTGTAACATCGCAGGGCACAATGTTTATGACAGTCACTAATGTAATACACTTACCAGTAGGTTCTGCAAATGTTAAAGTAGTGGCTCAAAATCACACTGATGCCTGTATTGTTTTGGCCATGGTAGAACAGTGGTCCTATGCATATTTAATTTTTAAAGTATTTGGAGTGATTATGGTTATGTGGGCTCTTCCATATTCGTTGCTTGAATATAAATGTGTAGTTATGGTCTGAAGATTGCACTGTAGCACATCTGGATCCAAAGGAAACATTCAACAATGCTTTCCATGTGCAATGTAATGCTTCATTTAAGATATTTTACGAACATGTTTATGAAATCAGATCAAAAACTATTGCTGTTGTTCATTTTATGCAAATTAAACCAAATGATTTTGTTTTCTATTTTAATTTGATAATTAACGGAAAAAAAGCATATTTTTCAGCTAACTTTGGATCAGGCTGTACATGTGTACATGTGTAAAGAAAGACTGGTAATTTATGAATGCACCATTTCTGTGATATATGCTTCTAATGGCATCATTTAATATCTTGTTTTTGATTTTTCCCCATTCCCCCCCTCTGCCACCCCCCAATGAGAAAGTGCATGAATGAAAGTGTAGTGTCTTGCCTTTTTGGTTTGTATGCTTGAAGTGATTATTACATTGTATGATTTTAATGTCCTGTAATTGATTACATTATTTATTATACTTTGCATAGTTCAATGAAACTGCAAGCTTTCTGTTCAGACATTAGAAAGTGAAAATGAATAAATCATTCACAAGTTTTTGGAAGGACTGGTTAAGTGTTTGTTTGTGCAATCTTCATGAGTTCCAGGATACTAGAATAACAGGGTTTTGGTGGGAACGCAGTGTAAATGCAGATAGATGTATATATGTTCGTATGCACACATACACACCCACATGAACCCATGCATGTACTCATGCTTGCACATACGCACCATACCCACACACTGTAACACAAACACACACACTAACACACGCACGCACAAATACACACACATGCACACACTGTAACACACACACTGTAACAAACACACACACTAACACTAGCACACACACTAACACTAACACACACACACGCTCTAACACACACACACACACACACACACACACACACTGTAACACACACACACAAACACCACACATGTATGCACACTCTAACACACACACTCACACACACACACCAGAAGGGGAACTACGCATAACTCTACACTGCCACCACCAGAATGATTGCACATTAGATGGGCAGCGGTGTGAGTCATATTAAATAATGAATACTTCATTATTTTGGAGCGGGAGCGGCGGGTATGCAAAGACACAGTGTCCATAAACCACAAATTTGGAAGAACAGAAGTGGAATCAATCCCAAGTTCGTCTGCTTATCGGCCTAGCACCTTACCGCTTGGCCAAACTGGCTCATGAACTCACCAGTTGCACTAGATGAAGGCTGTAGTCTTCTCTCTCTCTCGTTCAAGTTCTCTCTCTCTCGTTTGAGTGTTCTCTCTCTCTCTCTCTCTCTCACACACACACACACATACACAACACACACACACACACACACACACAGAGAAGATAATACCTTATTACACAAGGATAAAGATTTAAGCACAAGCTGGCCTTTTTACAAATCTGTCCCTGATGACAAACAGCAACACTCAATACGTCAAACAAGAATACAAATAATTACTGCAAACATCTTAAGAAAAACAAACAAAAACTATTACTGTCTAAATCTTCACAACATATGAAGAGAGAGACAGAGAGAAGAAGAAGAAGAAGAGAGAGACAGAGACAGAGAGAAGAGGAAGAAGAAGAGAGAGAGAGGAAGAAGAAAAGAGAGAGAGGGGGGGAAGAAGAAGAGAGAGAGAGGAAGAAGAAGAAGAGAGAGGAAGAGAGAAGAGAGAGAGAGAAAGGAGAAGAAGAAGAGGGGGGGGGGAGAGGGGGAAGAAGAAGAAGAGAGGGGAGGAAGAAGAAGAGAGAAAAGAGAGAAGAGAGAAGAGAGAGAGAGAAGAGAGAGAGAGAAAAAGAGAAAAAGAGGGGGGGGAGAAGAGAGAAGAAAGAAGAGGAGAAGAAGAGAAGAGAGAGAGAGAGAGAGAGAGGAAGAAGAAGAGAGAGAAAGGAGAAGAGAGAGAGAGGAAGAAGAAGAAGAGAGAGAGGGGGGGGGAGAAGAAGAAGAAAGAGACAGAGAGAGAAGAAGAAGCACCTAGTCGGACGAAAAGATTTCAGCGCTCAGCGGCTTGAAAACTCCTTCCGCGATTTGCGTGTAGAATGCTCTCCCTTGCTGACCCAGCTGACGGACCTGCACGAGGATGTCGACGAGGACACTGAAGTAGCGGCTGGCGTGCAGGTAGGAGTACTGCGACTCCAGGTAGTGCTTCAGCAGGATGACGTACTTGTCCCTCAGCCCGTTGACCAGCTGTCGGTCCTCCACGGAGGTCTGACACGGGTCGAAGAGCACGAGGCAGTGCAGTAGCGCGTACACAGCCACCTCGTTCTTGGCCACGGCCTTGAGGTGGTGACAAAACTCCAGCACCTTGAAAAAAGAAAGAAAAAAAAAAGAAGAAAAAAAGGTCCATTACTGATTCACAGCAACTTTGAGCTATATATTTTACATACTTATATACGTTTGTGTGGAACTGTGCATTTGTTAAGAGTTTGACCAAAAACACACACAAGAAAGAAAGAACCGATGAAGACCTATGATCCACAACGAAAAAGAAAGAAAGCAATAAAAAAAAAAAAGAGAAGTGAAGTAATAGGTCTGCATGCAGCTGAGGTTCAAAACAAACAAAACAAAACAAAAACAAAGAGAGAGAGAGAGAGAGAGAGAGAGAGAGAGAGAGAGAGAGAGAGAAATAAAGTAACAGATCTGCATGCAACTGAGGTTAAAAAAAAAACTAAAAAAAAAAAAGAAAAAAATCGCTGTTCCCCATGAAAAGGTTAAGAAAGTGACATTATTTCATACACACACACACACACACACACACACACACACACACACACAACAACAACAACAACACAACAACAACAACAACAACCCAAAAAACTTCAGCACCTTCCCTATGAACGCCTGGGAGTACAGAGTGGGCGGGAAGTGCTCCCTCCCCACCTGGCCGAACTGCGTCAGGAACACCTCCTGCTCGGGAATGAACATGGAGCTGGCCGCCACGCCGTACGTCTGCAGGGCGGAGGCTTTGAGGATGGAGATCTGGTCCGCCTGCGGCAGCCGCTGGAACTCCGGGACGGCCTTGGCGAAGCGGACGCAGAGGTGCAGGACGTTGTCCAGGAGGTTCATGTAGTCGTCCATGGACAGAGGGGTTCGGGGCCCCCGCGGGGTCGGCTTGCCGGGTTCTCTCTCCGCCAGCGTCATCATCGTGTTCTCGTAGGCGGCGCAGAGGTGAGTCAGCTGGAAGCGCTCTTCCTCGCTCGGCAGCCAGTACTGCTTCATGTCCGACGGAAGCTCCTCGCGCCGCACGTGCTGAAACGTCACGCGCTTGGAGGAGGACGGTGGCGTGGGGTGATCATCGCCTCGTGAAGTCTCCTCCTCGTTCCGCCCTTCAGAATCTCCGACGGCAGAACCCCTTCCGTGGCCGGAATCACCGACATCGTCCGGCTCACCTGCAGGGCGATGGAAGGGCGAGGTTGGCGCAGCGGTCTCGGACCTGTGGCTGGCTTGGGCCGACTGTAGGCAAGCGGCCCAGGGCTGCGCAGCCGCTGGGGTGGAGTCCCTGTTGTTGAACTCGTGGCTGGAAGGGTTCGAACCCGCCAGAACTTGCTGTAAGAAGGCGTCGATGTAAGAGGGCGAAGGAGCTGAGGGAGGGGTGGAGAAGGGGGACAGCGAGACGGGGGAAGGAGGGGTGGCCGGAGAGAGAGGGGTGGCCACGAAGGTCTGGGAGGCGGGTTGGGACGGGAAAGGTGGGGCAAAAGGAGGCTGAGCGGGTGGAGGCGCGGGAAGCGGGGTATCAACAGAAGGCTGAGAGAGGGGTGGGGGTGAAAACAGAGGGGTGTCAGCAGAGGGCTGAGAGAAGGGTGGGGGTGAGAGATGAAGGGTGACAATAGAGGGCTGAGAGAGGGGTGGGGGTGAGAAATGAAGGGTGACAGCAGACGCCTGAATGTGGGGTGGAGGTGAGAGATTAGGGGTAGCGACGGAAGCATCAGAGAAGGGTAGGGGTGATAAAAGATGGGTGGCTATCGCCTGCGACTCGGATGGTGGTGAGAACAGGGTGGCGACAGAAGTCGGAGAGTGGGGTGGGGGCGGGAGAAGAGGGCTGGCAATGGAGGGTGGGGATGAGAGACGGGTGGCTTGACAGAAGGTCTGAGAGAGGTGTGAGGGTGACACAGGGGCGGAAGAGACCGTCTGAGAAGGAGCTGACGGGTGGGTGGGTGCGGCGGTCTGAGACACACTGGTGTTTCCAAGGTGGCCAGTCTGGAGCGTGTGTGCATCACCAACACCGTCCCGTGATTTTTCCTTCTGGGAGCACTTCTGCTGCCTCTTTGCTAACCGGGCTTTTTTAGCTTGCTCTCCTGAAAACGGAAGAAAAACAACAACCCAGCAGTGTATGTACCGCTGTATAGTTGTTTTCTCTCTGTGCGCACGCACTCGCTCGGCCAGAGGCCTGCTTCTTAATAATAATAATAAAATTATTATTATAAAGCGCTATTCTTTAACCAGAGTTAAACTCACTGCGCTGTACAAACATCTTATCACAAAAACCACATTAACATACATTTTTCAGCAAGCAAACCCTTAATTATTGTGGCTTTAATTACCATTATCGCCTATCGAACATTATTCTGCATCATCTGTCTGGAACAGTCTCCGTTGTAAGGTTAGGTCATCAATCACACTCTCATCTTTGAAATCATCTTTAAAATCGATCCTCTTCAAACTATCCTACTGATTCTGTGTGTGCGTGTGTCAGCTTGTGTGTGTGTGTGTGTGTGTGTGTGTGTGTGTGTGTGTGTGTGTGTGTTGTGTGTGTGTGTGTGTGCGCGCGCGCGTAGTTTGTGTGTGTGTGTGTGTGTTTGTGCTTGTGCGTCAGTGCGTGTGTGTGTGTGTGTGTGTGTGTGTGTGTGTGTGTGTGTGTGTGTGTGTGTGTGTGTGAGAGAGAGAGAGAGAGAGAGAGAAGAGAGAGAGAGAGAGAGAGAGAGAGAGAGAGAGAGAGAGAGAGAGTTTGTAGAGGATGGTGATTTTTTTGTTTATGACTCAGGGCGGACGCGCCTCAGGTTTACGTGATTGCTTGGAGGCTATGTTGCTTCCAGTCTTTTAGTACCCAAGCCTTTCGGAGGGCGCTGACTGACAGTGTCGGTGGACAGATGCGCGGAGATAAAGAATGCCCCTTCAGTGCAGTGGCGTAACCAATTATGGCATAGATCCAAACACATAAAAGGTTCAAAAGAACGCTATTTATTAGGACAAAACACAACACGCGAAAATCCCCTTTATCAAGCTGCAAAACGACACTTAAACAACAGTTAAACGTCGTAAAACGACGAAAAACGAGATAGAGAGCTAACCAATTACGACAGAGTTTGGAGAAAGGTGCCAGAAAGCGAGGCTTCATTGGGCTGCAGCTTTACGCTGGCAGGAAGGTGGCCCGAATTTCCGCAAGGGATAAATGAAGGTAAAAGACAGGAAGGAAGGCTCCTACCGAGTATGAGCTGTGGCATCATGCCGACGAGGAAGCACTTGTCCAGGCGGCAGGCTGGGCAGAAACGACGCGTGCTCTTCTCCACAACGCACTGCTTCTGGAACACGCACTGTTGCCGCTGCACACACAACCACACAGAATGGACAAGTGAACGCACACACTCCGAGCATCGCTTTCCGGCACCTTCCTCCAAAGTCTGCCAGATTTAGTTACGCCACTGAAGGGGCGCTCTTTATCTCCGCGTAGCTGTCCAGCGACGCGGTCAGCGCCCTCCGAAAGGTTCGGGTACTAATATGACTGTAGAAGCAACCTAGCGCCAAAGCACGCACGTAAACAAGAGACGCATCCACCCCGGGTAAGTTCCGTCTCGATTCAAACGATTGTGGTTTTCTTTGTGCTGGTGTAAACTTGTTGGCGGCTATAAATGACACGCCTTGTTTTATTTGAATTGTTCAGTGTAACAAACTTACTACTGTTTGAGCACCAACGAAAAACTGCTCGTTAGCTGACAGTTTTCTGGACCCTATGGCGTAACTAAATACGGCAGTGGTTGAAGGAGGGATGTCGTAAACCAGTGCTTGGAGTTTGGTGAACGCAGTGTCCCAAAGCCGCACATCCCAGCGGTCTGTGAGACCCCAGGGCCCGGCTGCATGAAGACGCTTCCATATTAGGAACGGCGATAAGCCAGCTAAACTTGTGGCAGCACTGTATAGCTACCAGCAACTGTTAGAAACTCTGCACGGGACAGTTTCAGCAATGACATAATTAAGTAGGGGCCTGCATCATGCAGGCCCAGCTGGTGGTCTTTAGGAGTGAGTCATGCAACCGGGCTCAGCTGGTGGTCTTTAGGAATGAGTCATGCAACCGGGCTCAACTGGTGGTCTTTAGGAGTGAGTCATGCAACCGGGCTCACCTGGTGGTCTTTAGGAATGAGTCATGCAACCGGGCTCAGCTGGTGGTCTTTAGGGGTGTCATGCAACCGGGCCCTACAGAATCAAGTTTTGAAATTACTTGTTAGTAGATGAAGGTTTTAGGAATGGACGATGACGTTTCGATTCACAGGGTCAGTCTTAATCATCTTTTCTTTTCTGTCTTGTAAGGGAGAGAGGCTTCGGTCTAGTTGCTTAACATGGCTCCCAAGTCCCATGAGGGCCTGGACAAGTTCAGTTTTTAGCAGATTTTGTTTTGACAGAAGGGATTTGAAACAGACCTGTGTCGGAAGAGAAGCAGAGTGATCGAGAAGGAAAATAAATCTTGAGCATCTCAGCCAGTTATTAAAAATCAGTGTCAGTAACAGAAGAGAAACAAGTGGAACTAAGTTTGTAACTGATTCACTGACAGAGTGGAAGCCAATGGAGAGCATGCGGAAGCGGAGAAACATCTTCAAGTGTTGATGACCGGAAGACAGCACACTCTGATTATTATGTTGATGTTGATGTATACATTTACAGTACTTGTGCTTTTTTGATCGTCGCGTTGATGGTGATGTTGATAATGTACAGCGCCGGAAGCTCGTAAATTCTTACGGGGCATAGCGCTATATACGAGTTGCTACTTTGCTGTCTTTGTCTCACCTCTTGTCTGAGGGCGTTCCTGCGGAAGAACGCCTTGCAGGACTCACAGGACGACGCCCCGAAGTTGTTGGCGATGGCGCGGTCTCCACACACAGCGCACACCCTGCGGTTACGAACCTGCTGGTTGACGACCTGCCCTCGCCGAGTCCTTCCTTTGCAATCGACGGCTGAGGCGGATGAATCTGAAGATTCGACAGCTGAGGTCGACGATGAGGCTGAGACCGATGAGGACGAGGCTAAGACCGATGAGGCTGAGACCGATGAGGACGAGGCTATGACCGATGAGGATGCCGATGAGGACGAAGATGAGGCTGAGACCGATGAGGACGAAGATGAGGCTGAGACCGATGAGGACGAAGATGAGGCTGAGACCGATGAGGATGAAGATGAGGCTGAGACCGATGAGGCCGACGATGAGGCTGAGACCGATGAAGACGATGAGGGGGAGGAGGAAGCGGCGTCAGTCGCTGAGGCTGCGGAAACTGGCCCTTGGTCCTGCGCGGCTGATCCTGCCACGTCATCATTGCTTCCGGTTTCCATGGCTGAGTCCATCGTGGAAGAGGGTCCAGCGTGTTTGTTCTGAAACAGATGGGAATAAAGCCAAGGCCGTGAGGAGACGACTGACATTTAGAGAAAAAGGAATGGGGGAGGAGGGTGGGGCGGTTGGGGTGGGGGTGGGGTTACTGAAGAAGTACAGATTGGTTGATATTCCACAGCATCTTGATGGGACAAGACTGGTTCTGTTAATCAGGCGTGTGCATCATGCCTGCAGAGCCGACTGGACCGCGTGTTCTTGCCTCTAAAACGACAAAGCGTTGGGCTCACCACCCTTCAGAGAGAGGAGAGAGAGAGAGAGAGAGAGAGAGAGAGAGAGAGAGAGAGAGAGAAGAAGAAGAAGAAGAAGAAGAAGAAGAAGAAGAAGAAGAAAAAAGAAGAAGAGAAGAGAGAGAGAGAGAGAGAGAGAGAGAGAGAGAGAGAGAGAGAGAGAGAGAGAGAGAGAGAGAGAGAGAAGAAGAAGAAGAAGAAGAAGAAGAAGAAGTGGGAGAGAGAGAGAGAGAGTTTCTTCAACGAGAGATTTTTCAACGTCCATTAAGCTACGCGAGTAGTATAAGTTTCAACAGGACTGCAGAAAGACATTTTTTTTCAATGCAACCAGAAGTCCACTTCACAACACACACACACACACACACACACACACACACACACACACACACACACACACACACACATGCAGAGAGCACGGCAAGCAAGAGAGAGAGAGAGAGAGAGAGGAGAGAGAGAGAGAGAGAGAGAGAGAGAGAGAGAGAGAGAGAGAGAGAGAGAGAGAGAGAGAGAGAGAGAGAGAGACACACACACACACACACACACACACATGCAGAGAGCAAACGAGCGAGCGAGAGAGAGAGAGAGAGAGAGAGAGAGAGAGAGAGAGAGAGAGAGAGAGAGAGAGATACACACACACACACACACACACACACACACTGACTGACACACAGAGACATATGTTATTGTACGAACCGCCGGGATTAAATCCTGCAGCACCTCTAGTCTCGAAACCAACGCCAAAGTGTCCCAGTAAATATGGAAGGAGCAGAATCGTCACACTCAAAAACAGACGAGTAGCCTATTTGGCTGCAATACTAGCGAAGAAGAAGGGGTAACTGACTCCGCTCAGCTACCGTCTCCCAATGGCTGTCAGCCAGCGACAAACAATCACTAGCATGATTACTCGCGTGTCAGTCTATGCACAAGCATGACTATGTCAGTCTGTGTACATACACAACTGTCGCTCTCTCACTCAGTGATCATTCGAGTGCTGGTCATATTCCTAAAACAATGAATGTGGCGAGACTTGACGAGTGTTGAACTGAGTAACCACATCGTAGCTACGACCTTATTCTTCTGACACACTTACCACAGTGACATATCCAGGTTGCACTGCTCTAGAATTATATCAGTTGTTGGTTCACCTCTGTGGGTTTTTTCTCTCCCCCCCCCCTCCCCCCCCCCCACACACACACCGAAAATGTACTTTAGTACATGGGGAGCCATGTACTAAAGTACGTTTTCAGTCAGTCATATCACATAGATTACCAGCCTTGACCCAGTAGAGTTACTCTCCTTGGGTTTCCAGTATGGCCGAGTGCTTTTGGTAGTTTGGTAGTCAGTACATGCAGACCACTGAACTCTATAAATAACTGGGCTCATACTATAGTAGCTGTGAGCCGGTTTGGCCTAGCGGTAAGGCATAGGCTGGTAAGCGGAAGAACCTCGGTTCGAATCCGCTCCGGCTCTCCTTTCTCTTCAAAAGTTGTGGTCTGTGGACACTGTCTTGTGACCGTTTGTCCCTCACAGTTAATGAAACATTAAAATCGCTCTCATCGCTCCCCATCTTAATGCAAGAGTCGTTCTGGTGGTAACAGTGTAGCGACATGTATATAGGCTAATCTCCCTCTTCCCCCACCTCCATACCCTCCCCCCCCCCCTCCTCCCCTTTCTCCCCGTCCCTAATCAGCCTAATCGGCTTGTGTGGAAGTTAAGCACCATGTTTACTTACTACAGTAGCTCACTGATGTGGACCGGACTCGGTGCCTGCCGGGTAGGGTTGTCCCTCAGCACACCCCGAGCATCGTTTTCCGGCATCTTCCTCAATGGAGGAAGGTTGTTGTAAACCAGCGCTTGAAACTGGGTCCCTCTGGCTGGTTGCACATGCAGTGTGAGTAGCAAGGCGAGCGCCAAAAAAAAAATAAAAAAAAAGAAAAAATGGAGGAAAGTTGGTGGCGCAGACGATACGAGTTACTTCATTCTCGGGATTTAACGTCCCGTCCACCGACCGTACTCGGTCTCTTCCCCCACCTCCTGGGATGTCGGTCCCCTCCACTACCTCTTCGGTGACAGCTCGGCGTTAAAAGCAATCAACCAAGCATGGCGCAGACGATACGAGTTACTTCATTCTCGGGATTTAACGTCCCGTCCACCGACCGTACTCTCTCTTCCTCACCTCTGGGATGTCGGTCCCCTCCATACCTCTTCGGTGACAGCTCGGCGTTAAAAACAATTAACCAAGCATGGCGCAGACGATACGAGTTACTTCATTCTCGGGATTTAACGTCCCGTCCACCGATCGTACTCGGTCTCCTCTTCCTTCACCTACTGGGATGTCGGGCCCCTCCAGTACCTCTTCGGTGACAGCTCGGCGTTAAAAACAATTAACCAAGCATGAGAATCCAACGGTACTCCCTCCTCAACCGCAGGGCCCAAACGGCTCCTGCCTTCACCCGTATCGCCACTGAACGTAACCGACCTGCACTGGCGTTGCCGCTGCTCAGAACACGTGTGCTGTGTCGTTAGTCGTGTGTCAGTGTCATCTGTGTCCGACGATCAAGACTTACATTACAGTGCGCGTGCACGCCGGTCGGTGCCTATGCACCTTAAATTGTTAATGGCGTTTTACAAGCTAAACCAGTGCAGTGCACGGCCACAGTTAAATTCTTTCACAACAAAACTTTACGATGTTAATTAATTTACTATGCACCTTAAATTGCATGGCGTTTTACAAGCTAAACCAGTGCAGCGCACGGCCACAGTTAAATTCTTTCACCACAAAACGGTACGGTGTTAACTAATTTACTTTCACACGAGACAGGGGTGAGGCCACTCGCTGTAGTTCTTCCAGACGTACGTTTGAAACACTAAATTAAAAACAAAACAAAACAAACATCCCCGCCACCATCCAAAAACGTTAGGCGAAGAGTAAGAAAGGCCAGACGTGAAGTCACGCTATCGCTGCCAGTACATTAGCACGTCTGGCATGCAGCTGCGTGAAAGTCGAGGTGGCCGTCCTCGGCTCCCCGTCCATAATACTAAACGTCCACACGGTCTCTGTGGACGTAATGCAACACTGAACTCGAACTCTGCTCAGATTCATACGCTTGGCACAAAACACACACTCCTGCGCACTCAAAAAAATAACATGGTCTGATGCCTCAAAATAGCTCTCCCCTGACTCAGCTGTTGAATTCAGTCACTGCTCACCGCTTCGGCATCCATCTTGTGATTCTGACAGTAAAAACACGGATACTGCATGATCTTCACACCCCGAACTGTGTTTTTTTCTTTTTTTCTTTCTAGAACGATCGGGAATTTGCAGTTTTGACCTTTTACCTAATTGCGCATGTGTAGTGGCCGCAATATCACCATGCCGGCTGGGTTCACTGATCGTACTGAGAACGGTTTGACAGTGCCCCATTTTCAGATGTCGACATGACATTGTAGCCAACTTAAAAAAAGAATTACACCCCGCTTTTCCACATAGTCCCCCCCCCCCCCCCCCCCCCAATCCCTTCCCAGTCCCAACTTCACGCAACTGTACGCACTCCAAAAGTTAAGACCAACACATCTGGACATCGCTTTTTCCTATGCTTCTCCTTTTGTCTGGAATTCTCAGCCTCTTGAAGGTAAGACAGATGCAAGGAATGAGTGAACAGCTGCTGGTGAGGTTGACAAAACTGATAGAACAGATCTAGGGAAATGTAGTCACCTATGCGACGCAACCGGCCCAAGGAACAATGAAACACGAGCGCTTTCGACAGAAAACTGTCTTCGTCAGGAGTAAGAAGATAGGTCTATCTTCTTACACCTGACCTAATAAGATAGGTCTATCTTCTTACACCTGACCTAATAAGATAGGTCTATCTTCTTACACCTGACCTAAGAAGATAGGTCTGTCTTCTTACACCTGACCTAAGAAGATAGATCTATCTTTTTACACCTGACGAAGACTATTGGGTTTCGTCGTATGAGTGAGTACATTTTCCCAGATCTGTTCTCTTGTGTTTCATTGTTCCTTGTGTTTCGTCGTATGGGTGAGTACATTTTCCCAGATCTGTTCTCTTGTGTTTCATTGTTCCTTGTGTTTCGTCGCATATGTGAGTACATTTCCCTAGATCTGTTCTGTTGTGTTTCATTGTTCCTTGTGTTTCGTCGTATGGGTGAGTACATTTTCCCAGATCTGTTCTCTTGTGTTTCATTGTTCCTTGTGTTTCGTCGTATGGGTGAGTACATTTTCCCAGATCTGTTCTGTTGTGTTTCATGTTTACTTGTGTTTCCGCATATGTGAGTACATTCCCTAGATCTGTTCTGTTGTGTTTCATTGTTCCTTGTGTTCCGTCGCATTGTGAGTACTTCCCTAGATCTGTTCTGTTGTGTTTTTGTTCCTTGTGTTCGTGCATATGTGAGTACATTTCCCTAGATCTGTTCTGTTGCGATTCGTCACCATGCATTGGACTGTCTGAAGTCCATTTGTTAAAACACAATGTGCTAGCAAACACTGTCCCTTCCAACTTGTTCTTGAATTTTTATGCTGATGTGATGTGATGTGATGTGTGTGTGTGTGTGTGTGTTGTGTGTGTGTGTGTGTGTGTGTGTGTGTGTGTGTGGGGTGAGGTGGGGTGGGTGGTGTGTGTGTGTGTGTGGTGGATGTGTGATGTAGGGAGTGTGGCAAGTGTGTGGTGTGCGCTGTAATGTGATGTGATGTGTGTGGTGTTTTGTGTGTGTGTGTATGTTGTGTGTTGTGTTGTTTGAGAGAGAGAGAGAGAGAGAGAGAGAGAGAGAGAGAGAGAGAGAGAGAGAGAGAGAATGTGGTGTGTGGGGTGGTGTTGTTATAATTTTAATTATTGTTTATTTTTGGGAGGGGGGTTGGTTGTTTGGATTACGTGTAATCATTGTTGTTGCCGTTTTCCGCATGTGGTATCTCACCGTGGTTTTTCGAACTCTGTTCAGCGCGTCGAGCTCTGTTTTTATATCAGACACCGCGCTTTTCCAACTATTTCATTGTTATTATTCTTAACCTTTCGTTTCCCCCCTCCTCCCTCCACCCATCCCAATCCTGTCCCACATCGTCCCAATCCTGTCCCACATCGTCCCAATCCTGTCCCACTCGTCCCAATCCTATCCCACTCGTCCCAATCCTGTCCCACATCATCCTGCCCAAACTGTCCTAGACCTGTCTAACTTCGTCCTAGTCCTGTCTAATCCATTCTCAGTCCTGTCCCACCCGTCTTGTTCTATCCGTCCTGTCCCACCCGACTTGTCCTACCCGTCCTGTCCTACCCGCCCTATTTCATCCGACTTTCCCACCCGGCTTGTCCTACCCGCCCTATTTCATCCGACTTTCCCACCCGGCTTGTCCTACCCGCCCTATTTCATCCGACTTTCCCACCCTCCCTGTTCTACCCGTCTTGTCCTACCCGCCCTATTTCATCCGACTTTCCCACCCGCCCTGTTCTACCCGTCCTGTCCTACCCGCCCTATTTCATCCGACTTTCCCACCCGCCCTGTTCTACCCGTTGTCCTACCCGCCCTATTTCATCCACTTTCCCACCCTCCCTGTTCTACCCGTCTGTCCTACCCGCCCTATTTCATCCGACTTTCCCACCCTCCCTGTTCTACCCGTCCTGTCCTACCCGCCCTATTTCATCCGACTTTCCCACCCTCCCTGTTCTACCCGTCCTGTCCTACCCGCCCTATTTCATCCGACTTTCCCACCCTCCCTGTTCTACCCGTCCTGTCCTACCCGCCCTATTTCATCCGACTTTCCCACCCGGCTTGTCCTACCCGCCCTATTTCATCCGACTTTCCCACCCGCCCTGTTCTACCCGTCCTGTCCTACCCGCCCTATTTCATCCGACTTTCCCACCCGCCCTGTTCTACCCGGCTTGTCCTACCCGCCCTATTTCATCCGACTTTCCCACCCGCCCTGTTCTACCCGTCCTGTCCTACCCGCCCTATTTCATCCGACTTTCCCACCCGCCCTGTTCTACCCGTCCTTGTCCTACCCGCCCTATTTCATCCGACTTTCCCACCCGCCCTGTTCTACCCGGCTTTTCCTACCCGCCCTATTTCATCCGACTTTCCCACCCGCCTGGTTCTACCCGTCCTGTCCTACCCGCCCTATTTCATCCGACTTTCCCACCCGCCCTGTTCTACCCGGCTTGTCCTACCCGCCCTATTTCATCCGACTTTCCCACCCGCCCTGTTCTACCCGTCCTGTCCTACCCGCCCTATTTCATCCGACTTTCCCACCCGCCCTGTTCTACCCGCCCTATCCCATCCGACCTGTCCTATGTTGTCCCACCCGACCCGACCTGTCCTGTCCAACCCATCCCTTCCACCCGTCCTGTCCTACCTGTCCTGTCCCAGACCTGTCTCTCCCGGTTTCCTTTTTGTTTTCTCCTCCCTTTGCCCTCCCTCCACTACGGCAGTAGGTGTGTTCTGGCGGCTTTACCGTAATTATTACTGTGCGCTGTTTTTGGATCCACCTTTCTGGGCACTTCTTACCGTCAGTGCATAGAGGTAATTAGTACTGCGCGGTGTTCTTTGATCCAGCTGTTAAAGCTTACACAGCGGTTTCTTTTGGAGTTGCGGTAATTTTCTTGTGTTGCTTGACAGCAGTGGTGCTTTTTATTATTTAGAAGTTAAAGCTGAAGTGTACATGGGTGTCCTGGTGAGTGTAATGTGGTGTGTGTGTGTGTGTGTGTGTGTGTGTGTGTGTGTGTGTGTGTGTGTGTGTGTGTGTGTGTGTTTTGTGTGTGTGTGTGTGTGTGTGCGTTTGTGTGTGTGCGTGTTCGTGCGTGCGTGCGAACGTGCTTGCGTGCGTGCATGCGTGCGTGCGTGCGTGCGTGCGTGCGTGCGTGCGTGCGTGTGTGTGTGTGTGTGTGTGTGCGCGCGCATGTGCGTGTGTGTATGTGTGTTTGTGTGTGTGTGTTGTATGTGTTCCCCGGCATATTCTACAAGCCCCCAAAATCAGCATACTGCACAAAATCAAAACAGAAGATAAAACAATTTTGAAAGTTATGTTTAATCTTGTTCGCAAAACAAAACGACATGGTTGTTTGTCAAGTATGCAACAGAAGCACCATTACATTAACTGGGAAATAGAAGAGTTGCTCACACACAGTCAGTCATTCAGACGGACAATACAAACCACTGCAGGCACACGGAGTTACGAATTTAAAGTCAAACTAGCAAGCAAAGGAACAAAACAAAGTAAAATAAGACTGAAGAAACAATGAGTGTAAAAAAAATAAAAAAAAATAATCTAAACATAGACAAGAAAATGAAACGATGAAAATTTCCCCAAACAAAGCGAAACCAGCTTATGAGACCAAATTGTATGTTTGGAGTTTGTACAAGAGAAGAAGATATCAGCTACACTTGTGGAATTAAGACTACAGAGTGTTTTTTCCTTCCTGTACACAAATACTCTGACGTGAACAAACGTAGGAGTGTGTCTGTACCGGGAAAAAAGCAAGAGATAAAGAGATAGAGGAAGACAGAGGAGGAGGAAAGACAGAGGAGAGAGGAGAGAGAGAGAGAGAGAGAGAGAGAGAGAGAGAGAGAGAGAGAGAGAGAGAGAGAGAGAGAGAGAGAGAGAGGGGCGAGGGAGGAGAGTGAGGAGGGGGAGAGGAGGAGGGGGGAGGAGGAGGAGGAGAGAGAGAGAGAGAGAGAGAGAGAGAGAGAGAGAGAGAGAGAGAGAGAGGAATGTGTGTGTGTGTGTGTGTGTGTGGGAGAGAGAGAGAGAGGAGAGAGAGAGAGAGAGAGGAGAGAGAGAGAGAGAGAGAGAGAGAGAAGTGTGTGTGTGTGTGTGTGTGTGTGTGTGTGTGTGTGTGTGTGTGTGAGAGAGAGAGAGAGAGAGAGAGAGAGAGAGAGAGAGAGAGAGAGAGAGAGAGAGAGAAGAGAGAGAGAGAGAGGGAATGTGTGTGTGTGTGTGTGTGTGTGTGTGTGTGTGTGTGTGTGTGTGTGTGTGGAGAGAGAGAGAGAGAGAGAGAGAGAGAGAGAGAGAGAGAGAGAGAGAGAGAGAGAGAGAGAGAGAATAAAACAGGGGTACAGTTATTTTGTCTACATTCATCAAGCCAACTCTATATAGCGGACGAAAGAGCAGAGGATTACACAGTAATCGAATCACATGGTGTGATACAGCCCCACTTCAAATCCAATGTGTACATACCAGCTATAAACAGAACAACAACAGCAAACAATGTAAGTTAAAAATGAAGCAGGACATAGCTATACTTTGTGTATAGGCTGCATGCCTACATGTGTGTGTGTGTGTGTGTGTGTGTGTGTGTGTGTGTGTGTGTGTGTGTGTGTGTGTGTGTGTGTGTGTGTGTGTGTGTGTGTGTGTGTGTGTGTGTGCGTAAGACACCACGCCACAGATGCAAGAGAAGGCTATTTACAATGAACTTTCTGACTGGCCAACGACCGTTTTAAATGATCACAAGAGAATTATTCGAATATGTCGCAAACAGATAACGTCCCATCTCCCAACAGCACCGCATCCCAATTCAGGTGAAGAGCGGGGGACGGGGGAAGGGAACGGGACTGTGCTCCTTACGGAGTGGAATAAGAGAATGTGTGTGTGTGTGTGGGTGGGGGGGGGGGGGGGGGGGGGGGGGCGAGAAAGGATATCAGATGAAGATGGGAGGTGATAAAGAAATTCTACTATTCTGGACAAAAAACGAAACGAGCGGATGGGTAGGGATGGGGGCGAGAGAGAATAGCAGATGAAGATGGAAGGTGATAAAAAAAAATCTGCTATTCTTGGCAAAGACGAAACGAAACACACTAGGTGTGCTTCCGTTTTAAAAAAAAAAAAAAAAAAAAATAAATCTTTATTCCTATTTATTGAGTTTTTAAAAAAAAAAAAATTTGTTTTTTTCCCCATTTCTCCCAGCAAAGGTGTTTGGAGGACAGGAGGAGAAACAGCATTTGACTGACACAAGTGTCCCCATGAGTCACTAGCATAAGCAAAGTCAATCATCCGCAGTTCTGGAGATCATGTAGACAGAGCCAAAGAGACCTCAGAGGCCGAGTCACCAGCCGATAGGACATCAGTGTGTACCTATATATATTATCTGCAAAATCCTGGCTCATCCGGTCTCATGTCTCTGCCACACTTGATTACGTCACAGCCTCTGAAAGTGACGAGTAAAAGTCCAATTTTCCAGCGGCGTACGAAAGACGGGGAGCTGGGATTGGCTATGATGTAACAAGCCGCGGCAGAGACGAAAGAAGAGCAGGCAAGTAGTCGCTGCTTAGAAGGCGATAAGGTTAAGTCAGTGGACTGTAGTGAAGTCACATGCACCCCGATTTAAAGTGGATTGTAGACGGCCTGTAGACCATGCACCCCGATTTAAAGTGGATTGTAGACGGCCTGCAGACGATGCACCCCGATTTAAAGTGGATTGTAGACGGCCTGCAGACCATGCACCCCGATTTAAAGTGGATTGTAGACAGCCTGTAGACCATGCACCCCGATTTAAAGTGGACTTTGGAAATGTGGGGCAGCTTCAACGCTGTCGACGGCAGCTGCTGAAAAATTAAAATGGAAACATTTCCAACTGTTAATTTTTATTTTCAGCAGGCAAAAACGCAAAACATAAATAATTGGAAAAAGAAAAGAAAGAAAAAAAGAAACAACAACTGATAAACTAAAGAGAGAAAGAGGGGAGACGGGCAAAAGGAAGGGAGGTGCGTTACAGTTTGTTTGTTCATTTTCCCCCAGTCCGTCCGTCAAATGTTTGGCTGTTTGCTTCAAACATCTGACCAAAGAATCTCGACAGACAGAGAGACCGACAGACCGACAGACAGACACACAGACAGACTTCAAAAAGAGCACATAACCCATAA
>JABMCL010001334.1:295000-302500 GCA_018857735.1 Alviniconcha marisindica
CGCATGTGCAAAGAATGGGAAAGTGGAGATAAACACCGTCTTGAGCCAAGGGCAAACATTTGGCAAAAGCATGAAATAGCCCCCCCCCCCCCCCCCCCTCCCCCCCCCCCCCCCCTCCCTCCGCACACGCACACCCCCGCCGACGTCGCAGACACACGCACTCACGCAACACACTATAAACACACGCACAACGCACCACGCACGCACGCACGACGTACGCACGCACACACGACCACGCACGCACGCACATGATCACACGCCACACAAACGCACACGCACGCCACGCACGCACGCACGCACGCACGCACGCACAAACTCCATCAGGTTAAGGGTCTCTACATGAGCACTTCCACAAAACACAAAAAATTTCTTCAGCTTCTTCATGACCACGGACGCACGCATCTGGTTTGAAGGTTCGGTCATGGACCCGAGCGAAATGATCAGAAAAAAATCTTCATTTTCTTCTTCTATGCCACGGAGGACGCATTTTTAAAGGTTGGTGGGCCCGAGTCGATACTCTGAGTTAGGAAATCTTATATCACTGTCGACCTGGAATAACAATATAAAAACGATAAACGACGACAAACGAGAGTTAAAAGGAAAGTCATTATCAGTGGACCTGGAACAAGCGAATAATAACAAGATGACGCCATCGACGAACGAAAGAAGAAGAAGAAGAAGAAGAAGAAGAAAAAGAAGAAGAAGAAGAAGAAGAAGCAGAAGAAGAAGCAGAAGAAGAAGAAGAAGAAGCAGAAGAAGAAGAAGAAGAAGCAGAAGAAGAAGAAGAAGAGCAGAAGAAGCAAAAGAAGAAGAAGAAGAAGAAGAAGAAGAAGAAGCAGAAGAAGAAGCAGAAGAAGAAGCAGGAGAAGAAGAAGAAGAAGTAGAAGCAGAAGAAGAAGCAGAAGAAGTAGAAGAAGCAGAAGAAGAAGAAGAAGCAGAAGAAGAACAAGAACAAGCAGAAGAAGAAGAAGCAGAAGAAGAAGAAGAAGAAGCAGAAGAAGCAGCAGCAGAAGAAGAAGAAGCAGAAGAAGAAGAAGAAGAAGAAGAAGAAGAAGAAGAAGAAGAAGAAGGCAGGAGAAGAGTAAAAACAAGCTAAGCAAGGCGTTGGCTTCGCAAGCTGTTCAAATCACGAGATGATGCAGTCTATCGCCAGGGGACAGGGCCAATCCGCACCGCATATGTTGCCCTCACGCGGCGACTGCATTCCACACGTATCGATCACCGATACCCACCCCATGTACACCCCCCTCCCCTCCTTGCCTCCACCCCCTTCCGCCCCCAGGCAACAACCCCCCCCCCCCACCCCCCCCCTCTTTTTCCTTTCTTGCTCGACGTAAGCGGCAATAATAAAACCGCACCAGGTAGACACAGCAGCCCGAGAACAGTGACAGCTGTAACATTACCTAGAGAACAGTACCAGCTACATGAATGCATGAGTCGCACAAATTAATGTTCAGCCGTAGTATCGGCCTTCTCTGAGGTGACCTGGGACCTCGGTTCACGCCTCGTGTTGCTAGTATCGATCTCCTGGTGCACGCACACAACCACCGAACAGCGTTCGCACAGCCTGCCTGCCATCGCCTCACTGACCCTTGGGTATGTTGATGTGAAGTGTTGCTTTACGTCCACAGAAACCGTAGGTTTATTAGGGACGGGAGCCCAGGACGTCCACCTCGACTTTCACATAGTTCCTGATCTGTGATCCGTCTGCGGAAGTGTTGCTTCACGTCCACAGAAACCGTAGGCTTATTAGGGACGGGAGCCCGGGACGTCCACCTCGATTTTCACCCAGCTCCTGAGCTCTGTCCTTTGGGGACCACACTGGCTTTATCTTGACCACCAAGCTCTTGCAGGCAGATAGGCAGGCACAGTGAGAGATAGAGAGAGAGAGTTCTTGGATTTTAAATCTTCACAAGTGGAGGGGGAAAAGGAGAGAGAGGAGAGAGAGAGAGAGAGAGAGAGAGAGAGAGAGAGAGAGAGAGAGAGAGAGAGAGAGAGAGAGAGAGAGAAGAGGAGAGAGAGAGAGAGAGATATATAGAGAGAGAGAGTAGAGAGAAACAGGTATGACAGACAAGAGAGACAAGACAGACAGAGAGAGATGTTTAAGAGAGAGAGGAGGAGGAGAGAGAGAGAGAGAGAGAGAGAGAGAGAGAGAGAGAGAGAGAGAGAGAGAGAGAGAGAGAGAGAGAGACACGACACACAGACAGACAGACACACAGACAGACAGACACACAGACAGACAGAGAGGGCCTGTGATACTTCTTCTCTTGGTGCCCTCTTTAATTAGAGACTATTGTTAAAGAAAAAC
Source organism: Alviniconcha marisindica (assembly GCA_018857735.1). Classification (NCBI taxonomy): domain Eukaryota; kingdom Metazoa; phylum Mollusca; class Gastropoda; family Provannidae; genus Alviniconcha; species Alviniconcha marisindica. Next base: position 297,309 of record JABMCL010001334.1, read on the forward strand.
TTGCACCATCAGCACACTTTGTTTTTTTTGACAAGCAAAGGGCTAACATAATTCATCGCAAACAAAACACTCTCAAACACGAGTGACAAGCAGCTGCCGCACAATTTATGATCCGAGTCATCAGGCGAACCCTTGTTTCATTTCCCTTGGACTTCTTATGGTCAGAACCACAACAGCAGGCTCTTGTTATAAACATCAGATTCTATTCCAACTGATTGATACGAAACAAACACACACACACACACACACACACAAACACACACACACACACACACACACACAACACACACACACGCGCGCCCCCCCCCCCCCCCACAACCAATCACGCAGCGCACATACACACACTTATACGCGCGCTGCGCGCACACAACACACACACACACATACACACACACACACACACACACACACACACACACACACACACACACACACACCACGCACAAACACACACACACACACGCACACGCCCCACAAACACACACACACACACATACACACACACACACACACACACACACACACACACACACACACACACACACACGCACAAACACACACACACACACACACACACACACACACACACACACACACAAGAAAGATTCCGTCTGAGAACACGCCACCATGATGTGAAAGTCACGTGAAAAGGACCCACGACAATCTCTGACTGTGGAAAAGCGAATTAAACCAGACAGCATGCTTAATGGGACACGCCCACACGCTAATTGAGTATCATGTCTGAGGCAGACTCACACTTCTATAACCTTTCTGTAGAGAAATTCACTCGGTGGCACACCGTCCTTAGTATAACCTCGTTAGTATGCCTTCGCTAATCAACACAACCTCAGCAGCACACTAAGCACACCCATGGTAACAGAACATAAGCATAATATATTCTCGATAGCATATCGTCTAAACACGTGAACCGGTTTGGCCTAGCGGTAAGGCGTTAGGCTGGTAAGCAGACGGAGCTCGGTTCGATTCCGCTTCGGCTCTCCTTTCTCTTCAAGACAAGAATCAACAAGGGAGTTAATTAACACAAGGGAGTTAATTAGCGCTCGAAATACGTAACACAAGTACAACAACAAAGACCTGAGTCGCCTACGGTGCCGCTCACCTGGCATGCGTGTAAACACAAAGCACATAAACTCCACCTGAGGTACTTCCTCTAAAGTTTGAAGCAAAACAAAAAACGAAAACAAAAAACAACAAATATATTATTATTTTTAAGAAGAAGAAAAAGAAAAAAAGGGGGGGGGGGGGGAGGAAAAGAGTGATTAAGTAAATTTTTTGGATTTTAACGTCCTGTTAACCGCACAGGGTGAACTCAGAACGAAGAAGTCTCACAATAAGAAACACACGAGGAGTTACACGCACCTGTGTTCAGGGCAAATAACCCACACCATACAGTCGGAGAGTACTCTGCCCTTTACAGCACTAGAAAGGCCCTCTCGCACAATGGCGCCGCTGACACCAAAGACAGATAAGGGCCACTTTGAACAGTCTGCTAGGTGTTCAGCTAATGGACTCACAAAGACAGGTATTGACTGATGGTACGTGAAGACCAGTTACAGCATTCTTCTTGCTTCGAGTGTCGATTGTGGGCTTCACTGAGAGAAGGTGTGGGTTTTTGGGTGACTCACCATCAAGTCTACCTGCGTATGTTTGATATCTAATACTACATTTATCTCCGAAATAACCGGCTCGGTTGACTGGGCGTTATTTTTTTATTTTTTTAATATATTTATATATATATTACCATCGATTACTATGTGCAACACACTCTGCGGTGGTCACTGAAGGAAGTCTAGTTATTAAAGCCGAAATAAGCCGAGGATCGCATTAAACTGAGTACATGTTAAAAAAAACAGCCTTATCAAAACACGCTTTGCGTAATGCTTAGAAGGGAACAAAACACGCTTTGCTTAATGCTTAGAAGAGAACAAAACACGCTTTGCTTAATGCGTTGAAGAGAACAAAACACGCTTTGCTTAATGCTTAGAAGGGAACAAAACACGCTTTGCTTAATGCATAGAAGGGAACAAAACGAAACGTAGTTCAAAATCCCCGCCAAAAAAGAAGAAGACTTTTCTCAAAGTTAAAATGGTTTTAAATGGCCGAAAAAAATAAAACAAATTTCTTTTGTCAATACACACGTAACCCGAGATGTCTGACACGTGCTCGCATCACCTCAGGACAAACATCGAAGAGATAGCGGAAAGCAACGGCGTTTTCTACACCCGATCCCGCTAATAGTTACTAACGAAACCAGATTTTTTAACTTCAAAGTAAATTTGAATATTTTTAAAATCCTTAAGATGAAGGTTTTATTCTCTTTCTTCTACCGGTTGACTTCGCCCTGAAATAACCGTCATGGTTGACTGAGCGTTAAAATTCAGTTGTCTATCCATTGAAGAGAACAAAACAGGTGAAGACAGTTAATTAGTTCATTTCATCCTTTCCACGCCCCCAGGCCATCATAATGATGTCTGTGGCAAAGCACTTCCCACATACTCCTAGGGCGCCGTGTCCTTCCTGCCTCAGTTCAGTTTTCTCCCGCGGTACTGTAATCTGAAGCAAAGTTATCGGTAGGATCTGTTCTGCTTAGTCAGATTTCTCTCTCTTAACAGTCGTGGTTTACCGGGGACTAGCTAAACAGGTTTGAATGAACCTGAAATGCAATCTATGTAAAACAAAGTTTTTGAGCTCGAGTTCGAGTCTCTTGTCTCTGTCTGTCTGTCTGTGTCTCTCTGTCTGTGTCTATGTCTCTCTCTGTCTGTCTCTTTCTCTGTCTCAGTGTCGCTGTCTCTGTCTGTTTGTCTGTGTCTCTCCTTCTTCTTCCTTCTTTTTCCAACGTTGGAGGTCACACATATTCTGCTGTGAAAACTATAGGCAGCGTGTGCCTGTGCTCGCAGCAGTGGGCAATTGTTTATGGTGCTTTCTTCGCATGGGATCGTCGAGAGAGAGAGAGAGAGAGAGAGAGAGAGAGAGAGAGAGAGAGAGAGAGAGAGAGAGAGAGAGAGAGAGAGAGAGAGAGAGAGAGGTTTTTAATTTATCCAGATGCAACAGTAATTTCTCTTTTTTATGCTCGCTGAAGGGGACGCGCAGACATAATTATTATACGTGTTGTGATTAATCTCAGTTTTACTTTATCATTCACGTAGCTGTGATGTTTCTGTCGTCAGGGTTTTAAACCTCATTGTACCTCTGGCTTGATTCACGTGCCATGGTCACAGCCAGACAGAACGATACAGCTTGACCCCCCCTCCTCTGTGTGTGTGGTGTGTGTGTGTGTGTTGTGGGGTGTGTGTGTGGTGTGTGTGTGTGTGTGTTGTTGTGTGTGTGTGTGTGGTGTTGTGTGTGTGTGGGGTGGGTGTGTGTTTGTGGTGCGTGTGTGGTGTAATAGCGCGCGTGTGCGTGAATGAGTACGCTCATTTGGTGTGTGTGTGTGTGTGTGTGTGTGTGTGTGTGTGTGTGTGTGTGTGTGTGTGTGTGTGTGTGTGTGTGTGTGTGTGTGTGTGTGTGTGTGCGGTTGTGAATAGTACGTCAGTGTGTGTGTGTGTGTGTGTGTGTGTGGTGGTGGTGTGGTGTGTGTGGTGTGTGTGTGTGTGTGTGGTGTGTGTGTGTGTGGAATACGGCGTGATGTCGTGAATGATCGCTCATTGTGTGTGTGTGTGTGTGTGTGGGGTGTGTGTGTGGTGTGTGTGTGTGTGTGTGGTGTGTGTGTGGTGGTGTGTGTGTGTATGTGTGAACAGCGGCGTGGCTGATGTTGTGCTGTGGTGTGGGGTGTGTGTGTGTGTGTGTGTGTGGGGTGTGTGTGTGTGTGTGTGTGTGTTTGTGTGTGTGTGTGTGTGTGTGAGGCGTAGTGTGTGTGTGTTGTGTGTGTGTGGTGTGTGGTGTGTGTGTGTGTTGTGTGTGAATTCCGTGCGTGAGTGCGTACGCTCGTTTGTGTGTGGTTGTGTGTTTGTGTGTGTGTGTGTGTGTGTGTTGTTGTGTTCAGCGAGATGAATCCGTTTCGTCATTTCTTATCGTTTGGATTTGAAAACTTAGAGGATATCGAGAAAACAACAACAACAAACAAACAACAAACAAACACATACCAAAACAAACAAAAACAAACAAATAAACAAACAAGAACAACAACAACAGAACAACAGTCGGTTACATGTTCTTTAGATGCGTTATACATCATCTCCTATCGACTATTCGCTCCCTGCCACACGTGGAAAACTGCGTCTCTCCCGTGGAAATGAGGACACGGATCAATACGATACGATCGACACGCATGACTAACTCGGCTGTCCCCATCACCATCACCGAGCTTCACGCTCTGGTGGCGAACCTCGCTATCGACCCGTGAAAAAAAACGGGCCACTTCGAAGGGAGATAATCGATGCAGAAGACAAAGAATCTGAAACAAGAATGACTGCTACGCTAGCGTTCTAAAACAAGACCCGTGTTGTGTTGCAGGTTGTGGGATGTTTTGTCCCAATAAATAGCGTTCTTCTGAACCTTTCATGTGTTTGGATCGATGCAGAAGAGTGCACAAGAATCGAAGACGGGGAGAACTGACAGAAACACACGGGCAAACACTGTTAAGTCGAAGGGAGTTTGTTAGTAAATGGATAGTTTAGCCTGCTGTATGGAGTGCTTACGTGCTAATTTAAACATGTCTAGTAGTGTATCACCATCATCATCATCATCATCATCATCATCTCTCTCTCTCTCTCTCTCTCTCTCTCTCTCTCTCTCTCTCTCTCTCTCTCTCTCTGTGAATCCTTGCGCAATAAAGTTCAGTCAGTCAGTCTCTCTCTCTCTCTCTCTCACTTTGACTAAACCTAAACTACAATCCTTGTAAAATAAAGTTTTCGAGTTCGAGTTCTGTGTGTGTGTGTGTGTGTGTGTGTGTGTGTGTGTGTGTGTGTGTGTGTGTGTGTGTGTGTGTGTGTGTGTGTGTGTCTCTCTCTCTCTCTCTCTCTCTCTGTGTCTCTGTCTGTCTCTCTGTCTCTGTCTCTCTCGCCGTGATATAACTGTGATGAATGACTGGGCGTAAAACACCAAGTTACTTTCTTACTTACGTCTCTCTTCCTCTTCCTCTCTCTCTTTTCTCTCTCTCGTTCTCTCCCCCCCCCCCCCCCCTCTCTCTTTCTCTCTCTGCGTGTTTCCCTGCCCCCCTTCCCATCTCTCTC
>JABMCL010001334.1:307500-312500 GCA_018857735.1 Alviniconcha marisindica
CGTCAACACACTCGGTAGCATTCTATCATTAGCTCACCCTCGTCAACACACTCGGTAGCATTCTATCATTAGTTCACCCTCGTCAACACACTCGGTAGCATTCTATCATTAGTTCACCCTCGTCAACACACTCGGTAGCATTCTATCATTAGTTCACCCTCGTCAACACACTCGGTAGCATTCTATCATTAGTTCACCCTCGTCAACACACTCGGTAGCATTCTATCATTAGCTCACCCTCGTCAACACACTCGGTAGCATTCTATCATTAGTTCACCCTCGTCAACACTCGGCAGCATTCTATCATATGCACACCCTCGTTAGCACTCATTCGGCGGCATACCGTCATTAGCACTCCTTCAGAAGCATATGTGACAACATCCTGCCGTAGACCGGTAATCCCAGCGTATCGATCAAGTCGAGGCGAAACACACTTAGACGTCCCGCCGACGACAGAAGACTTGCCCGTAGACTGTCACACGAGTGTAGCACACAAGCCATTTTCACGACCGCTTAGCAGTCTATTTATAAACAAAAGCGCAATACCATGTCAGGGGCCCGCCGTTATACAGACACGTCAACTCGAATGGAAGCCAACCAATCACGATGCTGAATGGTTGATTAATTCCCACCTAAACAGGTTGCAGTCGCCGGTCTGGTACCGTTCCACATGGACATAATACCGAGACTCTGCAGGTACCGCTTAGCAAACCGATATCCCTACGTTGGCTGGTTCATTTCTTTAGGTTTTGTTATTTTCTACCGAGTCTAATTACACCAGGTCAAAAAACAAATCACTCAATTACAAGTCTAAAGCTGGATCACATTTCTGGATCACATAGTTCAGGAGCTGTGTGAGAGTCGAGGTGGCCGTCCTGAGCTGTCCGTCCTAACGAGCCTTCTGGTTTCCGTGGACGTAAAGAATTATTGAACCGTGCTTCGGCATTGGTCACAACTTGTCCCTAATATGTCAGCTGACATCTGAGGACATTAAGCAACACTTCATCATCATTTCTGGACACCGTGATCCGCTTTGGCCTAGCGGTAAGGCGTTAGGCTGGTAAAAAAATAAAAATAAAAACAACAACAACAACCTGAAACAAGAACGTTTGCTAGCGTTCTAAAACAAGATCCAAACACATGAAAGTTTCAAAAGAGTACTATTGTGTTTTTGTCCTAATAAACAGCGTTCTTTCGAACCTTTCATGTGTTTGAATTTCGGTTGGATTCCGCTTACTCTGAACATTAAAAGAACGCATCACACACTGTGAGTCGGTTGGGCATAGATGTAAAGCGTTAGGCTGAGGGCATACGGAAACTGGCCAATGATCTCAACTGCTTCTACACCCGTTTTGACACCACCACACCACACCACACCACACCACACCATTGATCGCCTAGAAGAGAGAGGCGTGGAAAGAGGAAGCGCTAGACGATCTTCCTCGAAAGGACGAGAGAGGGCCATCGTCAGTCAGACGAACATTGGAACTGTTTCAAAGCTATAGTTTCGGGAAGCTTCTGAGGCCCGGGGTGGAGCGCATATGGGCTTTTCCGAACGCATAGATACCATGTTGAACTGAACTGAGTTAAACTGACACCACCGACTTCTCCGCCGAGCGAGCTGCCACTGTGGTGGAGATGGGCGGGAAGGAGGACATGGAGGAGGTTTTGACGGAGGAGGAGGAGAGTCGAGGACATGGAGCTATCCCCGTTCCCTTTCTAATAAGAATAAAAACTTTTGACAAACCTTCTCTCTCTCTCTCTCTCTCTCTCTCTCTCTCTCTCTCTGTGTGTGTGTGTGTGTGTGTGTGTGTGTGTGTGTGTGTGTGTGTGTGTGTGTGTGTGTGTGTGTGTGTGTGTGTGTGTGTGTGTGTGTGTGTGTGTGTGTGTGTGTGTGTGTGTGTGTGTATGTATGTATGTATTCACAGAGAAAGATAAGGCTTGTCAAAAGTAATATACTTGGTTTGTCCTTTCTCTTTCCTTTCCTTCTCAGTTGAGTATGTAACTATCACGTCCAAACTACCTAGAAGAAGAGGCAATGAGAGCAAAACAAAAGTCACTAAATCATGAAAAAGTCGAAATCATTGTTTTCAGACAGCATTTTACATTGGATGAGCATTGGGAAAATATGAAGTTGATTGAACCTGGAAGGCCGCAATTAAAAAAGCAGAGTTTCTGACAGCAGGCAAAGCACACAAAGCTACGTCTGATCTGTTGATCTTCGTAGCCGGAGGTACAAACAGGAGCCTTGAACAGTTGTGGATTGAGTCAGATCGGATTTTTGACAGCTGTGGATTGAGTCAGATCAGACTTTTGACAGTTGTGGATTGAGTCAGATCAGACTTTTGACAGTTGTGGATTGAGTCAGATCAGACCACTGACATCAGTGGGTGGAGTCAGATCAGATCACTGACAGCTGTGGGTGGAGTCAGATCAGACCACTGACATCTGTGGATGGAGTCAGATCACACCACTGACAGCTGTGGGTGGAGTCAGATCGGACTACTGACAGCTGTGGATGGAGTCAGATCACACCACTGACAGCTGTGGGTGGAGTCAGATCAGACCACTGACAGCTGTGGGTGGAGTCAGATCACACCACTGACAGCTGTGGGTGGAGTCAGATCACACCACTGACAGCTGTGGGTGGAGTCAGATCGGACTACTGACAGCTGTGGGTGGAGTCAGATCACACCACTGACAGCCGTGGATTGAGTCAGAGCATTGACAGTTGTGAACTGAGTCAGGCTCTCAGCACAGCTGACCGTAATCCCCGCGTCCACAGTCCTGCACTGTAGATCTTCATCATGGACATGGTGCATCATCATCATCAGCATCAGCATCATCATCATTACCACCACCACCACCGCCACCTCCACCATTATCATCATCATCATCATTATTATTAGCTGCACCATCACAAAGAACAAATGACAGCCTGCTTACACGAGTCCAAGCGAAGCGTGTCGACCCGAATCGGGAGCAAACCAAGCCTACAAGTAACGACTGACAGTCCCAAACCCAACCACATTCACACATGCCAGCGAAAAACTGACTTTCTCACGGCTATAAATACCGAGTTTCATCAAAAGGCTACACGCGTCTATCGGCAAACAACAACCTGGAAGCAGAACATACAGCGTGCACCACCCACCTGAGCAGTTTCACAGGTCACAGGTATGAATGTATATATATATATATATATATTATATTCCAAGAGAAACAGGTCCCCGCTGAAGCCAGTCCGCTGGGCCCTGCGCGCACACCACGACTGTCGCAACCACACAGCACAGACTGCGCCTGCTTGTCGTCAGCGCCCAAAAGCTGCAGGCCCAGTAGCACAGGCACCAGCTATTAAGCTTAATTTTTGGACACCATTTCACGGTTGATGCAGCAAGCGACTGCCACTCCTGTGTAGCCCTTTTTCAGCTTCAGAGGACGCTGCGATACCTGAACCGTCCAGTCACAACAGACACTGCGATACCTGAACCGTCCAGTCACAACAGACACTGCAATACCTGAACCGTCCAGTCACAACAGACACTGCAATACCTGAACCGTCCAGTCACAACAGACACTGCAATACCTGAACCGTCCAGTCACAACAGACACTGCGATACCTGAACCGTCCAGTCACAACAGACACTGCGATACCTGAACATCAGTCACAACAGACTCTGCAATACCTGAACCGTCCAGTCACAACAGACACTGCGATACCTGAACCGTCCAGTCACAACAGACTCTGCAATACCTGAACCGTCCAGTCACAACAGACTCTGCAATACCTGAACCGTCCAGTCACAACAGACACTGCGATACCTGAACCGTCCAGTCACAACAGACACTGCAATACCTGAACCGTCCAGTCACAACAGACTCTGCAATACCTGAACCGTCCAGTCACAACAGACACTGCGATACCTGAACCGTCCAGTCACAACAGACTCTGCAATACCTGAACCGTCCAGTCACAACAGACTCTGCAATACCTGAACTGTACAGTCACAACAGACTCTGCAATACCTGAACCGTCCAGTCACAACAGACACTTCAATACCTGAACCGTCCAGTCACAACAGACTCTGCAATACCTGAACCGTCCAGTCACAACAGACTCTGCAATACCTGAACCGTCCAGTCACAACAGACACTGCGATACCTGAACATCAGTCACCAACAGACACTGCGATACCTGAACATCAGTCACAACAGACACTGCAATACCTGAACATCAGTCACAACAGACACTGCCAACTACCTGAACATCAGTCACAGACAGGACGACTGCGATACCTGAACCGTCCAGTCACAACAGACACTGCAATACCTGAACCCTCCCGTCACAACAGACACTGCAATACCTGAACATCAGTCACAACAGACACTGCAATACCTGAACATCAGTCACAACAGACACTGCAATACCTGAACATCAGTCACAACAGACACTGCAATACCTGAACATCAGTCACAACAGACACTGCGATACCTGAACCCTCCCGTCACAACAGACACTGCGATACCTGAACCGTCCAGTCACAACAGACACTGCGATACCTGAACCGTCCAGTCACAACAGACACTGCGATACCTGAACATCAGTCACAACAGACATGCAATACCTGAACCGTCCAGTCACAACAGACACTGCAATACCTGAACATCAGTCACAACAGACACTGCAATACCTGAACCGTCCAGTCACAACAGACACTGCGATACCTGAACGTCCCGTCACAACAGACACTGCGATACCTGAACCGTCCAGTCACAACAGACACTGCGATACCTGAACATCAGTCACAACAGACACTGCAAAACCTGAACCGTCCAGTCACAACAGACACTGCAATACCTGAACCGTCCCGTCACAACAGACACTGCAATACCTGAACCGTCCAGTCACAACAGACACTGCGATACCTGAACCGTCCAGTCACAACAGACTCTGCCATACCTGAACATCAGTCACAACAGACACTGCAACACCTGAACAT
>JABMCL010001334.1:320000-325000 GCA_018857735.1 Alviniconcha marisindica
CACACGACTGTGGCGCTCTGTGTGGCGTGACGGGACACTGGCAAGTGTATCAAGCATTGTACAACCTCCGCCGAAAGGTCAGTTATAATAGCAGGTAATACAAATAATAATAATAATCATCATTATTGTAGTGTAGTCTTTTAGTTTTGTGTGCTGTTTCGCCAAATTGGAGCACATAGCCCGTTACAAAGCCAAAACGAATATACAGTCAAAACAAACTCGCGCACGCGTGCACAGACACCACACCCACCCACCCACCCACACCCACACCACACGCACACACACACACACACACACACACACACACACACACACACACACACACACACACACACACACACACACACGCACGCACGCACGCACGTACCCCCCCCCCCCCCCCCCCCCAACACGCACACACAAAGTCAACAGCCTGAAGCTTGAAGAAGTGAGATTTGAAAGATGTGAGTGTGCTTGATGACATAACTTTGCAAAAGAGACTGTTCCAGACAGACGGTGCAGCATAAGAAAAAGATCTCTGACCAAGTGAGTACGTGCGCGCAGAGGGAAGACAGAGAACGGAAGTGTCAAAAGAAGAGCGTAGCTGGCGGGCTGATTCGTAGACTTTAAAGGACAAGTCCAAGGTTAGGGGTGATTTTTGACACGATTTCCGTTAAAGCTCGCTGAGAACGATGATGCAGGTGAAACTGTGATCTGAGGGTTATAAACGCACGAAAAAAGGCATTTTCTGTCGCACCGAAAGCGTCGCCATGACGCCCAAATCACGTGACCATATGCCTACTACGTCACTCTGGGGAGTCGCTGCAAAATGGCCAACTCGAGCTCCGAAGACGAAACTGATACTTTGCCCGAGAGACCCACAAGGATACAGCCGTATCAGTTTGAGCCTGTCAGGCAGGATTTTGAAAGAGTACCGGAACATCGTGTCAGCTTCGAAGCAAACCCCATGCGGTATTCCATGGGGTTTGCGAAATCGCACTAACTGAAGTGCTTGCTACACAAATGGGCGTGATGCGGCGTAGCAAGAAAGTCAGCTCGTTTGAATTGTATAAATTTAATCCACTTTCGCCTCACTGCGGGTCGATTGCGTGGGAGCTCATGCATTGTTATACCTGGGGTCGTCTGCGAATTGTTACAGTTCGCGGCAACACAGTAGGCCGGCATAGTTAACTTTTTGTCGACCACACGCATACACAGTTTACTGAAGAATCTAAGATGGCAACCGCACTGACTCCCAGACTGACGTCACTTCCAGGAGAGTCACGTGATTGATGGAGAACCCGAGACTGTAGTCTCGGCCAGCCTACAGAAAATAAAATCGATTAAAAATCCAATCTGAAACTAGTGACTCATTTGTCAATCATTTCGATGGTCATTTTGCATACTTAAAAACCTTGGACTTTTACTTTAAGGAATTGAGTCAAGTAGACAGGAGCGGTCGAGCTGAGGCAGTTGTTGATAAGTAACATTACTATTAATAATAATGACACACTACATAGCGTCTGTCGTACGGTCATAAGCGCTTTACGGTGGAAACATCTATGTGGGACACACACACACACACACACACACACACATACACACACTCTCTCTCTCTCTCTCTCTCTCTCTCTCTCTCTCTCTCTCTCTCTCTCTCTCTCTCTCTCTCACACACACAGATATGTGAGTCGGCCTTTGTGCTAATATCTTCACCGTTGAGAAATAAAGTTCAATCAATCAATCAATCTCTCTCTCTCTCTCTCTCTCTCTCTCTCTCACACACACACACACACACACACACACACACACACACACACACACACACACACACACACACACACATGAATAAAAACACTCCCGCGCACGTACACAAATACGTCCCCCCCACCCCACCTCCCCCCCACAAGCACTTCATGTGACACAATAACTCATGACACAAAACAGTTAAGAACAAGCACAACGCAACATAGTGTAACCCTTTGAGGGTTTAGGTAATACCAAAAAGAATGCCAGCATACGTCCAAACACTGGGCCCCAAAACGACACAACAAAACAGCTCAACCAAAAGCAGATAAGTATCCTACGGTTCATTTTTCACCGTTTAACTCTTGTTTAAGTGCTGTTTTGTTCGAAAAAGGGGCTTACCCCGAAAATTCGCATGTTGTGTTTTGTCATAATAAATAGGGTTCTTTTGAACCTTTTATGTATTTGGATCTTGTTTTAGAACGGTAGCAGTCATTCTTGTTATATATCTATCTGTCTATATCTGTATCTATATAGGAATCAGTCAAGCCGACCAGGCGAAAATGGGCGAAAATTTGGGCGAAAATTTGGAGTAAAAGGTTTGAAAACCAAGAGGTGCTTGGACTTTGTTATACTCTCTCTCTCTCTCTCTCTCTCTCTCTCTCTCTCTCTCTCTCTCTCTATAACCTTTTCTGTATTTAGATCTCATATAGCCCTGGCCTAATACTTTTCCTCCATGCTGAACACAGTTGTACAACTCAACGCGAGACATACGGTGGTAGGTCTGTCTGTCACCTCGGCAACATGGAAAGCGTTGGTATTCTGTACAGCTGTCTGCTAGTGTTGGTCTGCTTGCCTATACGCTGGCTTGTCTTTCTGTGTGTGTGTGTGTGTGTGTGTGTGTGTGTGTGTGTGTGTGTGTGTGTGTGTGTGTGTGTGTGTGTGTGTGTATGTGCCTGCATGTGTGTGTGTGTTGTGTGTGTGTGTGTGTGTGTGTGTGTGTGTGTTGTGTGTGTGTGTGTGTGTGTGTGTGTGTGTGTTGTGTGTGTGTGCGTGCATGATGTGTGTGTGTGTGTGTGTGTGTGTGTGTGTGTGTGTGTGTGTGTGTGTGTGTGTGTGTTGCCTGCATGTGTTGCTGTGTGTGTTTGTGTGTGTGTGTGTGTGTGATAGTGTGCCTGCATATGTGTGTTGTGTGGTGGTTGTGTGTGTGTGTGTGTGTGTGTGTGTGTGTGTGTGTGTGTGTGTGTGTGTGGATGTCTGTCCATTGGTCAGTCTGCCAACCAGTAAACCAGTCAGTGTTCCACACAGTCAGCCAGCCAGTGAATAACATTGACACCGTCAGTCAGTCAATGCTTTGCACGGTGAGTTAGTCAGTATTTGATATAGTCAGTCAGTCTGTATTTGAAATAGTTAGACAGTCTGTATTTGAAATAGTGAAACAGTCTGTATTTGAAATAGTGAAACAGTCTGTATTTGAAACAGTCTGTATTTGAAATAGTCAGACAGTGTGTATTTGAAACAGTCAGTCTGTATCGGAAACAGTCAGTGAGTATTTGAAACAGTCAGTCAGTGTGTATTTGACATAGTCAGTGTGTATTTGACACAGTCAGTCAGTGTGTATTTGACACAGTCAGTCAGCGTGTATTTGAAACAGTCAGTCAGTGTGTATTTGACACAGTCAGTCTGTATTTGACACGGTCAGAATGTATTTCAAATAGTCAGTCCGTATTTGACGCACTCAGTATGTACTTGAAACAGTCAGTCGGTCTGTATCTGACGCAGTCAGTATGTATTTCAAATAGTTTGTACTTGACGCAGTCAGTACGGATTTGAAACAGTCAGTCAGTCTGTATCTGACGCAGTCAGTATGTATTTCAAATAGTTTGTACTTGACGCACTCAGTATGTACTTGAAACAGTCAGTCAGTCTGTATCTGACGCAGTCAGTATGTATTTCAAATAGTTTGTACTTGACGCAGTCAGTATGGATTTGAAACAGTCAGTCAGTCTGTATTTGACGCAGTCGTTTAGTCTGTTTGTCTGCCTGTATACTGTCTGTCTCATTCGCCTGTTTGCACGCACAACAGACCTTCGCCAACTGCCACCAACAGCTGGCACCAACAGCTGGCACCAAACAAGCAGCCTGCTCCGAGAAATGACCAAAAGCCTACCTGTCTCAGGGTTCACTGACCAAAGCACTCGGAACCTAGACGTCCCAACCAGCTTATGTCCACTTCCTCTGTTTCCACACGGCTGTCCTTCACAGCAGCAGTTCGTCAGTGGTGGCAACCCGGCACGAACGAATGAGACTGACCTAGCTGTCACGACGGAGGCGGCCCAGTGAACGGTCCGGGGACAGAGGGAAATGTCGTCTGCTCTCCCGGGTCGGTAGTATCTGTCAGTCGGACCATCCCATGAAAAAGCGGCTAGCTGCTAACGACCGCCGCTCTGGATTGACCGGTTTTCCGACGGTCGAGGGTTTCCCAGTTTGAATCCCTCCGTCCCGTCAGATCAACGGCCCGCGCTTTTTACCTTCACGAGGTCCCGACACGCTGTTTTATTGCCGGGAAGACTAGAGGGGGGGAGGGGGGAGGGGGAGGGGGGGAAGGGAGGGGAAAGGGGGAAGGGGAGGGTCGGTGCAAAGTACAGGCCCCGGCCGTTGGCACACAATTTAGTACTGACGGCCTTTTGGCTTTTCTGCGACATGGAGAGCCGGAGACAATGGGGGAGGGAGCGGGAGGGGGGGAATGGGGGAATGGGGAAGGGAGGGTAGGTGCAATGTACAGGCCCCGGCCGTTGGCCACACAATTTAGTACTGACGTCCTTGTGGCTTTTCTGCGACACGGAGAGCCGGAGAAACAGTGGAGGGGCAGGGGAGGGGAACGGGGGGCTAAATGATAAACGAGGTGGGGGTGGGGGTGGGGAGAACAAAAGAAGAAAGGAAGAGGAGAGAAGAACAAAGAAGGGGACAAGAGAGATTTAGATAGGGAAATGGGGAAAGAGAGAGAGGGGGGGGGGGGAGAGAGAAGGAAGGGTGTGTGTGTGTGTGTGTGTGTGTGTGTGTGTGTGTGTGGAGGTGGGGGGGAGGAGGGAAGATCAAAACGCACACACACAACAAAACAACAACAAAAACAACAACAACAACAAAACAAAAAATAGAAAGAAACAAAGCAAGCAAGCAACCAAACAAAAAACAAAACCAAAAAAAAATGCACGAAAGAAAAATAGCTCAAGCCGGTTGTTAAACAGGGCCGTGTGTGACCTATGACATGCAACAGA